>CM053770.1:418129256-418325005 GCA_028658325.1 Potorous gilbertii | reverse complement strand
GATTCTTACTCAGATGTGGGCTGTCTGAGTAATCTTTACGGTCCTTCCCTCCAACCCAGATTCTATATCTCTACAATGATTCACATGCAGAATAAATTTCATTGGTTGTTTAAAAAAAACTGTAAAAGTGTTTTGCTCTTGTATATAGCTCAGTCTCTATACCTTTTTCTTCCTAAAGTATCTAATTTATTTCTCAAGAGTAATTTAAATATATATATATATATATTTATATATATATATGTAGATAGATAGATAGATAGATAGATAGATAGATAGATAGATACAGGGAAGATGAGTGTTTCATGGTGGATAGAGAGCCTAATTCAAATCAGTAGGATGTGACTTCAAGTGCTGCCTTGGGCACATATTGGCTGAGTGACCAGGCCAACTCATTAAGTGCCCCAAGGCAGAATACGTACTTATTTGCATTGATAGAGTGAGTTTTCTCATGGGAAGAAATCACAGCTCCATATACATGCTCCCTTCCCCAAACCCACATGTAGTATGTGTATAGATAGATATGGACTGTAGGTTCTGTGACTAGATCTGTGATTGCATTGGTACAGACAACTTCTGGGGAGAAAATTGTACCAGTGTAGGAAGGAATCTTCCCTGAAATTTAGTCTTAGTTACCTAGAGCAAGAGTTAAGTGATTTGCTCAGGGTCACTCAGCTGTTACGTGTCAAAGTTAGGACTGGAACTCAGGTCTTCTTGGCTTCAAGGCTGGCTCTCTGTTGAAATGGAGTTTAAATTTGAACCTATGTAACTCTATCAGAGGCAGTTAAGTGGCCCAGTGATTAGTGCTGAGCTTAGAGTCAAGAAAATCTGAGTTGAGTACTGGCCTCAGACACTTCCTAGTTGCATGACCCCGGGCAAGTCAACCTCCGTCTGGCTTCAGTTTCCTCAACTGTAAAATGAGGTTAATAATAGCACCTATCTGGTAGGGTTTTTGTGAGTATCAAATGAAATAATATTTGTAAAGCTCTTATGACAGTGCCTGGCACATAGAGAAACATAATAAATGTTTGTTTTCCCTCATTTCATCTCGGTTTGAAGCAATCATAGGCCTGCTTTAGCATGCTGGGAAAGCAAAAGAATATAACACCCTGGATTCTGTTTGACTATATCTAACTATGCTTAATTGCCTGTACAATAGACCATCTATATCCTGGTTTAATTTAATACTATGTATCTCACATGACTTTAAAGCAGAAATTTCTTAATGAGGATATATTTTTATTCTCATCTATTACTATGCCTTCTTAGTATAACCACTCAGAATGGATTAAGCATTTCCTTTCATTTTTGTTATTTTGTTCTGTATAAAAGATTATGGGAAAATCTAAATGAGTTTGTATTCAGACTTATTGTCTTCCTCTGTTCATATCTCTTGAATTGCAAGTTTAAAAAAAATCTGTTGACTAGCAACTGAGTCTTAGAGTTTTTCTTTTAGGTATCTCAGTGTTATCTACTGTGCTATACTGCCTCTGTCTGTCTGTCTGTCTATCTGTTTGTCTGTCTTATCTGTTTGTCCCATTTATCTACCTATCTCTCTTTGTCTCTCTCTCTCTCCCTGTCTGTTTCTGTTTCTTTCTCTGTCTCTGTGTCTGTTTCTGTCTCTATCTCTTCCTCTCACTCCCTCTTGCTTTTCCCCTCACCTTTGGAAATAAATCTAACCTACTCTTTAGAAAGGGACAGCTAGGTGGTGCAGTGGATAGAGCACTGGACCTAGAGTCAGGAAGACCTGAGTTCAAATCTGTCCCCAGACACTTACTAGCTGTGTGACCCTCTGCAAGTCACATAACCTTGATTACCTCAGTTTCCTCAGCTGTAAAATAAACTAGAGAAGGAAATTAAATAGCAAACCACTCCAGGATCTTTGCCAGGAAAACCCCAAAATGAGGTCGCAAAGAATCTGATACAAAATGGCAAAGAGTCAGACAAGACTGAACAACTATAAACACTCTTTAGAAATAAATTAGACTTTTTTTGGGAAAAGTATGAGTTTACTGAATCTACAAAGGTTCCACCTACCACACTACTTCTAAAGTACACCAAATCCAGATGCTGCTCTTTCCAGTGAAGATTTCTCCTACCCCCATAACCTGCCTGAAATCATCACATATTTGGCTCATAATTTGAGTGGTTATTCTTTTCCCTGTGAGAGTTACTGTTTACCTGTACTTTGTTAAGGAAACTTATCCATGAACTACAAGCACACATTTCATTTCTTTGAATCATGTCCCTATTCAGCATCACAGTGATAGAGGGAGCCATATTCTAAAGTGGGTACACCTATTTTCTAAAGAAAACAATCTGGACACTAAAACATGAAAAATATCCTCAGCTGATCTGATGTAATCATCTACAGAAATTGTTAATATGTACCCTGCCTATTTAATTCCACTAGACAGGTGCATGTGTACCATCTGTGGAATGATGCTGTGCATAGATCATAGAATTTTTCCTCCAATATTCCTAGAGTATACTGAATTTCTTCTTCACTTCTATTGCTTTCTACTTTGTTTCATATTTATTCATGCCCCTTCCTCTTCTCTATTACATCTTTAAATTATCTGAAGGCCGAGATTTTGAACCCTTACATCTTTGTATTCCTCAGTGCCTTGCACATAATAAATACTTTATGAACATTTGTGGAATTAAATTGAACTGAAAATGACTTTTGAAATCATGCAAGTCCCTCACTTTACAGATGAGGGTTTGCCCAAAATGGTGCAGCTTGTAAGTGGCAGAATTAGAACTCAAGACCTAATCTTCTGATTCTTTCTACCATACTAGGCTGCCTTGAAAGTATATTGAATACATAAAGTGAACATTGAAGTTCACTAAAGGTAGTCTTTTCTTGTTCCAAGTAAATCTATCTTAAATATAGCATTTTTTTTCTTTCAGGGATCAAGAATGAGATGATCCAATGTGAACCAATAATCCCTAGATTGCTTGAAAAAGTTGGAAGTGTTCATGTCTGTTAAGATGAGAAAGTTGCCGGAAAGATGCAGAATGAAGAAAATATATATATATATATATATATATATATATATATATATATATATATATATATATATATATATATACCATATGCATAACTATTTGAAATATTTGCTACATTCTCTTTTCTTCATTTGAGATTTTAAAATATTATCATAAATAACAAATATTCAAGAGGAATGAAAAAAGAAAGTATATTTAATTACCAACTATCTATCAAGTGCAATGTATAAGGAGCAAGAGGAAAAAGAATCAGAATCCCCATCAGATATCTGAGTCATTTATGATAAGGCAAACCTTTCCCAGGTGAGCATAGCCTCAGACTCAATATTACAACATCAAACCGAATCCAAGATAGGGTAAAACTTCATGAATTCCACTCCCATTAATTTGGAACTCATGATACTTCCACCTCAGATTGGACTTTTTGTTGAGTCATTTTTCAGTTGTATCTGACTCTTCTTGATCCCATTTAGAGTCTTCTTGGCAAAGATAGTGGAGCATTTTCTTCTTTTACACTGTTTTCTTCATTTTAAAGATGAGGGAACAGGGACAAATAGGATGAAGCAATTTGCCCAGGGTCACATAGCTAGTAAGTATCTAAGGTGGGATTTGAACTCATGAAGAGGAATCTTCCTAACTCCAAGCTTAGCGCTCTATCCACTACACCACATAGCTGCCCTCATGGTGGATGAAAGTTTATTTTTTTTCTGTCTACCTGCAAAAGGTTGTTAAATAAATTTTAAATCTAAACTAAATTTCAGGAAATATATTTAGGTGACTTTGGAAAGCAAATTCCCACCATCTAATTGCTATTGTTTTCATACTAAAGATTAACGCAAGTTAAAGTTGGCTGAGCTATCTATTATGTTAGCTACATGAAGCAGCTGTGGTGTGGTAGAGAAATGATAGATATGGAATCAAGGGGCTTGGGTTGTTGGGTCTTGGCTCTCCCACTTACTAGCTTGGTGAACTTGGACCAGGCACTGATCTTCTGTGAGCTTTGGTTTTCCACATCTGTCAAATGGGGCTTTTAGGGGCCGTGAAGTATAGTGTATGGAATTCTAGACCTGGAATCAGAAAGAAATGGGTTCAAACCCTCTTCTGATACTTCCTAGCTGTGGGGTCCTGGGCCAGTCACTTGATCTCTATATGCTTCAGGCAACTGTCTAGGATTTCTTTCCCAAGTCATAGAATGTTATGGGGGAAGTGGTTATGTGGGAGAGAGTTCCTTATGCCCATGGAATCATAAAGCCTTCCAGTATAATCCCTTGAAATGGGGATAGTACTATCTGTGCCATGTACTTCACATGGCTATTGTGGGAGAACTGCTTTTCAAATCTTAATATGCAACAGAAATTTAAGTTGTTATATTGTTACTGTATACCCAATACTACATCTCCTAACCATGTTTTATAATTCATATTTTCCATTAATTCAGTTTGGAGGCCACACTTAGTCTGATTGAAGTGACTATGCCTATGTCACTTCAATATATCACTGACCATGCCTATGTCAGAGGGCTGAAGAAGTCTCACATGCAATTGTACCACAATCCATTAAATCCTTATTTTTTTTCTTCAATTCACTGCTATTTCAGCAAACCCTGGTGGCTCCATGATTGGTTGAATGAAAAAGAAGAAGAGGAAAGATTGAGCCAGGGCTGGGTAAGAACTACTTGCTTTTAGCTCATACTCATTTGCAAAGATGGAAGAAGGAAATTTTGTCTTACTTTTGAGGGAATGGTGAAAAAAACCTTCCATTCTTCCCTCCCTCCCTCCTTCCTTCCTTCCTTCCTTCCTCCTCTCTCTCTCTTTCTCTCTCTCTCTCTCTTTCTCCCTCCCTCTCTCTCTCTCTCACTCCCTCTCTCTCTCCTTCCCTCTGTCTCTCTGAAGAAAACTCCCAATAATAATAGTTAACCTTTATATAGTGTCTTAAGGTTTGCAAAGTTCTCTACATATATAATTACATTTGAGCCTTGTAACAACCCTCAGGGATAGGTGCTATCATCATCTTCATTTTACAGAGACAAAAATTGAGGCAAGGGTTAAGTAATCTGTTCATTGTTGTCTAATGTATCTCAGAGACATGGCTTAAACATAGGTCTTCCTCATTCAAGGGTGGCCCACTGTCCAGTATGCTGTCCTCTGTAGCACTGAGGTATGGACATGTATACTGGAGTACTGAATTCCTACCATTTTCAGGATGCTTCCTCACTGGCTAAGATTGTAACCTGGGGAAATGAGCTCAGTTTGGCTGACTGGGATAGTCTCACACCAGCAGGGAGTATCGTAGCACAGGTTTCCCTGAATGGTACCTAAGATCATAAAAGCATATGATCATCAATTTCGAGCTAATCCAACCCTTTGCTTTTACAAGTGAGGAACTGAGACCTGGAGCAGTCAGGTAATTTGCCTAAGGTCCATTGGTAGTAAGTACATAGGTAGTATTGCATTCAAATCCTGATTCAAAACTGCGTTCTCTGACTCAAAGGTCAGCATTCTTTCCATTCTACCATCATTCCTTAAAGGATTGTAGGGATGATTTGGATAGATCATCCAACAATAAAATTTTATGGATGGAAAACTGATTTCCCCATGATTATTAGACATACTCCTTTCTTTTCTCTCTTCTTTTTATCTCTCTTCTGTATTATATTTAATATATGTGAAATATCCTGAATATTGTATCTTATGTAAAGAAGTAAAGAATGATTTTTATTATAATTTAATTTTAAGGATTATTGTTGTCTGACTCTTCATAGCCCCATTTGAGGCTTTCTTGACAAAGTTTTCCATTTTCTTTTCATTTTACAGAAGAGGAAACTGAAGCAAACAGAGTTAAGTGACTTGCCCAGGCTCACACACCTAGTGAGTATCTGAGGCTGGATTTGAACTCAGGTCTTCCCAATTCTGGACCCAGAGTTTTATCCACTGTGTCATCTTGGTGTTGCACATCACAGCATTGGTATTTGAATGGATATTTGAGTACATTTTTAAGAGGGACTAGTACATCATGGAAAGTGTGCTGCTAGATCTGGAATCAGGAAGACCTAAATTCAAATCATGCTTCTGGCATTTGCTATATCTATGACTCTGAGTCCCTTATCTTCTCTGAGTCATAACTTACTCATTGTAAAATGGGTATAATAGTGTCCGTCATATCTGTTCACGATTGTTGTGATGGTCAAATGAGAGATTCTCTGAAGAGTATGAATTTTGAAAAACTTGAAGGTGCTGTATAAATGTAATTCATTCTTTTTAAGCCTCTGTGAATATTTCTGGAATGACTAATACTACAAAGTTCTCTGGAAAACCTGGATTAACTAGGCATTCGTTTGCAGTTCTCCTCCATGACATGCCTAAGAAATTCTTTCCTCAAATTAACCCCCGTGGAGCAGAAGTCTGTGTAAACAGATGGACTTTGCACCTTGCCCTAAAGGTCAACTGGCCTGAGTTCTGTCAGATTGACAGAGAGCTCCAGAGTCAAGAGCCTTTCTTTAAGAATATTGCAGCCTCTGGTGGGGCTCTGGGTGGAGTGACATGAGTCAATGACAGCTCACATGAGAGCTATCATTCAATAGTCCATCGTTTTAAGAGTTTTATTTGCCATGGAAATAACAATAACGAATGATACGTTTACTTTTAAATTTACTTTTATTTTTTATTTTACTTGTTACATTTATGTTTTTTTTTTTACTTTTCATAACATCATCACATAAATTCTATCATATGGTCTTGACACAGCATAGCAAAGTCATAGAAGAATTTTTTATAACCTGATGAAGGCTACCCTGGCTACAGAATCCTTTCCCAGAAAGACTTTAATTTCTTCCCTATTAAGTGTCTTCTTTTTGTCTTTTTTAAACTCAACTAAGAAAGTATAGCATAGTAGATGGGGGGCTGGCCTTGAATTTAGGAGGTTTGTTTTTGTTCAATCCCTAATAGAACGCTAGGCAGACTTTTAAGACTATAAATTACCAACAATTATCTGTTTCAGTGGAAGGAATTTTTATAGTGGGATTCCCTTTTACTGAGAAAATCTCATGTTTGGACCAAACACACAGTTGCCCTTCAGCGCATGTGTACGTGTGTGCGTGCACGTGTGCACATGGACACACATGCACATACACACATGCACACATGCACACACACAGAGTGGATAGAGCCCTGGGCCTGGAGTCAGGAAGACTTGAGTTCCAAAGTGACCTCAGACACTTACTAGCTATATGAAGCTGGGCAACTTATTTGAACCTGTTTCTCTCAGTTTCTTAGTCTATAAAATGAACTGGGGAAGAAAGTGATAAACCACTCCAGTATCTTTGCCAAGAAAATCCCAAACTGGGTCACAAAGAGTCAGATGTGACTGAACCACAACAAAAGCTTTTATTTTAAGGCTATAATTATTAAGACACTTCAAAGCTCAGCAAAAATAGTACCTCCTGTGAGACCTTTCCTGATTCTTCCATTTCCCAATGTCTCCTTGACCCCAAATTACCTTGTATTAACTTTGTGTATATCTTTGTGTGTTCCCTTTCATATACACATTATTTCCCCTAAGAGAACCTAAGCTTCTTAAGAGCAGTTTTTTTAAAAAAAATTTTTTTTCTCTATATACAGGACCTAGGACAAGTGCCTGATACACTTGAAACTGTTCATTGATTGCTTGATTATTGATGCTAGCCAATGTCTTTAGCTTGGAAAAAACAAATCCAAAGAGTTGCTTAACTACTGGACCTCCTTGATCTCCATACCAACATTGCTGCTGTATAAGCATACAAATTAAATGAAGAGGAGATATGTAAAACCAGCAATACCAAGCAGACCCTAAAGAGTGCAGCAAGTGTGGCCTTGTGCGCTCCTGCAGCCAAAGTAGGATTGGAATTCCCCAATAAGATAACTCAAAGGTTTGAGTTAATTCTGCTTTTGCCATATCCCTGGTGGGGGCCCTCTCTAAGTCCCCAAGGAGGACGCTTGCTGAGCATCATGTCAACATTGGACAAAGCCTGTTTCTGAACATGGTGCCTGTTTGGATGTTCTCTGTGAATATAGTGCCATTGAAAAGAACTTTGTTTGCAGTGCAGTTAATTTTCTTTCTTCTGCACCCTGATCATTGTCTAAATGTCAAAGGAGCATCTCTCTCATCTATCAGATTGATGGCATCACCCTGGACTTCCCACATAGACAAGATAAACTGAAGGCTTCTGCAGACAGGTATGTAACTGTGGAGACAGCAGTGCTGCAGAAGAAGCCTCCTGACCAGGGGGAATGTTGGTCCCATAGTCAACTCTCTAGCATGGCAGTCACCTTTGACATGTCTTACTGAATGGGAGTTTGTTTTCTAATTTCCATGGTTCAGCCATAGGCCATGCAAAGTAAATACTGGTAAACGATCAACAGTGGGTTCAAAGGAACATAAGACCAGAAGCCCCCTCCCTGCCTTTGGAAAGCAGTTTGGGTTGTGTTCACATGTGAATCAATCTGTTTTGGGTCTTTGAAGTGACTTTGATTAAGAGTTGTGTGAAATGCTAGTGGAATGGGTGGGGCCAACAAAGGAATTGATAGCTACAACTCAGACCTACACTTGGCTTGCACAGAGAATATGGGTGGAAAATGTGAACCAGATAGCAGAAATATTTGTGCTTGGATACTGTCATCTGAAAGGAATATTTCTCATCTGAGTAGAGACTCAAATTAACTGTCCTTTAAATAGAATGCCTTTATCCTTAAGAAAATGAAATCTCAAATTTAGGAGCATGTTGAAAATCCCCCATCATAAATAGAGATATCTAGTGAAGTAGGGTTTGCTAAAAATGAAACTGGAAAAAAGAGGCCTCATATTACTACTACTAGGTATGGCTATTTGTTTTCTCATCCTGTATTAACTGACAAATCATAAGGGTATGATTTGGTAAATGACTTTTTTCAGGGTTCCTTCATCAAGTGAAAGGATCGTTGATTGACCTTTAAAAAGGAGGAACAGTTTACAAACTCCTCATTGATACAATTGTAGTTATAATTTTTAATGACAACAATGGTACTTATTCTTGTAGACAATCAGGTCCCACCTGCAATTAGAAGCCCAAATACAGTCTATAGAAATAATCCTCAATTGTTGTACAAGTATGACAGTTAGTAAATGAATTATTGGTATTTGATCAACTTAGCAAAAAAGCAAAAAGTTTTTAAAAGCCAAAAAAAAAACATCCAGCCCCAAAATAACAACAAACTAGCTTTTCACAGTTCTGACAGCAAATTCAATCCAATTCTTAGTCATTCAAAACTATCCAACAAACATATGTCAATTTCCTGCTATTTGCAAAAGCATTATGCTAGTTATACAATATTTATTTGGGGATACAGAAATGAAAAGACATGACATAACTCCTGTTGTCAAGGATGTTGTAATCGATTTGGGGGGTAGGAGAGCTATAATATGTATACATACAGAAATGTATATCTACAATATAAGGCATGATAGTAATAAATGATATTTTTCTGGCATTTTAAGGTTTGTACATACGTTGTCTCATTTGATCCTCCCAATCAGCTTCCTATGTGCTAAGTGCTATTAGTATCCTTATTTGATAGATAAAGAAATCAGACTGAATGAGGCAGAGCCAAATGAGCAGAAATAGAACAATTTCTACTATTACATTAATTTTATAAAAATGGATAATCTCAAGAATTTTTAAAGAATAATGAAGAATGAAATGTACAGAACCAAGAAAACAATTTATATGATAATAACACTATAAAATAAAACAACTTTGAAAGCTATAAAAACCAAGACCCACATAATGACCATTAATGTTTCCAGAGGATCAACGAAACATACTATCCTATAGAGAGCTAATGGATTTAGGGTGCAGAATGTAGCATACATACATACAATATGTATACATTATACATATTTGCATATGTTTTGCTTGAATAGGCACATTTGTTACTGCTTTTTTTCTTTGCTTTTTTTTTCTAATGGGGTTGGGAGTGGGAGAGAGAGAAAATAATTTCTGTAATTTTTTTTTTTTATAGAGAGATGGGGAAGAGTGCTATAGGTGGAATTTTGGAGAGGTCACTGTGTTAGTTTTACTTAACTGTTTTATTTTATTACAGGAGACCTCCCACAAAATGGGATTAATCTTAAATATTTGTGATTAAAAAGATGAAACATAACAATGAAACTGAAAGTGTAAAATTAGAAAAGAATTTTAATAGGCTAAACCAATTGCATAGGATCACATAGCTGATAAATATTTGAGGCAAGATTTGAACCCATATCTTCTTCATTTGAACTTTTGATCCTCTCTACCATTTTATCTCCAGGCAAAAATGTTAGGGGCAAAAGAGAAAGCAGACAAATTCTTCTAGTAATAGCTGAGGAGGGAGAAAGTGTTATCACTGGGGCATCAACAGGAAAGTCTTCCTAAAGGAGAGGGTACTTGAAGGAAGGTCTTGAAGGAAAATAAGGATTTTAGGAGAAAGAGAAGTAGAGGGAGGACATTTGAGGCATGGTGGATGGCCGTCATAGACAAAAGCAAGAAATTATCAGTCAAGGTTATGGAATAGCTAACTGTCCTGTTCAGTTGAAATAGAGTGTACAATAGGGAGTGTAACAATACTGAAAGAGTAGGTTGGAAAAAATTATGAAGGGTTTTGAATGCCAGGATAAAGAATTTGTATTATTTTCCTCTATAATTAATATGGATTAATTGATTTTTTTTTGAACAAGAGAATGCATGGAAAAAGAATTAGCAACTACAAGAAAGAAAAAAGTTCTGTTTCAAAATTTATCAGCCATGCTAAAAAATTAGGAAAACATGATTACTTGATTGCCCCTTTATGTATGTTAAATGTATGAATGTGAGTATAACGTATAAGTATGGAATGACAAATATCACATTCCACCAAAAGTTTAAACTTTTCAATTTCTATGTGTTTATTTCCTTCTCCCACAATGACTGGCCCTGGGAATAAAATTTATGGAACTGTTTGCCCCTGCTTTTTCTCTTCCAATTATATCAAATGTATAACATTTCCGTTAAGTCTACCCACATTTTCTAACTTCACAAAATCCTGCTCTTAGAAAATTCTTTCAGTCCTTCTGAGAGACTGACCCTGCTACAAATACTCTCATGCTACACACAAACTATTAAGACCTCAAGTACTTTTGAAAGTTCAAACTATATAATATGGTATGTGTGGCTGTATAGTTTCAGTTCCCTCACCAACAGAATATTTTGGAAGTTAAAACAAAATGTTATAGAAAACACGAGGATGTTAATGTATTTTGACCTCAGATTTTTTGATACCAATTTCATTTTTGCCTTTATTTTTGCTGATTTGTCTTGGGGATTGAGCATTTCTCTTAGAGTAAAAATACTAATTTGATCTGATGAAATTGATATAAAAAGCAAATGTTTTTAATTTATGGACTAATGCTTAATTCTATGTTCTTGACTATACAACAATGATTTTTATACAGTAAGTTTTTATTTCTTCAGGAATTGGTCATTCTGACTTTTAGAGGAGCCATGCCATGTCATGGAAAGAGTAATGTTTTTGGAGTCAGAAGACCTGTGTTTGAATGCTGACTGTGTCAGTTACTGTTTGTAAAACTGTCTGAAGCATCAAGGGTGATACATTGAATACTGGACCTGGAGTCAGGAAGATTAAAGTTCAAATCTGACCTCAGACACTTGTGACACCGGGCAAGTCATTTAACTTCTGCCTGCCTCAGTTTCTTCAACCTTAAAATGACAGGGCAGGAGGGAACACCTATCTTATAGGACTGTTGTGAGGATCAAATAAAATGTTATTTATAAAGTGCTCGTCACATAATAGGCACTTAGTAAATGCTTATTCCCTTCTCTCCCTTCTCTCTGCCCCTTCTGTCTGTCACATTTATGTGACCTTGAATAAGTCATTTCCATTGTACTTGTACTACTATTTATTTACATGCTATGACTCACTCTAGAATGTAAACTATATTTTGCTTTTATTCAGATCCCCTAGCATTCATCATAGTACTTAGCACATAATTAACTCTTCAGAAATGCTTGATAACTTGATGGATTTTACTGATAACTTGTTGTGAATAATGTCCTTTATAAGCCTTAAAATATTGTAGAAATGTCATTTGATGTTATTATGCTAATGAATCTCCCTGAAAATTACTACTTAGGGGAAATAATAACTTCATCTTATTGACCCAATAGAATAACCATAATTTTGAAAATAATTTTTGTTTCTTAAAGTATATTTTCTACAAGCTCATCTTTTTCTAATACACACATTTGAATTTTGATCTGTGTTTGCCTTAAAAGTTATAGAAGAACTCTAGTTAGTAAAAAAAAAAAAAAAAGCAAACATTCCTTTTTCTCCAAGTTTCAGATATATTTTATTTCCATTTTAATTGACTGTGAGTACCATACCAGCCCCTTCTAAGATTGTGAGCCTTTTATTTTGTGAATAGAAATGGATAAAACCTAAATAATTCAGTGAAGAAATATTTGACTGTTTCTTTTACGACTGAACAAACTGCCTGTGCCCTAGGTTGTAGGAGAGATTCACTAGTGAAGGATATGAAACACCTTAGAATTCAGTTCTAGCCCAACAATTCAATTCAATTGAATTATTAAATTATAATTATTAAATTACAATTGAATTATAAAATAAAATTAAATTATTAAAATCATCCACAAGGTACTGTGCCCCACGGGATTTATTTCCCTGGGGAAACAAACACAAAATGGTCTCTGGGAACTTAACTTTGTGGGCATGGACTCTGTAAGGTCTGTACTAAACGATTAAATATACCAGAGCTTCCCTTCTTCACTGGGGAACCAGACAATGGTGTAGCACAATAACTAGCCAATCAGGATGACTTCTGAAGGCTTCTTGACATATCAGTTATCCTTTTCAAGTAAACTTTAGCTGAGTCTGCGACTGCTGAAACCAATCTTGACCAGCTCAGAAAGAGCAGCAAATATCTTGCTTTCTGACTCATCTAAAGAGCAATGAACATCCTAATTTCTGATGTACTGTGTCTACAGATATCTTTTCCCTAGACTTTCACTTCCCAGACTTCCACTTCCCTGACTTCCTGATCTTCTTTCCCTGACTTCTTGATGAATACCTCAAATAATCAAAAATACCCCAAAATGCATAAACACCTCATCCTTTCCCTGTTTCCTTTTGAGCAGCCGAGAACTTAGTCTTTGCTCCAGCTTGCAACTTCTCAGACAACAAAGGCCATTATTACCTTTGTAAGCTGTGATCAGACTCTTTTTCATTCCAGGTGCCTCTATTTGGTTTCTTCTATTTTAGTAGTTTGCAGGGGTTCTTATTTTAATTACCTTCTATGGGGAGGATATAAACTTAACATGTAGGATTAGTAAAATTTAATATTTTACTATAATCACAGTTCTTATTATTCCTGACAAGGGTTAAAGTGAAGGAACTTATAATGTCACCTTCCCAGGGAAATCCATCCTTCTTGGAAAGGTAGTCAGATAGATGAGAAGGGAAGCAATGCGATGACAGTAGCAGTGGTTGGCATTTATACAGTGCTTTACATAACAATGTAAATTTCATTTCTTCATTCTAGGGAAGTCATCCAAGTAAGGCATGCTCATTTCTAAGGGGATGCATCAAAGGTTGGAAGTTTTTTCATGTGTGATATAGCTTACAAACTTTCACCAGTATCCTTTTCCCATGAATTGTCAGTTGATGTCAATGAGCTAGTAAAATTAATAAGCATTAGGAAAAGAATATTTGCTGAGATGTTTATGGTAAGAGCAGTTGGCATAAAACATGTCTGAAAACTGGGAGAACACTCTGTCCATAGGAAGGTGGATCAAGTTTGGAGAATATATGTGACAAAAAGGGTAACTCACAGTGGCTCTCCTTTTGGGGGTTTGTATATACTTTTCCTCATTGTATTCGGTTTGTTGGTGGCTCCCAATGCAGGCACCACTGTCAGACAATGCTGTCCCAGGAGTGCTACTATAGGATACCAATGAAAAAGTCTAAATCCTCTGCCCAAGGAGAGGAATGTAGGCTCAAAACAAGTCATTTTTCTCCTGCCCTCTAAGTGATTTGACTGAAATGCTCTCCCTTGGCTTCAAATCTCTTGGGTTCTAAACTAGTTCCTGGTTTTCTACAAGCCCCTGAAACATGAACAAGTCCCTCAATCAATAGGATGAAACTTCTATTAATCTCACTCCAATTTATTCAGTGGTTTTCAAGGACTTTTTGTATTTAGTCAAAAGTCTTAGATTGGTTGATTGAGACAATCTTGGTAAGACATCAGAGCATAGCATCTTATGACTTACTTTAAGTGGGAGTAGGATAACTTTGCCTGACACAGTGCTCCCCAACCTTATATCCATATTATGTAATCTGCATCTTACAACAACCCTGGAAGATGATGGTTATTGTACCCTTATTCCCATTCTCAGAATAAACTGAGAGGCAACTAGGAGAAGAGGCATGGTTTCTTTGTCTCAAGCTATCCATTGATCCTAGGTCTGAAATATTTTTTTCCCTTCTAAGAAATTACCAAATTCTAATGAAATGAATAAGGACATATCTATAGTAAATAAAGATTTGGTTTCCAAATAAATACTAATTTATAACCAATTTACTAACAAAATGATAACGACCTCACATAGCAAGCAACTTCCCTTCTGGATTTAGACCCTTAAGAGGGTAGAAAGAAAGGTAAAAATAAGAACCAAAAAACAGGACAAGAAAAGGAACCAGTATACACCAAGGAAGATAAGAAGACTAGGAATATTTAAGAGATGGGAGGTAAGATACTTTGAAGCTTGTAACCCCTAGTTTATTTCAAAATTAGAGTGAGGAAATGCTAGGGTACCAGAGTATCCCTTCTAGTTGATTCCAGGTTATGGCCAGTGGATTTTAACTAGTCCTTATCTCTGAGTAAATGATGAATTAGTACTGGGCTGTTCAGTGTTTGAGCTCAAATTTACAGAATATTCCCATTTATGAAATATCCCAATATGGGGGCAGCTGGGTGATGCAGTGGATAGAGCAACAGTGTAGGAGTCAGGAGGACCTGAGTTCAAATCTCACCTCAGACACTTGACACTCACTAACTGTGTGACCTTGGGCAAGTCACTTAACCCCAATTGCCTCATCCTGGGTCATCTCCAGTCATCCTGATGAATATCAGGTCACTGGATTCAGATGACTCTGGAGGAGAAGTGAGGCTGGTGACCTGCACAGCCCTCCCTCACTCAAAACAAAGTCAAGTGCAAGTCATGTCATCATTTTTCTGATGGTATGGTCTTCTTTGGCAACAAAGGACAATCACACATCCCAATATGGAAACTCCTGCTTGAGTATTAGTCTATTTATTACTCATTACCTGCAAGTTTAATAAGTACTTGTTGATTAGGTCAATCAATAAACATTTATTAAGCACTAATTGTATGCTAAGCATTGGGAATTAAAAGAAAGACCAAAGATAGTACCTGCTCTTATGGAACACAGTCTAATGGGGGAGATAATATGCACACAAACTGCATACAAGCAAACTATATGCAGAATAAGGAAATGATCAACAGAAGGAAAGCATTAGCATTAAGGGGGATGAGGAAAGGCTTGCTGTGAAAGTGAAGAAGAAAGAGCATTTCAAGCATGAGAGGCAGCCAGTAAAATTTCCAAGTCAGGAGACTGAGCATCTATTTTGAAGATTACCTTAAGCTTGTCTCCATATTTTAAGGAATACCAGAGATGCTAAGGTTCAATAGAATTAGTCCTTGAACCCTGAGAAAACATGGTGCACAGGAAAGATCCCAAGTCTAAGGAAGTGGGTTTGAATCCTTTCTACAGTTTACTACCTGTTCAATGATGGGCAAGTGAAAAAATCTCTCTGGTGTCAATTTCTTTGTAAAATGAGGGCTTTGGACTAGACAAGCCTTAAGGACCCTTCTAGATTAAAATCTATGATCCTATTATCTCTACTAAAGCTTCTTTAAATATAGTGAAGCTTTAAAATTAAGAGTAGCTTTTTCACATCCCTGGACAGATTTCAAAGTTTCAAGTGTTATGGTATACATTCTAGCATTGCTCCAATAATGGCTTTATGTCTGTAACTTTGCCTAAATATATAATGCCACATAAAGTGTCCCCTTTTCTTATTAAGATAAAATAATCTGAACTCAAATACAAAATGAGAGAGAATTTTGAAACAGATTGCAAAAGGAAATTGAAATCATGAATCTCTATTTCATTTTTGTTGTTGTTCACATATCTGACTCTCCTTGACCCTATCTGGGTTTTCTTGGCAAAGATTTGCCATTTTCTTATCCAGTTTATCTTACAAATGAGCAACAGAGGTAAACAAGGTCAAGTGACTTGCCCAGGATTACACAGTTAGTGAGTATCTGAGGCCAGAACTGAACTCAGCAAGATGAGTCTTTTTTGACTCCAGACCTGGCACTCTATCCACTGTAGTATCTAGTTGCTTCTCCATTTCATTCCACTTGCTTTAAAAAATTAAAGAATATAATAAATTCTATATTATTTATAAAACTATCCTAGTTTTCTGTGCTTCCTTCTGTTCTCTTCTGAACATTTAAAGAGTATTACAGCAGCCCCCTCTTGGGGGTATCACTATTGCTAATTCCATCTCCTATCTCCTCCATTAAAAGAGAGAAAGGAGGAAAAGTTTTTTGTAATAAATAATTTAATAATAATATATAATATAATAGATATAATAATATATAAAGCAAAATAATATATAAAGCAAAAATAAATCTATACATTGGTCATACACCAAATTATATGTATCTTTCTACAGGTTATGTTCATCACCTCTCCCTCAGGAGGTATTTGGCATGCTTTTTCATAGGTCCTCTGGAGACAAGGTTGGTCACTGAATTGATATTTAAGGGTTCTTAAATATATCAAAGTTGTTTTTTCTTTTTAATATTGCTGTCTTTGTATAAATTCTTTTCCTGGTTTTTCACTTTACTCTGTATCAATTCATATCTCCCAAGATTTGCTGAAATGATCTTAGTTATTTTTTATGGACAGTAGCATATCAATACAGTCGTATACCACAATTTGTTCATCTATTCCTCAGTTATGTAAAAGACAATCTAAGGCACCTCAATTATCTAAAAAGACTGTCTAAGAACTAGATTCTAGTTTTTTTTCTATCCTCTTCCTTTTTTGAATCCCCACCCCCATCAGGATAAGGAATTTTGCTTTTCTGGTGATGATTCTACCCCTCCCATTTCTAATGCCTAAAAATACAACTGTTTATCTGAAGAGGATGATTTCTGGGTGCATGAAGGCTTGTCCAACACAACCCCAGCTGTTGTCTTCAAATATAGCCCGAAAAACAAGTTGGACATGGTGACTGTCTCTCCTTGCTTGGGCTACTTCCTAGTTGATACCAGTACTACTCCAGGCTTGAGAAAATTAAGGAGAGGACAAACCAAGTTAGATTCTAGATTAATCACCGCTTACATCTGCAACAAATAGAACATGATATATTCTTTTGCTAAGCTTTCAATGCACTGATCTGCTTGTCAAAGAAGACCCAGGCAGTGCAAAACCTGCAACATTGGCTAATCCAAAATAATAATTGAACCATGTGTCTCATTCATACCTGAGAGGAGAGGGACATGGGCATCCCAAGCTTCCTTTATTAACTGTCATGTTTGGGTGTTGCTCTAGAGTAGACCAACTGCTATATGTTATTCCTTCAAGATTGGTAGGTAGTACATTCTTTGTAGTATCAACATTTCTGTGATACTCAATTCTTTCAATGACTGATTTTCAAAGACTCTGAGTAGCTGCCACTTGTCTTTTTTTACCTATCACAGCATATGGTATTTGCAAATATCACATTTCATAAATGACTATATCCAAGTCATCCAAATGCAGTTATTTAGGGACATATTATCTGCTCTGTATATTATTCTAGTTCTTTTATTTGTATTCATTTTACAGTTTACTAGCATTTTTATTAGGGAGTAAGAAAGTGAAATCAAAAGTCAGCCAACAAAGATGAGATGTCAGCCTGTTTTCTGTTTTTGACAGAATCAATGGGGAAGAGATCAAAACAAATCACTCAAGTGAAGTTTGTAGTTTAGCTGCTGATTCCATTTATTCATCCTTTCCTGATCTTGGCATTAATAATGAAAACTGAATATCCATTTCATTTCAATGGATTCACAGATCTCAAGTCATTTTTTGGGGGCCTCAGTTTTCTAATTTGTAAAATGAAGAGATTGGACTAGATGGATTCTGAGGTTCCTTTCTGTATTGATCTATGATCCTGTTCATTATCACTGATAACGGTATTTCCTCCAGGGATGCATATTGTAGCCTATCCAGGCCTTCCCATCCTGTACAATAAAGTATCTTATAGTAGGAAAACAGATTTAGAGCTAGAAGGTAAATGTCCATGTTGTTTTCCCCTGTCCTTAAGGAAAGGGATATTTCTCTTTTTGGTTGGATCCCTGGTGCATAGAAGAGTGCCTGACAGATAGTAGGTTTATAATATTACCTCATTATTTATTATTATATAATATATTATTATTATATTTATTAATAATAAATATCTGTTGGTTTGTGGACTTAACAACCTGTGAGACAGGTAGTACAAAATATGATATCTCCATTTTATGCTTGAAGCAAAGGAGGTTCTGAAAACTCACCTGATGGGTCTATGATCCTAGATCATGGGTCTGGAATTCTAATTCCAACTTCAAGAGTATAAGTCTAACACTGCTTCCTCTACCTTACCCTACCTATTACATTACCTAGGCCCTAATTTTTGTCCCTTATGTATATGGAATCAATCAATACAGTTAAGACTGCCTTCCAATCTAATGCAACTCACCAAGCATCTATTATCATTTCTATGCAAGGCACTCAGCAAGTTGTTGAGGCTATACCGTAAAGTAATCCCTGCTCTCAAAGGAGTTTACATCCTCCTTGGGAGAGAAAATATGGAAACAGATGAAATAGTTACATGATCATTGGAGAAGGGAACAAGACTTAAATTGAAGAAAAACCTGGAAACATTTTTATAGGAGGTGGCACATTGAGCCTTGTCTCACAGGAAGCTAGAGATTCTTAGAAGCAGAGGCAAAGAAGGGGTTCATTCTAGACATGAAGGACAGCTTGTGCAAAGACTTGGGAGTTGAAGATTGAATGCCAAGTTTGAGGAATGGTAAATAGGACAGTTAGATTGGAACATAGATTTCATAAAATAGAGTATAATGAAATGAGCCTGAAGAGGCAAGTTGGAGTGCGGTCATGAAAGGTTTTAAATAGCCTAAGGAGTTTAGATTCTACCCTTATAGTAGGAGTGAGCCACTAAAAGTTCTTGAGTAGGGGAAAAGCATAAACTCCTTTCTCAAATTATCGTGTATTTATTTGGCATATATTCTGTATGTACTTATGCACATATTATCCAATGAAATATAAGGTCCTTGAGGGCAGGACATCTTTTATTTCTTTATTTGTATCTGAGCACTTAGCAGAGTGCTTGTCATACAGTAGGCACTTAACAAATGCTTGTTGATTTAGTGATTAATTGACATGCTTTAGGAAGGTTATTTTGGTAGTTGTGTAGAGGATGGACAGGAAAGGGGAGACACTGGGAACTTAGAGTCCGATTAGGAGACTCTTGTAATTGCCCAGGAGAGAGTGATGAGGTATGGAGGTAAGTTGGGGGTTGCATGAATGAGAGAAGGGGATATATATGAGAGATATTGTAGAAATCAAGTGGATAGACTTGGCCCCTGCTTAGATACTGAAGAAGGGGTAAGTGATAGGGAAGAGTTGAGGATGATTCTGAAGTTAGATATCTGGGTGACTGGAAAAATGGTGATGCCCTCCTTAAACCAGAGAAACCTCTTTGGAATAGATTGCTTTCGCCTAAGACTCTTAGCATAATTCTTGGCCTATTTACTTGCTCATGAAAATGACTCTGGGTGACATATGCAAAGAAGCAATGAATATATGGGTGAAATTCAGTGTCAGGTTCTTCTCATTTTAGGGTCAATTTGCAAGATCTAAAGTTATATTGCAAATAATAACTTGTTTCCTTTAGAGGGCTCTATGTACTTTTACATACATTATCTTTTATTTTTCTCAGTACAAAATAAAGTTGCTGGTGTACATCTTTTGCAGCTATAGAAACTGAGGTATATGACAGTTCCTTTTTGTTCAATGCACTCCCATATCTCTCTCTGTGTGTAGTGTTAAAATGTCTCTCCTTCAGAAACAGGTTTTACATTAAATCTTTCCCTAGTCAGGAGGTCCCGGGGTCATTTCTATATCACTTGTGAATATGGTCATGTCAACATGTTCCTAAATGCTTACACCTAGGTATGTTTCTGTACTTGGTATTCATCCATGGGGTCATTTAGCCTTGACACAACTTAGGGGTAGGGCACGACAGCTGATGTTCTGGACTGGGCCTGACTTAACCTAGTACCTTGGTTGTTTACATTTGATATTAGAGTGAAATGGGCTACTAGTAGATCATTCAATAGTTTACAAAAATGAGATTTTTCTTTGCAATGGCAAGAGAAAGATGTAACAAGGATGAATAAACATTTTGCTTTACCCAAGAGCTCAGAACTGGGAGCAATGGGATGACACTACAAGATTTTAGATCAAAAAGGAGGAAAAAATTCCTGACAATTCAAAATTGAATGGGCTGCCTAAGGTATAGTAAGCTCTCTGTCACTGGAGGTCTTCAAGCAGAGGTTGGGAAATGTAGAGGAGTATTCAGGTACAGGTTGGACTAGTTGGGTTTTTTTGGAGATGATGTTATCTTGTGACAAATCTAATGTACCTGTTTAGTTACAGAAACTCAGAATTTCAAGATTGAAAGAGGTCTTGGAGGCCATCTATTCCCAACCCATGTGTGTTCATCCTTAGTTGCCAAAGAAGACCATGCCATCAGAGAAATGATGACATGACTTGCACTTGACTATGTTTTGAGTGAGGAAGGGCTGTGCAGGTCACCAGTCTCACTTGTCCTCCAGAGCCATCTGAATCCAGTGACCTGATATTCATCAGGATGACTGGAGATGACCCAGAATGAGGCAATTGGGGTTAAGTGACTTGCCCAAGGTCACATAGCTAGTGAGTGTCAAGTGTCTGAAGTGAGATTTGAACTCAGTTCCTTCTGACTCCTGCTTTGGTGCTCTCTCCACTGCATCACCTAGCTGCCCCAACCCACACATAAATAGCAAACTCCTCTACAAGACACCTGAGAAAATGGTCATCCAGCCTTTTCTTGAAGATGTCCAGTGAGGTGGGACCTACCATCTCCTGAGAGAGCTTATTCTTAGATTTAATGTTGAGAAGATCTTACATCAAATCTGAGTCTATTTCTCTACTCACTGCCTCTAGTTATGCTCTCTGAGTCCAAGTGGAAAAAAATCTCAGCCTTCTTTCATGTGACAGCCCCACTACACATGCCTCTCTCCTTGCATCCTCAAATCCTTAGCTCCTTTAACCTATCCTTACTCAGCACTCTGAGGCCTCTGGATATTCTCAAGCTCAGCAATATCCTTCCCAAAATGTGGTGCCCAGAATGCAACCCAGTATCTCATGTGTCTTTTGACCAAGGCATAGAATGCTACAGTGGAAAATAACCACAGAAATCATCAAGGAGCACCCTCTTATTTTACAGTTAAGAAAATGGAGAACCAGAGAGATAATGATGGTTTAGCCATTATCCATATAGGATTAGAACTACACATTTGTAACTTAGTAGAAGCAGACTAATAATAGTGAAAGGCTAGTAGTAAGGATTGGATAGATTTAAAGCTAAGAGAAAGAGAGGAATATGGAGAAAAATGGAGAGGGAAAAGATAGGTCTAGGAAGGGCTAAGTATGGGAGAAGTAAACCAGAGGGAAGCTAGTCTAAGTTCCTGATGGGATAAGAATCAATCCTCTTTGTACCCCAGGTAATGTAGCAATTTATTCAGTTGAATGAATGAATGAACAAGAGGATAGTAAGAAAAGAGGAATGAAAGGGAAACTCAGATTAGGGGTCACATAGAATGGAAGGTTGGAAGGAGGAAGGAACTGGGGAAAGAGGTATAGAAACCAAATTAAGAAGAAGAAAAGGATTAGAATGGGAGAATAGAATAGGGAGGAGAAACTGGAGAAGCATAGATGAAAATGGGAAAAGGGGGATGGGCAGCAAAGAGTAGTTGAATTAAAGATGGAGGAGTAGGGATTATATGGAGATAGGAGACACCCACTGAAATGGGAGTTAAGTGTGTGATAGCGAAGGACAAAGGGCTGATGAAAAGAGAGAAAGTCCAATGGCTAAAGGTCACTGTATTGTCCCCCCAATGTATTAGCCCCTACTATCTATACTTCAATATTTATTTTTCCATTGTATTCTTCATTAAGGTTCCACTGCCTGCCGTCTTCCTTAACAAGAACTCTGTCTCAGATTGGAGATCAGAGTGAATATGTTTTCTCCTTAGAAATGAAAGAAGTATGTTTTCTGGAGGGTATCAAGTTGTTATAAGCTGGGATTGGAAGACTGATCTGGAGATACAACAGGGGTCAGGGTCTGGACAGCAATCTGTCATGTAGAAAAGCCTTTCATAGACAGCCCAGGAGCTTGAGACAAAGAAGTGCTACCATTATTTTCCAGAGAGGGCCTTTAAAGCACCTTGGTCTGGGAGAGCTTTAAACTTCCATGATGGACCACCTGCCAGGAAATGTGTGGCAGGCTGACCTCTCCCAACCCAGTGTGAATAACTTCCGAGAGATAGCCTCCCCCCATAGAAGGGCAGGGACTGCAGGCTCCGCAAAGAAAAAGGAGAGATTTATAACTAGAGAATATTTCTCTCTTTTGAAAATGAAATGGCATGTTGGAAAAAAAAGGTGGGGGGAAGGGGCTGGCCTAAAAGAGCTGATCTCCAGGCAGGAGCAGTTCAATGTTCAGGACCCAGTGGCATAGCAGCAGGTCAAGCCAAGTGGGGCCAAGGGGAAAAAGAAAGGAAAGTTGTACTAAGCAAAGGAATCCCTTTGGATCTGAAGGGAAAGACCTCAAGACTTCAAAATAATTCTTAAAAAGAATTCCCAACCCAAATAATAGTCCAAATGATGATAAAAAGAAAGTTCAATGGTGAATGTCCTCCTTACCCTCAAATATATTTAGTTACATCTATTCATATTTCAACATTTAGTTTTCTATTGTTTTTCTTATTAAGGCTCCATTCCCTAGCTACTACCTTCCTTAGTAACATTCCTCTCTCTTACTAGAGATTATATTGAAAGTGTTTTCTCTTAGAAGTGAAAAAAGTGTGTTCTCCGGAAGGGTGCCAAATTGGAAGAGCTATCATGGCCTTGGGAAAGGTGCAAAGGAAGGAATGAGATATATATCCCATGCTTTAGGTAAAATTGATTCTTGTGGACAATTGCATGAAAAAATAAAGAGAGAGATATATATCTACATATAGACATATGCATGTATAAATAAACCCTGATATATATGTGTGTGTGTGTATGTGTGTACACAACCCTGATTTTATACATACACATATACACACAGTCACAAAAATATACAATCCAGCCATCATATATATGTACATATGTCCACAAGGGATACTTAAAACCTACACATCGTATATATGTATATCTAGAAAGAGTCACAAAAGATATGTAGTCTAAATATCACATATATATAACATAAGTATATATGTGTATATATATATATATATATATATATACATATGTACACACATACATACATATATTTCCAGAAGAAATAAAAAAAATCCTTGAATATCTCTGTGATTCTCTCAGTCACTGGAAAAGACTGGAGATTTCCACTGTGATTGGGGGTGGATGTGGACAGTGTGGTGCAGTGGAAATCAATCAATATTCAGTTGACAAATATTTATTCTCTGCTAGGCACTAGGCATTGTGACAGGTGCTGATGATACAAGAACAAAGAATGAAACAAATTCTGCTCTCAAGGAGCTTCCTTTCTAATGGGGAGACAACAAGTATGTGTATGTGTGTGTGTGTGTGCAATATGTGTATATATATATATATATATGTCCACACATACATATGTATGTAATATATCTATATGAAATAGAAAGTAAGTAAATACAAATATCTACAAAGCAGCTGAATACAAGTTTGGAAGGAAGGGCATTAGCAGTTGATGGAACCAGAAATGACTGAATGACAAAGAAGGTTCTAGAGATGAACTCAATGGAAGAGTTCTAAGAAAGCATTAAAATGGAAAGTGTAACATTTGGGGTCATGGAATGTGAATTTTAATCCTAATTCTGTAACTGCCACCTCTATGACTTAGGAAATGCAGTGAACTTTTCTGTCTCTCTTTCTTTATATGTAAAGTGAGGGGATTGGACTGAAAGTCCCCTAAGATTGCTTCTAGCTCTAGGTCAATAGATAGATGTTGTTGTTTAGTCATTTCAGTTGTGCCTGACTCTTTTGTGACCCCATTTGGGTTTTTCTTGGCACAGATACCCGAGTGGTTTGCCGTTTCCTTCTCTAGCTCATTTGACAAATGAAAAAACTGAGACAAACAAGGTGAAGTGAGTTGTCCAGGGTTACACAGCTAGTGTCTGAGGCTGGACTTGAACTGAGGAAGATGAATCTTTCTGCCTCCAGCCCAACATTGTGACCCCAAGCTGCTCCAACGCATTTGTTACACATTGACTATAAACTGGGCATTAGAGGTACAAATATGAGCAAACAAAGCAATCCCTGCCTGCCCTCTAGGAGCTTATGTTCTAATAGGAGAAAGTAGCATATAGAGTAACATAAAGAAAAGGATACTGGGAATGGGAGCACTTTGCAACCTTATATCCATTTTCTGAATTATAGTCTGATTCCAGTGGGTTGTTAGAAAAATACAAATCACCTCCCTACTTCTGTGATGGGAAGGAAAAAAATGTCCATGTTTTCAGATGTTGTCCATCTAAAGCCAAAGTGTTTGCATGCGGGTTGGGGGACAATAGGGACAGCAGAGGGACAGAGGAAGACAGTGTCCTGCCTGAATCCTCTTCTGTGTACAAGTGCTACATGGTGCAGGAAGTGGAGGGTCCAGTTTTAAAATTCCAACAAGTAAATGTCTGAAGCTTTGCCAGAGGAATCTGTACACAATGAAAACACAAACAAGGGACATTTGCACAGCTTTTAGCTTAGGTCAAAAGAAAAAAAACCCTCCTGTAATTTGTTAAAAGGAGAGGGTACCAACACGTGCCATGTCACGCTAGATTTTCTTGAAAAATAAAAAAAATAACAAAGTTAAACTTTCAGTCAACCTGAAAATATTTGCTTTTTATGGGGGCTATGTGGAACGAATGGGACAGAGGCTGCTTTTTAATTTTTTTCTGTCGCCCATTTTCTGTTCCCTCTCAGAGAGAGGAAAAGATGGAGAGAGAGAGAGAGAGAGAGAGAGAGAGAGAGAGAGAGAGAGAGAGAGAGAGAGAGAGAGAGTAATAGAGAAAAGAGACCAACAAACTTAAGGGAAAAAGGTAAGGAAAGAAATGGGAAAGTTTTTATTAATAATGCAGCCCAGCGCATTAAGAAAGCTGGGCCTACATAACAAGAAATGAAAGTATAAAGAGTAGGCCCAAGAATATTATAAACGACAAATTTTGACTCCGTCAAAACTGGAGTCTTTCCAAAATAAAGGAGCAAGGGATAAACAATATATAATTATGAGCAGGAATTGAAAGATCCAAAGGCCTAAAGAGAAGTGAAAATTCAATTAAACTATGAATCATAAACAAAGGAAGATTTCCACCAATGTTATAATTCCCTGCTCTCAAAATACCAAATAATTTCCCAGAAGTAGCAGTGATGGCAGGCTCCAGAAAAAAAAGAAGAAAAATTTCTTAATCAAAGAATATTTATTTCTCTTGAGTAGACAATGGTACATCAGAGAGAAGCACAGAAATCCCACAGGCTCAGCTGAAAGGGTTTAGGGGCCCAGGAGGATGGAGAGTTGACTTTCATAAAATCTTGGATTTAGGAATATGCTAACAGGAGAACGTCAAATAGGGTTTGTTTTTAAGTAAGAACTTTTTTTCTACCTTTCTCCCTCTACAAGATAAGTTGAACTAGCAAATGTATTTTTTTCTCCATTCCTCTTCCCCTTTCTTTAAAGGACATCATATTCCTCCTTTTGATGCCTCCTTGGTGTTCTCTAGTTCCCAGAGACATTATCTCTTTCATTTCTGACCTTGTACTTCAAAACCAGATTGGAAAAGAGAAAAACCTAAATCACTCATGCATAATGGAAGGTCTAGCATCTCTCGAGTTAGACAATTGTAGTTAGACGATTTGTAAAGATGCCTATCGCAATCTCTAAATGTACCTTTAATCCTTCCACATTTGGTCCTGTCCCCATGCCAGGTTTAACAGTGTCCTAACTCTCCTTGGTTTGTCCAGGGAGCTTTGGAGCTGTCATTCATCTTAGTTTTTGCTCCCAGAAGAAAGCCCAGAATCACATTACTGTACTTACACTTGCAGCCCAGCGTTCTCCTCCCTGTCTTTCTCTCTCATGATGTAGGCAGGAATGTGATGGGGAGTGTTGACCCCCAGCATCCACACAATGAGCAATGGACAATAAAGAAGGGTGACTCTTTCTATACAGACCTGCTTTTGTTGTCCCTGTTTGGGGCTTGATCCTTACAGCCCCGAGAGCTCAGTGGATGCCAGGGAGATAGATGTGATCTGTTAGCCTCATCCAGAGCCGGCAGCTGAGTCACTTTCACACAGCTAGGCAGGTATGGCAGTGCCTGGGTAACAGATGAGAACCCCTGGGAAGCCCTTGACTATGGAGAATGAAAAATCAAAAGAAACCATATTGGACACAGATACAAAGGGAGTCCCCTTGTTTCTTTTCTCTCCTCCCTTGTTCCTTTTCTCCTCTTCCTTACGAAGTGGTAATGAATGTGGAAAGCTGCTTTCCCCTTGGAAGTGTGTGAGGACACACAGACTCCAGATGCTGTTCTGTGCAAATTCTTTCCACCCTTTTCCTGCCTGAGGATAATGTATTAACCCTTCTAGAGGTCCGCTTTCCTGACAGAGTAGGGCTAAGAAAAGTTTAAGCTACAAAAAATTTCCAGATGCCTGCGACATCTACTTAAAGTCGATCAGCCTGTAAATACTTTCCAGTTAAAGGGAAGCTTCATTGCTATGATTTACCGATGGATTCCACCCATTTTGATGGAAGGGCAATTTTAGATCAGTGTGGAATTTTCAATAAATAAAGGATATTAGTTATTTTCCTAGTATTTGGTAGAGAGGCTTGCTTGTTAAAAGAATAAAAATGAATTTTCCCAAAATGATGTAATGACGTACCTTTTGGTAACCACCCTCTAGATTTCACAAACTGTGTTGGTGTTTACAACAGCCCCAGTGCAATTCATTACCTATTTTCTGCCAAGGTCTGAAATGAGCTACACAGGACTCTTCCTTTCACCTCCCTTAATAACACATGAAGGTGGTTTTGGATTTTTTTTTTTTTTTGAAGATAAAGAACCAGGATCGTTATATTTAATCATAGCAATTCAGTTTGTGTGAACTGAGTAGATCTTGAACATTTTCTAGTTCATTGAAATGACATAAATTTATACTTTTTAATATAAGATTTTTATCGAATCAAAACCCAAGAGTTGTAGAAGTTCTAGCAGCTAACTTTAGGTCAAAGATCATGTCTCCCCTTCCCTTCTTAATGAATCTATTTTAAGCCTGAGTCTCAGAAAATGTTTGGACAAATTTGATGTGACTGGCACATGTACCAGGTCTTCTAATAGCTGAGTGGTTTCTATGACAAAAGTGCCTGATGACTTTCATTTATCTGTCTGCTTACAAAATATAGTGTAACAAAATCTTGAGGACCCAGGAAAAGTTATGTTACCACAACCCAGAAGAATATAATCCTGGTAGCTATTTAGATTTTGAATACTTCCTCTGTCTAATTCATTTATTCATTTAACAAAGATTTTTAAAATGCCTACTATGTGCAAGGTGTTCTAGGGGGTATAGTTCAGCAACTTGAAAGGAGTAACTTCTCACTCTAGAGATGAACGAACCCCTAAAGAGTCCCTTTAGTAGATAGTTTCACTAGGGCTCCAAAAAATAAATGTAAACTTTTAAAATAACTTTCTACTACAGAGGTAGCAACAGTACCAACTGCCACATTAAGCCTTATGTGAGAGTTCTTTTGTCATAAACATTTCCTAGTTCTAGTATGCCAGGAAATGATCAAAAGTAGACCTCGGGAAGTGCTTTGTCCTCAGTGAGGAAAAGGGTAGAAAATATTTGTACAGAATGTACCTGATAAGAAAGAATCATTGTTTTAGAGCAGGGGGGCCCTTTGGAGAGCATCCAGTCTAAACCTCTCATTTGCTCGTTGGGGTAACTGAGGCCCAGACAGGTGCATGAGGCCATGCAAATAGTAAGGGTTAGAGTCAGAATTTGTACCCCTCTCCTTCAACTCTAAATTCAGGCACTTTTGAATATACCAAATTGCCCTTCAATGACATAACTCCCAAACCCATGCATACATAACCGTGATGGTTTTCATAGTTTTCTTTCAGAAGAATGCCATAGATGGACAGTGTAAGGAGCCCTTAGAATAGTGCTTTGTCATGATACATCGTGCAATCTCAAACAGTTTTAAAAATCTTTTTCTTTCCTTTCTTGGTCAGATATGAATGTAATTATTAGTCTTGTACAGATACAGCTTATTTCGAGAAGTTGGAATGAGTTCTCAAGAAAAGAGAGGGGAATCTCTCTTTCAAGCTAAAAATAGGATAGCTATTATCAGTCAGTTAACAACTTAGGATCATAGATCTGGAGCTGGAAGTGGCCATATAAACCAATGCCCTCACTTTACGGTTTAGAAAACTCAGGTCTACAAAGATTAAGTGACTTGCTCAAGCTCATGGGTAGTAAGTGTGATGGGCAGGAATTGCTTACTGTAAAATAAGTCCTCCTTTTCCTGTACCACACTGGAGAATAAAGACCAAATTTTGAGGATACATCCTTCCCTTTCCACCATTAAATGATAATTGCCTTCCTTCATCAAGCTTTTACCCAGAGCATTGCTATTCACTGAAAAATTTAGTGCATCAAAACTGTGAATGAGGATATGTATTATTTCTATATCTGTTCACAAAGGAACTACAACTATAGTACTGAAGACCCAGAAAAGAAACTTCCTATGACCAAAGTCTTTGTCACTGTCAAATGGTTCAGGATCAGAAACTATGATATTATCATATTTTGTTTTTTTTTTTTTATTAAGGCAATCAGGGTTAAGTGACTTGCCCAGGGTCACACAGCTATCCAGTGACTGATGCTAGATTTGAACTCATATCCTCCTGACTCCAGGCATGGTGCTCTAGCCACTGAGCCACCTAGCAGCTCTAATATTATTATGTCACTAAAGAGGAAGCATTAACATTTACTTTTCTGCTGTACCCTAAGGGCCATGGGACTTTTCTATTTGACTTGTAGCTGACGCTTTTCATGTGTGTTTTCTTTTCCATTAGAATATGAGCTCCTTTAGAGTAGGGACCGTCTTAGTTTTTCTATTGGTGTCCTCATTGCTTTGCACACAGTAAGTGCTTAATAAATGTTTTATTTATTCAAATGATGATTCCCTATGTATTCTTCTTCTACAAATATTGGCACTAGAAATGAAACTGTGGATATTCTCCCACCCATTACAGGTGTCTTCTCAATTCTTTTTTAAAATTCCTTTTTTTTAAACAGAAATCTATTTTCTCAAGACCATCAGCTCTCTGCTTGGAGGTTCATGACATGTTTCATCATTGGCCCTCTGGTAACGGCACTCATCAGAATTCTTAGAGATTTCAAAGTTGTTGTTTTTATGTTGATGCCTATAAATTGATCTGCTTGTTTCATTCCTTATTAGCTGTTTGCTTCACATCTAGATAAAAAAGATGAATATACTCTAACTTCCATCTCCCTTAGTTAACTTTTGGAAGGATTTCCTTCTCTTCTTGTTTCCAGTAATTTAAAAAAACGAGCAAGTAGAATTTAGCTGAAAATGTTGTTAATGGTGAGAACAAAACTGAATGAATTTTGCTTCCATGACTGTGAACAGTATTTTTTTTTTACCTTACTTCAAACCACTTGAATCCTTTTTGGTCAATGTAGTCAGCAGATGTCATTCTATGTATAGACAGGCCTTGAGATGGTTGGTCAATACCAAATAATCAAAATGGGGAACTTCACGTAGTTTTTAATAACAACACTGTAAGCTAAGAATACCAAAGGAGCTGTTGGGAGCCAAGCAGCTCCCCAAAAGATGTAGACATAGCCAGAATATTAAAAAATGTCTAGGCTGCATGTGTTTCTGCGCTCTGTGAGTCCCCATAAACAGATTGGATTCAACTACCAGAGACTTCTCTCATCAATAGTCCTATCAGTGTTAGTGGAAAGTAGGAAGGGTGGGAGAGCAGTTTGAGGGCTTTACAACAGGGGCAGACCCTGTGGGCTAACTTTTTATTTTTTAATGTGACTGTAGGCAATTAAAAACAAGAGGAAGATTTAAATCTTAATGTTTCCTAAACATTAACTAGGAATTGATGTAAATGTAGCCACCTGCCTGAAAATCAGGCATTTAAGGGAAGGATTTATGCAGAAGCCCTTAACTGTCTTTGTGCTGCCCATGCCTTCTGTCTTTCAGAACTCATGATGTTATGGCATAGGGGAAGGAAACTTAGATTTGGAGTCTGGAGTTTCTGGCTTTGATTGTTGCCTCTCCTGCTTCCTATCAGTGTGATTGAGGTCTCGATCTCTTTATCTGTAAAAGATGTCCTGTTCCACATCCATCTATACTAATGACAGCTTTCATTTATGCAGCACATCAATACTTAGAAAGGAACAGTCACTTTGGGTAATGGGGTAGAGAACTAGCCTTGTAAGACCTGGGTTCACATCCCATCTTTGACACATCCTGACTGTGGGACTTTGGGTAACTCACTCAGCTTCAGTACTGCTGGACAACTTTCTAAAATTCTTAAGAAGCAGTGCATTTGCTATCCTGTATCTGTAGAATGTCCTCTGGAGCAGCTAGGTGGCACAGTGAATAGAGTATTAGACTTGGAGTCAGGAAGACCTAAGTTCAAATCTTGCCTCGGACACTTACTAGTTATATAACCCTGGCTAGGTCACTTTAACCCTATTTGCCTCAGTTTCCTCATCTGTAAAATGAGTTGGAGAAGGAAATGGGAAGCCATTCCAGTGTCTCTGTCAAGAAAACCCTAAGTGGGTTCATGAAGAGTCAGCTAAGCAGTTGCAGTGGTTGGAGAACCAGGTGCCGAGTCAAGAAGACTCATCTTTGTGAATTCAAATCTGACCTCAGACACTTAGCAGCTGTGTGACCCTGGACAAGTCGCTTAATCCTGTTTACCTCACTTTTCCCACCTGTAAAATCAGTTGGAGAAGGAAATGACAAACCACTGCAGCATCTTTGCCAAGAAAACCCCAAATGGGGTCATGAAGAGTAAGACATGACTGAAAAGCAAGTGAACAAGAACAGCAAATCTACATGTGATCCCATTCTGATGCAGTGACATCAGGCTGCCAGAGTCTTAACTCCAGCTGCACCATGATGATTGAGGGGTGGAGGGAAAGGGGGTCAGGCCAGGACGTGGTGAATGGGAAAGAAGCTGCCACACCACTGAAAGCATGACTTGTGGCCGTGTCTGGCTCATTTATTCATTGAAATCAGGAATTGTGATCAGAGAATCAGAAGGGAGCTCGGAATAGAGGAAACCCCTGGTCTCTCTGCATTCAGGTGGGTGTGTTTCCAGTGACTCCGAAGATGGAAAGAGGAGAATTTAGTCCACACAGCTATGGAAAAGAAGAATGGACCTATAAGGACCTATGACACCTCTTCTTGCTGAGAGGGTTGGAGTTCATTATCTCACTTTGGACCCATGAGATCATAGCTTTTCAATGATTCTCGTTTTACTTCCTTTACTCTGTTTTGTGACCTAAGGCCCAGACTAACAATCAGGGTCAATAGTGAAAAAAAAATCCACTCTGTAAACAGACACTTTCTTCCCACCTCTTACCCCCCCTAAAGGTTTTTGTTATCCTGTTAGATGTCATGTTGATGATTTCAAATCCCAGATGTGTCATGCTCAGTTAGTGAGTAACAGATTGTCAAATAGAGCAATAAATCTTCTTGCCTGTGGACTGCTGTGCACACTCACATAGGCACTAATTCTGTGTGATGAGTGAGGTTGGCTTCAACCCCAGGTCTCCAGGGATGAGCAGTGAGGTGCAAACATATTGAGATAGGATGACTGTCAGATCAGCCTTGCTTTCCCAACCCCTTGTGTTCATGATTGGGAATTCAACGGCAATCTGCCATGTAAATGCTGTTAATTATGTTGGCTGGTTTCCCCTTTGGAATAAGTCTGCTTCCCAAGATTCTGACAATTTCTTTTGATATAAGGACTGGTGTTTAGGATTATTGTACACATTTGCTAATTTGCCTTTTCTGAAATATTCTGGGGGCCACAATTTAGAATCGGAGGGTTCAGATAGACAATTACTTCAGTAAGCAGGACTTTGCATGATATGATCCTTTGACTTTGTTGGGCTCTAGCATGGGGAAGTTTCCTTTAATTCCCCTTCTATATTTTATACAGTCTTGGATTTTGGGATTTTCTGTCTAGATATCATTCAGTGTCTTCCACAAATCTCTCTTTTGGCAAAGAATATAAAAGCTATTTGCTTTGTCTCAGGACCAAGAAATTGAGTTGGAATAGATGCTGCCATTGCTTAACATTCTGGTGACTTTCCATTGATCAGGTAAAATTGCTTCCAGTGAAGGGTAGATATTTCTGTCCCTGTGGAGTTGTCAACCTTTTGTCTGCACAGAGATTTCCAACAAGGGACAGATATTGTCCCAGACACAGTGCTTGACTTTCTATTCTTAAAGCTAGATCATTGAACGTTAGATTTATAAATGACCTGAAAGGACATCTGAACCCATATCAACCTAGATCATGGCTCATCTCTACAACTTCTTTAAGAAGTCATTCTCTAGTTTCCACTTAAAAACTTTCAGGAACAGGGAATTAACTATGCCCTCAAGGCAATCCATTCTATTTGGAGGTTGGGATATTTTTCCTCTTACGTTGGGCCAAAATTACACTTTCCTATAACTTCTATCCTTTGGATGTATTTCTTCTTCCCAAGGCCAAACAGGTTAAATCGAGTATGTCTTCTGCACAAAATATTTAAAGACTCTAATCGTGTTCTCCCCAAATCTTTTCTTCTCCAGGCTAAATATGCCCATTTCCTTCTATTAAAAAAATGTGTTGTCTGAGATGAAGCTCCTGATGTGGTGAGTTGGCCACCTGCCCTGGTGCCAGCTGTCCTGGGCAGAATGTCTTAGTGTTTCCTTCTGTGGATATCTTCTTTTAGCTCTCCCACCAAGGAAGATGGGAGAATCTTAGAAGGGAATCTTTATCTGGTGCAATGAACAGCTGCTCAGAAACCTTTTCCCCCCAGTAACTATGATGATAGCTAATATTTATATAGTGCTTTAATTTGCAAGGCATTTTATATAGGTTATCTCACTCGATCCTTGAATGTTATATTATCTTCATTTCACAGATGAGGAAACTGAGGCTTAGGGAATCTAAGTGATTTGCTCATGGCTCCAAAGCTGGGAAGTATCTGAGATAGAATTTAAACTCAGGTCTTCCTGACTCTATGTCCAGCATACTGTCCACTATGCAACTTACCTGCCTCTTAATGAAGAAAAACAACAACAAATAAGATACAAAATAACCAGAATTGAAACAAAAAACAAATAACAACCTACAAAGAAGTTCTGCAGGATAGACTACCCTGCTCAAAAAGAAGGACATGTATAGTGTCTTATAGATTCCTCAACTGAAAGTCCCAAATCTTAATTTTAAGTCAATCCAAACAAGTTAACTCAAATTATACCAGGCATCCAGACTGTACAACAGCATCTTATTTATATAAACAGCTGTTTTGATTATGTTCTCTGCTTTATATGTTCTGGGTTCTTCTAGGAGGAGTGGATATCTAGTACTAGATCCTTTTGCAACTTGTATCTTCCCAGCCCATGGAAGAGGCTTGAATTTAACAGCTGTAAGCCTTTTTGTCATCCTTACTAGCTAAATCCCTTGGCCTGCCATCCTCAGAATAAGGAGAATATTCATTACATTGATGGCTAACCGTTCTAGAATTATGTTGATTTATAAAAATTCTAGCTGCTAAAGGGCTCTTGTGGACAGTAGAACAGTTACTCCTGTGAACCATGTTCAGGGAATGTGTAATAACCTGAAGGACAGCTAGGTGGTTCAGTGGATAGTGGGCTTGGAATCCAGAAGATTTATTTTCACGAGTTCAAATCCAGCCTCAGACACTTACTAACTATGTGACCCTGGGCAAGTCATTTAATTCTATTTGCCTCAATTTTCCTCATCTGTCAAACGAGGAGGGAGAAGAAAATGGCAAACTACTCCAAGTTGCCAAGATAATCAATCCCAATGGGGTTCAAGAGTCAGATGTGACGGAAAAATGACTGAATAAGAATAAAAACCGGAACTCCAACTGAGATCTCAGGGCTGACTTCCTGAAGCTATCTTTGTAGAAACCATATTGATTTTCCCCAAAACTACCTGGCCTAGCTGTATGTTTGATGAGATAGAGGAATGGTATCTTGTCATACCTAAGCTCTTCCCAAGGATCTCCTTTCTACTACCACAGCTTACTTAAAGTGAATGCCACATTCCACACCCACAGGTGCAAGTCAGATCTCAGAATCAATAGGATTTTCATCTGATTTAGTCAATCTCAATCCCTGGTCTTGGGCCTGTACTTTCTTAGACAAGGCCAATGAAACCTCCAACCCCGTGACTTCCTTCTTTGTCTCTGGATGGTTTCTTCCCTACAGATAGTTACTTCCTACATCATTAAGTCAGAGTGATAAGGTTCCCTGCACTGTGTTGATCCCAGCATGGCATTCTTGAGGAGACAGAGCTTTTGGCTAATTCTGGAATCTTCCTGTACTCTTAAAAAGTCCTTTCTTTAGTTCATTGTTTTAGATTCTCTGACACTACTGGAGTAAATCTTCAGACAAAAAGTTGGAAGGGACCTCAGAGGTAGTGTAGGCTGAAAATACAGTGTTAGTGGTGACCATTCATACCTAGGGGAGCCAGGAAAGACTTCTTGAAGGAAGTAGCCCTGGAAAGGAGGTTTGGAGGTCACAAAGGTGCAGGTGAGAAGGCAGAGAACTCCAGGTATAGAGTGGCAGCCTATGCAAAGACACTTACGGACTGTTTGTGCTCCCAGCGCCCTTAGAGCACAGATGAGGAAATGACGTCAAGCAGCGACAAGGGCCATCTATATAATAGACATTTTTTATAGTGTGTGAAAGTATGTGGAATGATTTAATAGGTAACATTTTCTTTGACCTTCACAACAACCCTATCAGGTTGATAGTCTGAGAATTATTCTCCCCATTTTAAAGATGAGAAAACAGAGACATGAAAGATTACATTACTCGTAGTCACAGAAGGTTTCAGAGGTGGGATTTAGGCTCAAGTCTTTCCAATACTTATTCTGTTATGACATGTCCCTGAATTCAAATTCTGCCAATTATTCTTTTTGTAACCCCTCTCGGACCTATCCCTTTTGTTCTTTGTCACCATCCACTTCAAATTTTTTGCTTCACAGCTGGGACACAGCAGTGACAGTTTAACTGGTCTCCCTTAGACTAGTCTTTCTTACATACATCAGAGTCTGCCTCAGAAACCATTTTCATTACATTGTGCACCTTCCGAAGAAATTTTAAGAATTTTAGAGTCCTAGAATTCATTTGCTATGAAATTTGGTTGAGTAGTTGGTTGTTGTCCTTCATTTTCAAAGAGGACCAGAATGACATCATCATGATAAAGTGAAATTTCAGTGTGTCTGACTATGACTGATCAGACTAATACAAGCTCGGAATGCTCTGCCACAGGTTGGGCACAGAGAGTCCATATGAATTTTTGGGGTGGATGCTCCAAATTTGCACATCCTGTGTTTCCTTTGTGCTGTCTCAATTCTGCTTTGTTCATGGAGCACAGAGCCTCTTCTGATGCAGGCACGCCATGCTGAGCAGTCCTGTGCCAGTGTCTCCCATGTTTTACAGTCAAATTCAAAGTTCTTGAAAGAGACCTTGAGAGTATCCTTGTATCACTTCTTCTGACCACCATGTGATCACCTGCCCCATGTGAGTTCTCCATAAAACAGTTTTTTAGCGAGCGTACATTTTGCATTCAAATAACTTGGCCAGCCCAACGGAGTTGTGCTCTCTGAAGCATAGTTTGAATGCTTGACAGTTCAACTCGAGCATGGACCTCAGTGTCTGGTACCTTATCCTGCTAGGTGATTCTCAGAATCTTCCTAAGACTGTTCAAATGGAAGAGATTCATTTTCCTGGCATGGCACTGGTAAATCATTCATGTTTCATAGGCATACAACAATGAAGTCAGCACAACAGCTTTGTAGACCTTCAGTTTGGTAGTCAGTCTAATACCTCTTCTCTCCCGAACTTTTCTTTGGAACCTCCCAAACACTGAACTAGCTCTGGCAATGCGTGCATCAACCTCATTGTCAATGCGTACATCCCTGGAAAGTACATTACCAAGGTAAGTGAACTTATCCACAGCATTCAAAACTTCTCCATTTGTTGTAATCAATGGTTCCACATATGGATGGTGTGGTGGTGGCCGATGGAGTACTTGTGTTTTCTTGGTGTTAATTATTAGGCCAAAATTAGCACAGGCAGCAGAGAATTGATCCATACTTTGTTGCATTTCAGCTTCAGAGGCTCTATTGAGTGCAAAATCATCTGCAAACAGAAAATCGTGCACCAACACTCCCTCCACTTTGGTCTTGGCGGGTAGCCTTTTCAAATTGAAGAACTTACCATCACCATGGTAGTTGACCTTGATGCCGTGTTCATCCTCATTGAAAGTATTTGACAACATGCCTGGAAACATCAAGCTAAAAAGCATGGGAGCAAGCACACAGCCTTGTTTTACTCCATTGGTGACTGGGAAGGCATGAGAGCTTTGTCCACTACTCAAAACCTGGGCAAACATGCCATCATGAAATTTACATACAATATTGATGAACTTCTCCAGGCAGTCAAATTTTGACATAATTTTTCATAAGCCTTCATGACTAACAATAGACCTTGGTCAGATCTATACATGTTGTGTACAGACCTCTGTTCTGCTTCTGGCATTGCTCCTGGAGTCGTCAGGCAGCAAACACCATATCGACTGTTCCTTGGCCCTTTCTGAAGCCACGTTGGCTCTCAGGTATATGACCATCTTCTAGGTGAAGGATCAGCCTATAGGAGGACTCTGGCAAGAATTTTGTCAGCAATGACTAAGAGAGAGACCCCCCTGTGATTGTCACAGGACAATCTATTCCCTTTATACAGATGGACAATGGAGGCATCCTTGAACTCCTGGGGGATAACTTCTTCTTGCCATATAACCTGGAAAATTTCAGTCAGCTTTTATATGAATAATTGTCCCTTTATCTTGTAAATCTCAGCTGGAATAGGATCAGTACCAGGTGCTTTGCTATGTGAAAGGAGTCTAATGGCCCTCAAAACCTATTCTTCAGTTGGAAGTTGAGCTAAGGAGGGATTGACTTCAACCTGAGGTAAATGGTCAATGGCCTCAGCCAAATAGCTCATCATCAGCCACCTCCCCAGTCTCTGAAATCTCTCATTTCAGCTGTCTATAAAGAAGGCCACTTTAAGATGTCAAGTACAATCTTATTTGAATGACAATGACATATAGACCATATCAATATTTCTACTTTTCTCCCTTTATTTATATATTAAGAAAGTAAAAGACAATAAAAATTAATTATACGATTGATAGACATTGTTTCCATTTTATTTTGCAGTCAACCACTACCATTTTGTAAAACTGGAATGTCCATCAGAACTCTATGAAGTAAAAATAAGATTTCCCTGTGCCATTTTAATGGGAAGAAGGGGTTCTGTATGTCCAGTCTCTTTGGTCATTGTTTTGAAGGAGACAAATATGAAGAAATCAGTTTATGAACCCCCAGGCTCCCATTTCACTTTCCTCCATTCTTAAAATTGAGTCACCATGGGGATGTGGTGGAATTTACTTCCTGGATAACTTTAAAAAGAGTACTGGCATTTATTGACTCTATCAGGTTTAGGTGTGATCTGCTTTGCAGACAAGGGCTGGACCAGATATTATGGAAAGAAAGAGCCTTTATGTTTTTTGATTCTGTGATTTACCTGGTTATCAGAGTTGCTGCTGTGTGTGAATTTAGTGGAAAGACCTGGGCAGATTGAAATTTAAGCAAAAGTGGATCTCTTCATTTTCTTAGCTCAGATTCCTGGCAAATCCCCAGAGACTCACAGTGTCTCTAAGTGCAGAATCTGGCTCTCTGCCTGCATAGAATTTCACAGTTTTCACTTAGGGATGATTAGAAAGTCTCATTAGCTCTTTTCCGAGCCAAATTTGTGTTTCAATTCTAAAAACATAACCTTCCAATTCAGTGCCAATAGTGATTTGCCCTATAAGGTCCATCTATAACTGTCAAAAATCCAGGGTGTGTCTCCTAAGATGTCAAGATGAACTGATTGCTGTAAGGAAATCTCAGAATTTGGGTGAAACACATGAACCCAAAGGACTTCATCAATCATCACTGTGTTTTCTTGAAAGCCAATATATCATCTTGCGGCTTTTGATTTTCTGTTTTGTTAGTCTATAGAAAGTATTATTTTTAAAAAATATATATTATTTGGGGAAGTTTTATAGAGGTCCAGGAAGAACTAGCTCTAATGACTTCTGGGTCATTAGGAGAGTTGCAATGTAATCTCTTTGGAAGTCTTTGGGGCTCTAGGATTGGAGTATTTCTGAACCAAAGGAGCTGTTAGTGTGGTCCAAGCCAAGGAACCTGAAAAGGCATTAGTGATTAATTAGTGAAGGACAAGAAAAGAAATAAATAGCTCATATTTCTATATTTCTTTGTAGTTTACAAAGCATTGCTTAACCCCATACCCCACCCCAGTCCCCTAATCTATTAGCTGCCAAATCTTATCTATTGCATCTTTACAATATCTCCCTCATTTACCTTCACTGCTCACTTGGCCACTCTTCTAGCTCATATCTTCGCTCATGCTTGTCCAAACTACTGAAATACCCTCCTAATTGGCCTCCCAGTTTCCCAATGCATCCTTCCACATACAATCCATTCTAAGCTGATATTACTAATGCACTAGCCTGACCACTTCACTGCCTTCCTCAAGAAGCTTCAGATTACTTTATTTCACCTCTTCTAGGTACTCAATCATATTTTAACTTGTATTATTGTCCATTGTTTATGTATTATTTCTCCTACTGGAGCCGCTAGATGACAGTGTGGAAGTGTTAGGTCTGGATTCAAGAGGACCTGGGTTCGGATATGCCCTCAGACACTAGCTGTGTTATCCTGGGCAAGCTATTTAGTGCCTCTGCTTCTGTTTCCTGTACTGTAAAATGGGGGTAATAATGGTATCTGTCCTCCTTGGTTGTTGTGAGGATTAAATGAGAGTATTTGTAAAGTGCTTAGCACAATAGCTGGCACTAAGTGAATTCTTGTGTCCTTCCTTCCTAACAGATTGCATGCTCTTTGAAGATAAAGGATGTGGCATGTTTCATCACTGTGATCCCCAGAGTGATTAACATATAGTAGGTGCTCAATAACTCTTTCTGGAAATATATATATATGTGTGTGTGTGTGTGTGTGTGTGTGTGTGTGTGTGTGTGTGTGTGTGTGTGTGTGTATGTGTGTGTGTGAACTTCAATTTAATCTTTGACCTGAGCCAATCAATATACATTTTAAAGCACTTATATGCCAGGTAATGGGGATGTAGAGAAAAAGATGAGACAGTCCTTGTCTTCAAGGAGTTTCCATTCTGTTGAGGAGGCAATATGCACATCTCTCATGCTCACTGCTTAATAATTAATTCTTAAAAGATCCTTTCCATTTGTCCTTCTGGAATTTGTAGCAAGATGAGTTCATTTATCTCAGAACCAGAGATTCAACGAATGAAATATCAATTTGTCCAGGTCTGATTTGGAGAATTGGAATTAAGAATGGAAAAATCGCATCATACTACTATGTAAAACTTAATTTATTCTGTTTAAATGTGCTTTTGAAAAAAAAAATAGCTATCTGGCGTGAACTAAGAAAAGTTTTAAATTCCTTACAAGCTTTCAGCCAACTTTTTTCTACTCCTCCTCCATAGCCTCTTTTACATTCCTCTCTTTCTTTCAGCTTTATATAGCTGTCACCCCAGTTCAGGCCTTCCTCACCTAACTAATCATTTTTCCTGCCTCAAGATTTTCCACTTTCCAACCATCCTCCACACAAGTACCAAAGTGTTGTTGAGGGCAGCCAGGTGGTGCAGTAGACAGAGCACCAGTGCAGGAGTCAGGAGGACCTGAGCTCAAATCTCACCTCAGACCCTTGACACTCACTAGCTGTGTGACCTTAGACAAGTCACTTAACCACAATTGCCTCATCCCGGGTCACCTCCAGTCATCCTGATGAATATCTGGTCCCTGATTCAGATGGCTCTGGAGGAGAAGTTAGGCTGGTGACCTGCATAGCCCTCCCTCACTCAATACAAAGTCAAGTGTAAGTCATGTCATTATTTCTCTGATGGCATGGTCTTCTTCGGCAACGAAGGATGAACATACACACAACAGAGTGATGTTTCCAAAACACTTTTCTGACTAAGTTATTCCCTTACTCAAATCTTCAGTGACTCCCTATTACTTCTAGTTATGTATCCTCCCCACCTCTATAATCTGATTTCTATCTACCTTTCTTACTTAACTTTTTGCAACTGCTAATTGAGACCCTATTGGTGTAGAAATAAATACTGGAACTGGAGTTAGTGGAGCTGAGTTTCAATGCTAGCTCTTTTTATTTGTGAACTTGAGTTTTCTTATCTAAGAAATAAGGGAGTGAGACTCAATAATCCCTAATGTCTCTTCCAAATCTATATGTAGATACTGGTTGATTGAATAATAAACTTATATTCAATTATCTTGCATAGCAAAACCCTGTCAGACAATTTTATCCTTCCCAGGCCAAAGATCATTCTTCTTAGCAAAGAAAACAAGTAAAATGAGACCTAGTTATTTTTGCCTTCTCTTTGAAATTACAATAATATCCTTCACTTTGAGCTTCCATCCTATCCTTCTTGATCTTCCTCTTGTTCCCAAAATGTTTCTGAAAGCTCTTTTTGCTGTTGTAGCGTTCAGTTCCCTTAGTATTTATTCTGACCATCGACACTCCTGACCATGCCACTCTTTCCTGATAATCCCAGAGGAACTACCTAAAATCATAGATTTATATAGCTAAAGAGGAAATTGAGACAATGAGTCTAACTCCCTCATTTTTCAGATTAGGAAACTGGGACCCAAAGAGTCCAAGATCTTACAACTTGTAAATATCTGAGGTAGAATTCGAAACTAGGACTTGATACATTGGATTCCAAGTCCTTTGTTCTACCCACTAACTGAAATAAACATGGGGGCCACTGGACACTGATAGAAATCCCTGATGCTGCCTATTATATTGACTTAGAAAAATCACATATTAACATAATCTATGTTTTATTGTATTTTTGTTAAATATATCTCAATTACTTTTTAATCTGGTTAGGACAGCAGTGGCCATATGTTTGGCACCTTTGTACATGATACTTTAAAGGACAAAAAGCTACTCTTATATGGATGATGCAACTTTTCCCTTTATGGAAAGAGCCACAAACAAAGTATTTAGCTCTAAATTACTATGGTCACGAAACAGTTACTAAGGTTTTATTGTGTTGCAGGCACTGTGATAAATGCTAAAGATACAAAAAAAGTAAAATATGATCCCTGCCCTCAGGAAGCTTAGACAACAAGCACACACAAAAATAAACACAGTATAAGTGTAAAGTTAATAAAGAGAAATATATATATATATATATATATATATATATATATATATATATATATATATACACATATGTATTTACAAATTTATATACAAATACACACACACATATATAGTGTTGAATGCAAGGTAGTTAGATGGAGAGGGAGGGAGACTTAGAAGGATCAGGAAAGGAGTTGCTGTTGCTTCAGCTGCTTTTTGAAGCAACAAAGAGACTACGAACTGGGGTGATGAGGCAGTACATTCCAGGCATGTGGGATGGCTGGTACAAATGCAAGAGATTAAAAATAAAGAGTCTAGTATGAGAGGATAGTTTAATTGCGTTGAAGAGTATGTGAGGGTGAAGAAGTGGGGAAAGACAGTGATAATGTCCAACGAGGCTAGGTGGGTCTCATGTTCAAAACTAAGCTCATTATCTTTCCCCCAAAATTCACTCCTCTTCTGGACTTGTGTATTTCCCTCAATGGTTCTGTCTTCCTTTCAGTCATCTCCTTACCCCACAACTGCTAAATCTTGTCAGTTCTATTTCCACATCATAAGCCCCTTTCATTCCACTCATCCTATCCTAGCCACTTTTCTATCTCAAATCCTATTTTACCTAGAATATTTTAATGGCTTTCTAGTTAGTCTTCCTTTATCCTCATTGATTTATCCTCCACCTAGCTACAAAAGTGACATTATAAAAACACAGTTCTGATCATGTCACTCCCTAGTTCAAGAAATTCTGCTTGATCCCTCTTGTCTCTTGGCTAAAATACAGAATCTTCTCTTTGACATTTAAAGTCCATCACAACCTTCCTATCCCTAGCATATATTTATCACATTCTGTAATGTAGGGATGTTTGTGACATAAATTTTCTAGAAGTCATAAAGTATGGTATAAACTTGAATTGTTATTTAAATTTTTTTTAAATAATAGTAATAGTTGGCCTGAAAGTTCTTTGGTAATGGATTATTTGTTATTGTTGTTTCTTTGTGCTTGAAGATGACCAAAATGACATTACAGTGCTGGGGTTAATGCATATTGAGTCTGACTGTAGTTGATCAGATCAGTATGATCTAGAAAGCTCTATCATAAGTTGAGCATAAATAATTCATATGACCATCATATGATCATTTAGGAAGGAATGTGGAGTACTTAGAATAGGCCAACTCTCTTACTATGTTCATTAATTGGAACAAGGAGATCATGGCAAATTTAAACCATAAACAATCCAAAATTATTATTTTAGCCAATATTTTCAAATCCCTCCTCTGCCAATCTCATTATCAAAGTTATCAAAGAGGATTAAAATTAGCTTGCTCTAGGTGAATATTTTTTTAATTCTCTATCTTACCCTCCAGCAGAAGGGCTAATTATAAATAAAATGTTTGCATATGAAGCCAAAAGGATAGATCCAGGCTCTCAGAGGGCAATAGAGACACATAGGTCCTACAGAATTAATTAAAAATTTATAAAATACCTATTCTCTGAAAGGTCTTATGTAGTACACTATGGATATATGGAAGAAAATGATATCATCCCTGTCCTGAAAGATCTTATAGTCTAATTTTACCCTTAAATAATTAAAGATCAACACTGTAAAAAAAAAAAAGGATAGGTCACAAATAATCCACCATACCACATCTTGCCCATTTCTAGGCAACTTTGGGCAAAGGACATAATGTTTGTTTCAGTCAGTACTATTCTTTCCCTTCAGAGAGTTCTATCCCCATTCCTAGGTGCCAGGTTGGTTCTGGGATAACCAGTGCTTCTCCTGGGATGTGCTTCTGGAAATGTGATCTAGCTCTATCTGGTGCGTCTCCAGGAATTCTAGTCTTGACTTCACTTTGGTACTGATAAGTGTCCTGCCCCTTCTCTTCACCAACTCTTATATTCACTTTTATCTAATTAAACATTTATAAAAACAAACACCATTCCTGCCCTAAACAAGCTTATAGTCCAACTTCTAGAACTCTCAACTTCAAGAACTATTCTAGGATCCTAGATATTTCAGAAACGAACTAGGGACATTTCCTAAAATTTTTAACTTGAAAGGGATCTTAGAGATTCATGAACTTCATCAAGATGCAATATTTTGTAGTTGAAGCAGCTAAGGCTCAAAGGGATAAAACAGCTGATAAATAGAGACTAAACTCTAAGCTCCTAATTTAGGCTAGTAATAATTCTAATATACCACCCTAAAATCAAGCTAATTCCTCCTCTCTTCTTCCCTATAGGTAATTCCAATTACAAAGAAATCCTAGAATGGCTAAATTGGGAGGGAAAAGATAGCAATATTTAATGTTTGAGAAACATGAAAAGATATGTGGAGCTGTGAATTAGTTCAACTGTTATAGAAAACAGTTTGGAATTATGCAAGAAAAACCACTAAAATATTGAGACCTTTGGACCCAGAAATTCTATTACTGTATATATACCCTAAGGAGAGTAAAGAATCAAAGAAAGGTCTGATGTATACCCTAATATTCATAGTAGCACTTTGTGTGGTAGCAAAAACTTGGAAACTAATTGGGCATTCATAAACTGGGGAATGATGGATCAAATTGTGATACATAAATATAATAAAATGTTATTGTGCTACAAGAAATGGCAAATGTGAATTCATATAAACCCAGGAAGACCTCTCTGAACAGATATGGAGTGAATAAAGAACCAGAAGAACTATATATACAATAACTATAATAATCTAAATGAAAACAACACAAAAAGTTTAGATGAAATACAATCTTAGATTAAAGACTTTGACCCATCTTTGTAGTAATGTACAGATTAAGAAGCTACTTCCCTTTTCCTAGGGAAAATGTCTGCAAGTGTGGGATATTGCTTATGCTGTCAGATGGGGTCCTATTTTGTTTAGCTATTTTTCATTATTACAAGACAGGATGTATAACCAAGGCAATATTCATAGGGACAGCAATTATGAATATGCTGGTGTAGTTCTGAATTGCAAAGTGTAACTAACAGACTCTCCATATAGAAGGCAGAAGAAAAAACATTTATTCAGACACCAGAAAGCCAAATCCCAACACCAGAAAGCCAGATCTGTCATAGTAACCAGGAAGTCAGTACACATTAGCACTGCAGAGAACAAAGTCATTTCCATGCCTCTCACCTGCTGGGGCCTTTCCACAAGCAAACACTCACAAGACTGGCTGTCTGCCTGCCTGTGTCCTCTCTCCCTCCACTGTAACTCCAGCTCTTCTCCATGCTTCTGTTCCGTCCTTTCAGCATTCTCCTCCTATCACATGTGACTTAGCCTTCCATGTGATATAAGCAGGTCATATGGGCCTATTAATGGGTGGGAAAGATCTTCAAATTAAGTGAAAATACATTAAGGTTCTATGGTGGTTGTGGGAGTGGGAAAAAGGAAATGTTTATATATTTGGGGATGACTTTGATATATTTATTTTAAGGAATCAGTTAAAAAAAATCCCCAGGATAATTCAAAAAAAAGTCTCCATCACCATAAACTAGTATCTGCCCATCAAACAGATTTGGAATTGCCTCAGATATTATACAAAGCTATTCACCATATGGTATCATAGGATTATGGAATGTTAGAGTAGGAAAGTTTTAGAGATAGATGATCTCATTTAACCCACTCTTTATACAGATGAGGCTTAGAGTGATGAATTAACTTGCCCAGTATCACAAGATTAGAAAGAGAGCTGAAATAGGAAGTCTGTTATCTTTCCTCTGGGAAGTTTCAATCAATCAACAAATACTGAGTGCATACTACAGTCAGGGCAACATGCTAGGTGGTGTGAGAGATTTAAAGATAAACAAAAATCTATTTCATCAAAAAGTTAAAACTCTAGGTGCTTAATTGAAAAGGCAGAATTTTAATATAATTAATATTTAATAACTACATAATGAATATAATTTAGTGTTTAATTTGATGTTTGAATTAGAGTGGAGGCAGCACATAAGACAGAGACACAGGCACTGTAAGTAAAGTGCATTGGACATAGTAAACAGTGAATACAGGATATGAACCCCAGCTCTCTGACTCCAACTCTCTGGCATTCTCTTCTCTGTTACCACCTTTAGCGGTCATCATAGTTTTCTGAGGGAAGCTAAGTGGAGCAGTGGATAGAGCACTGGGCTTTGAATTAGGAAGACATCTTTATGAGCTCAAATCCAACCTCATACACTGGCTCTGTGACACTAGGCAAGGTTCTTAATCCTGTTTGCCTTAGTTTCCTCATCTGTAAAATTAGATGGAGAAGGAAATGGCAAACTAAGAAAACCTCAAATTTTCTTAGCCAAAAAACCCCTAAAATGAGGTCACAAAGAATCAGACATGACTGATTAGCAATATAGTTTTCTAAAGAATTCTCCGAAGGACTCTAGACAACATTATACTATAAGGTTCGAAGGAAGAGTATGCCAACACAATTATAACAAAGAATTCTGGCACAGAACGAATTGGGTATTCATAAACTGAGGAATGATGGATCAAATTGTAATACATAAATATAATAGAATGTTATTGTGCTACAAGAAATGGCAAATGTGAATCCATAGAAATCTGTGAAGACCTCTCTGAACAGATGTGGAGTGAATAAGGAAGAACCAGAAGGACAACATATACAACAACTACAATAATGTGAATGAAAACAACACAAAAAGCTTAGATGAAATACAATCTTAGATTAGAGACAATGACCTATCTTGGTAGTAGGGTGCAGATTAAGGAACTACTTCCCTCTTCCTGGTAATGCTGTAACAGACTATAAGTATGGGATGTTGACACAAGAGCCCAGTGGGATTGGTGATTTTTAGGTGCTCTTGCTTCCCTATTGGAATATAAAGTGACTTGGCAGACCTCAGCCCCAGCACTTCCCTTTTTTCCAGGGGTTGCACTTAAAGGAATAGCATCTCTCTACCAGATCCTATCCCATATTGCTCCTTATCCGAGGTCTGACCCACCAGGTACTTAGAGTATCTCTTCTCTTTTTTCCTCAGGGAGCGGGGCTGTTGTAGAGATTAAACACATCCTCCCACCAATACCATGGCCCTGGGGGAAAGCTCCAGTTGTTTCATTCTATTTGTACTTCTAAATATCAACGAATAGTATACTACAAAACCATGATGTTTACGTTGGTCATCACTGTATAGAAGTCCACACAACTTAGTTAATATGAAGGATATATTATAACAATCCTAAATAAGTTAATCTAACTAATAGTTATCAATTTAAGGACCAAAGTGATAAAATTTAGTAATGGCTTTCATTATTTCTTTTATTGATCTTTAGGTGCCCACGTAGTAACTCGAAGGCTGCAGCAGCATAAATGTTGGAGACTCCACCTTACTGGTGCCAAGTTGGGCAGCTTGGTGGCATAATGGAGTGTTAGAACAGGTTAGGTCAGAAAGACCTGAGTTTAAATCCAGCCTCAGATACTTACCAACTCTGTGACCCTGGATAAATCACCTAACTTTTTTGGCTGCCTCAGTTTCTACATTTGTAAAATAGGGATAAATAATAGCACCTACCTCACAGGATTATTGGGAGGAAAATAGCAATATCTGTAAATTGCTTTGTAAACTTTAAAGCACTCTACAAGATGTCCCAAATGCTTAAAGAAAAAAAAAGATGCCTAGAGCAGTATAAAAGCATAAATGCTATAGTTACTGTTTTTGTTGAAAGATTTATTATTATGGTTTTGTGCTTGATCTAATGTAGAAAGTAAGAAGTTATCTTCTTCCTTAGTTATGGCAAAGGTGGGGAGAAGGAACCTCAGCAACCATCTATATACTTTAATAAATATATCTTAATTATTAAAATAGGACCAGGGATAAACAAGTCAATTAAATGAGACTTGTTATACATGCATTTCAATTTAAGAGCAGAGCAAGGTCACTAAATCACTTGATACTGTTACAGGGACAGTGTGTATGCAAAATTCAAGCTACAGAGGGTTTCTCTCTATAGGCTATCAAAAGCCAGCAGCACAACGAGACTGGGGTATCTGGGATTTTGACCCAGGGCAACAAATTTATAGAGTGTGACAATACTAGTAGTTCTTTGGAAGCTTAGAAACAACTTATCACATAGGTGACAAAGACAATCAGTTAAAATTTGAAGTTGTCAGATGATAGGCTTAGGTGAAGTCTCTGGTTCTTCCTGATCTTGTTTCAGAGTCTCTTTCTCCTCAACAAGGGGTAATGGTTCTCCTCCCTTCTTATACTCTCCCTTCCCTTCTCCAACTCTACTGAAGGAATGCTTTGTGTTGCAGATGTGATATAATTTCTCTGGGTGCGAAAATTCTTAGCTATAACTCTGACAGTAGCTTAGTTTCTAAAATGTCAATCATCAAAGTAGTTGAATTATAAATAAGTAATATTAATGTAATGTAAATTAATATGAGGATTTAGTGTTGTCCGATAATGGGCTTAGGATCATAATATATCTTAGGGCCTCTCTGGACCAAATTCCTTGTTGGCCTTCACCAGGCCTTTATATTTTCCTTTTTGAGGAGGAGTAACATTGTTTTAATAGACTTTGTGGTTCTTGTGGTTGTTCGTTGTGTTCAACTCTTCATGACCCCAAGCCCTTGGCCTAAGGGACCTATCTTCTGATGTCATGCATTTTAATAATGTCCAAGGGATTTCCTTGGCAAAGATATTGGAGTGGTTTTCCATTTCCTTCTCCAATGGATCTGTCAGAACTTTCCACTATGACTTGTCTGTCTTGGATAACCCCTGTACAGCATAGCTCATACTTCAACTGAGCTACACAAGACCCTCTGCCACAACTAGGCAGTGATCCAGGAGGGGTTAATAGGCTTACTGACACATTCATTTTCAGGCTCAAAGGATAAACCTTCATTTTTGGAAGAGTTATTTATCAAATGGGATTCCAGCTTATGGGAAGAAGTCATGAGTGAGTACTTTTTTTTTCGGCCAATGTTTTCCTCCCTCTAGCTTATCCTGACATTAGGTATAATACATATTATTACTATTATGAGAATATTGATAAACATTTTATAGGCATTTCAAGTCTCTTAGTAATAATAATTTCTACATGTATTGGACTTTTGACCTATCCTATAACATTAAGGTAAATTTGTTGTATCTTTTAAAAGAAGTTTTTAGATATTTGGTTTTGGATCGCAGTTGTTTCACCACTTATAGAGAGGAACAAAGAAAATCAGTTATGCAAAAAACAATTGATACGATAACTATGTCTGACACTGGATACAACATTCTGCTACCATTTAGTTGAATTATTTCAGATCTTCTTGACTGCACTTAGGGCAAAGATTCTGGAGTGGTCGGTCATTTCCTTCTTCAGCTCATTTTACAAATGATGAACTGAGGCAAACAGGGTTAAATGGCTTGCTTATTAACACATAGTTAATAAATATCTAAGGATGGATTTGAACTCACCTAGAAGAGTCTTCTTGACTCCAGGCCCAGCACTCTATCCACTGCACCACCCAGCTGCCTTGGCCTCTGCTACCACAGCCCTTTGCTTTATGTTGAGAGGAGGGAAATAATTTTTTTTTTATTCACTGGGACTCCTCCTCCAACCTTTAAAAGAAATTAGTATTCACTTTCCCTTTTGTGATCTTTTCACATACATTTTTGTAGTCATTTTACCAATAAGCAGGAACAGATCACCATTTCTTCTGGTCTTACTTATTTCACTTTGTGTCACTTCATACAAGTCTTCCTATGTTTCTCTGAAATCTACTTATTTGCTATTTCTTACTGCATAACAACAACAATATTCTATTATATTACTATACCCCGTTATAATATTATTCATTCCACAATCAACAGATTGCCTCTTTGCTATCACAGAAAGTACTGCCATGCTTATTTTAGTCTGTTTTGCTTCTCTCTGTGTGTCTTTTTCTCTCTCTCTCTCTAATAATATAATAGCTAACATTTATATAGCAATTACTATGTGCTAGGCACTATACTGTGCACTTTGTAATTGTTACCCCGTTTGATCCTGGGAGGTAGCTGCTAGTATTAACCCCATTTTATCGATGAGGAAACAGAGGCAGGCAGAGCTTAAATGACTTGACCAGTGTCACTCAGTAAGTATCTGAGACCAGATTTTAATTCAGATCTTCCTGACTCCAGGCTCAGCTCTCTTCTTTGGTGTCAACAGTACTCTTTCTCTTCCTCCCCGCAACTCTTTAGGCATCTACTTTGCCTTTTAGCTCCCTTTTAGGTACCATATTCCTCCATTAGAATGTAAACTCCTTGCCTTCATTTCTGCTTGTATTTGTATATCCAGTGCTTAGCATAATAAATGCTTGATGTTGACTTAAATTCCTTCCCTCCCTCCTCTCTTCCTTCCATTTTTTCCCTTGCATCCTCTCCTCCTTCCAGGATTTAATTCTTGGTATATGTCTAATTAACTTGCTTTTTCTAAAAAAGTCAAAGGAAAGTTAATTCCTCTTGAGCCTCTCAAGCCTGGATAGCATATGAGGAAAAGTGACTGAGCTTTCTCCATTGGAGGGTAATTTGTGCTGTCACAATTCCAAGTTTTTGATATCCTCTGCCTTATACCTCTGTAAGTCTTTCAGTTCCAACGGGAAATCTGAACAAGTATTGTTTTAACTTTAGTAGCATCTGGCCATTTACTTCTCTAGGTTGTAATTTTCTTCCCTTTTCTTGATGAAAACATTTTTTTAATTGAAGTAAGCCTCGAAAACTAAAAAAAACAACAAAAGGTTAGGGCTTGCAGCAACTGCTTAGAGCTGCATGTGATATCAAACTGGATTATAATGTCACTCCCTAACTGACAGATCATTTAGTGTCTTGGAAGAGTCTGTTTTCACACTGCTGAAAGCTGTCACAGGGGAATTCCGTGGAGGCTCCTTATTGTCAGAGCTATTTTTCACCCAATTTGTTTCCAAATGATGTCTAACCTGAGGTCTTCCCACTGAGAGAGGTTTAAGCCATGATTAATGAGGAGTGTTTGGCCAGCCCCACCTGGGAAATGGCCCATCTGCAAACTCAGGTAAGATGTGGAGGCCTACAAGGCATCAGCTTGTGAATGGCAGGCAGCTTCTCATGGCTTGAGGCACTGTCACAGCAGCAGCAAGGTGTTCAGCATTAGGAACTCAGTGTTTCCAAAAGCACTGAGGAGAACTGTCACTCTTGCCTTGACTCTGGGCCTTCTGGGTGAAGGGTGATCTTAATCTGGAGTTTAAAGAAAGTCCCATTTCTTAATTTCCTTCATTTTTTCTGAGAATTTTGATGGGTGGATTTTTAAAAGTACCATATTATAGTATTGAATTTGGAGTCAGGAAGACCTGAATTCCAATCCAGCCTTGGACAGATACTATCTGTGTGACACTGGGCAAATCATTTAACCACTCTGCACCTTAATTAGCTCATCTCTAAAATGGGTCTAATACTAACACCTTCTTCACCAAGTTGTGAGAATTAAATGAGGTAATATTGGTAAGGCACTTCACAAACATTAAAGCTCTGATAAATACCAGCAATTATTGTTAGCTATCAATATGGGATTGTGTAGTTTGCATAAAGATGCGATTATATCTATATAGATGTGCTTGTTGAGGAGGAGGTGATAATATGTGACTGGATTTCATGTATTGATGACTATATTGAATGGAATTGAACTAGTATATTCCACAGAAGATTTAAAGTTATTCAGTTTTACAATTAAGGTTATGAGTTACACAGAGGGCAGCAGACTGTAGTGAGTACAAGCAGACTATAACACATTGCAAATGAATTGAGCAAGTTGCATAAAAGGTATTATTAAAGACCCATATGAGAAGGGGAAAGGACATCACTCTGTTCAGGTAGTGAAGATGAAGAATAAGTGGCAGATGCTTTATATATTCTGGTATCCATGCAATGGGAACCAGCATGATAAGGGAAAGAGCACTGAAAGCAGTGTTAGAGGACTTCAGATTCCGTCTCTGTTACTTATTACTTGTGTTAAACTTGGGCAAATCACTTAATTTCCTGGGCCTCAGTTTCCTCATCTTTATAAGGAGATGGTTAGACTAGAGGGCTTCTGAGGTCCCTTTGATCTGTTTCTTTGGATTAGGAACATGTTGGCTATGTCCCAGAAAGGAATTATGGAAGGACATGGTTACTATTTGCATAAGGGGGCAGGCATGGGAAGAGATGGAGAGATTACCTACACTGATGATATGACAAATTCGTTGAAAATTTGGTGGATTTTTGGAAGTATTTCTTCCTTAAATTATTTGTTATAAACTTAAATGTACTCAATTTTTTAAGTACAAATGCAAGTTTTAGCAGTTTGATCTTTAAACGAGTTAAATTTCAAGTCTAATTTAATTTAATTTAATTTAAATTTAGGTCTAAATTTTGCTAAGTACTATTGAACTTTTGGGTCATTTGAATAGTTCAGGACCCTGGGGGCAAGGATACATTTTTCTTCAAGGAACAGAACATGAAAGATGTTCTTTCTGTCTTGAGACAAAACGAACTAAAATACAACTTTCATAATGTATCCCAGATCCACTTAATAGGTTGAGTTTGAGAACTGCATAAGTAAGATTTGTCAATGCCTAGATGAACGTTTTGACTTTTTTGGTCTAACATGGAAATTCTAGACTCAGCCCTTATCAGACTACTATCTCATTTAAATGGGACATCCTACGGTCTTGTCTGTCAAGACTAAACCATAACTGATCCAACTGTCTACAAATAAAACAGATTGTTTGCTGGGAACATTTATGACCCATAAAGAGTGAGAGTTTATACTGGCAAAGCAGTGCTTCTTGTAAACAACCAATATTCCTGGAATTTCAGCAGCTGACTTTGGATCGAGACATTTCTCACTTGGTATTTGGCTTCATCAGTAGCCACTTTGAATGTTTTTTGCACCCAACTGTTGTGTGAAAGACTCTACCCATTGAGTTTGCCTATTATTCATCTTCCAAAACAATCCCCACACTTTCTTTAACTACTTCTGTTGCCAGCAACATGTTTACCGTGATTTAGATGTCTATTATACGCATGAATGACTTGTCTACTTAATTTCATCAAAAAAATGAACCCTCCTAAGTGGCACAGATGCTGGTATGATGGTAATCAAATTAGTTTTTGGACAGGTTTATGGCCACTTGCTGTCAGTTAAGCTCTCTTTGGCTATCTTCACTCCTAATACAGTTTTGATGGTGATTAATGGCCCCATTAATACACTGTTTGTGCTATGATAGACCCAACATTATGGTCCTGTTTGCTGACCACAGATGATAAGACATTTTTTTGTAAGATTCAGTTCTGAAAAACATCACTTCCAAATCTGGTGCTGTACTCTTTGGTTCTATTGGTCATATGTATAGATGAGTGTATATATGTGTATCTGTCAAAATATTTTTAAATTTGATTTTCCTGAATACTTTAATCGCTGATCTCCCTAATTGTCTTTAGTTGCTACAAAGTTTTTCCTATGAACTTTCTCTTGTATTTATCTCATTCTGCTCCTATTTCCCCAATGTACTTTATTTGTTTTCATCTCCAAATTTCCATATCCATCAATTAGAATATAAAAAGGATTTCTTTTAGCTATTTGTCCCGCTGTTTCTAGGCTGCTTCAATGATCTCCCTGAAATCTCAAATCCAATCTCAAATACTTAATCTCTAATTTTTCTTTCATATCTCCTCCATGGCCACAATCATGACTTTGACAATCTCTTTTTTCATCATTCTCTTGCCATAGCATATGAATTCCACACTCTGAATCTGGATTAATGAGCCCAGGTTCATTTGGATTCCACCGTGCTGCTAAAGGAGTGAGAACAAAATGGTGGACTTATAGGCTAAACCATGGTTAGCACATTTGGAATGTTTACACAGCTTTTTAATGTTTAAACAAACATGGTTTTTTGTAATGAAATTGAGTTTCCTCCTGCCCATTTTTGATTTTTATGTTCATCTGTGCACTTGCCTAAACCCCACCCATGTGCTGCTATGCAAATACATATTATGCAAATTTTTTCATTTTGAATTGGGTGAGTTGAGCAGATGCCCATTTTAACACAAAGAGTCTTCAGGAAAATGGCTTGAATAGACTAGTATCAATGACATATTACCAAAATGTATATAAAGGAGACATTTTCATTTTGACACACATATACACTTGTACATGTTGAGAGTATCTTTTTGATTGTTAGAAAGTTTGCAGTTATTTTTATACATAAGGATAAATATTGAGCCACAGCCCCTAAAATAAACAGCGAACCTTCAGACTAGCCCCAAAGTACTGGACAACTGTAGTGGATCTTTGAACCTATTAATTTATTGTAATCTCCCTTCACTTAAGTAAATATGATCTCAGCTGTCTAGTAAATTGTTTTTATTTAACATTAACATCTCTACTGACAGTTTCATCTTCTTAGTAGACTCAGTTACTACAGCAAAATCTAAATTCATTCAATACAAAACCTTACATTTAATTTAATTTAAAACCTTTAATTCTTTCTCGGGCCAAATTTCTAAAAAATACTTGGCATGCACATTGGGTAACTGGTTGCTCAAAAGCAATTCTAGGGGTAAAAAAGAAGATAGGAGATGGGAAGGAAAGGCATGAAAATGAGATTATAAGAATTAAATTAGGAAAGACTTTAAAGAAGTCTATATGGAAACATAGTAAGAAGAAAATAGCGACAAGGAAATTTTAATCATAGAGTCTATTTTGTACTTTTTCTAACTCTTGTATTGTTACCAAACTTCTCCTTTGAACTTAATTACATTCATGTTTGTACACTACTTGTCTTATCCCTCTTATTAGATTATAAGCTCCTTGAGGACAAGGACACTGTCATATTTACTTTTGTATTCTCAATATTTAACAAAGTATCTTTTATATAGTAAGCACTTTATTGAGATTAATTGAATTTAGAAAAAATCTACATCAGGCTGTGTCAAAGAATTATAGGATTTAAAAACTAGGTAGGATCTCAAATACCATCTGATCCATTCTGTATCTAAGAATCCCTCCCACAACATCCCAAATAAATGATTGTCTAGACATTGCTTGAAGACCTCCAATGAAGGGGAACCCATTAATTTTCATGGAAGCATATTCCATTTTGGGATATTTTTAGTCATTAGGAAGATCTTCCTTACATTGAACTAAATCTGCCTCTCTTCAAATTATATCCATTGCTCTCAGTTGTACCCTCTGGTGACAAGGAGAATTACTCTAATGCTTCTGCATACTGTCATGTCACTCTAAATATTTTCTAACTAGGAACTAAATGTTCCTAGTTCCTTCAATTCATCCTGATATAGAACATCCTGGAGTCATGTTACCATCTTGGAAGTCCTTTTCTGGAAACTCTCCAGCTTGTCTAAGTGTTTCTAAAAATGTGGTACCTACAACTGAATGCAGTATTGTAGATATGACCTGATCAGGGTTGACTCTAATAAAATGATACCTCTCCAAATGAAGCTTAGGATGGTTTTGATTAGGATTTTGGGCCATTTTGTCACAATATTTAGTTATATTGAATCTGCTGCCCACTAAAACCATACGGTTTTTTTTCACATTAATTGTTGTCTCTTCATACCATCTTCAATTTGTATTCACAAAGTTGATATTTTGAACCCAAATGTAGAGATTTATATGTACCCTTTTGAAATACCTTCCTATTTATTTTTGCCCATCATTTCTAACCTATGGACATGTTTTCTGGATCTTGCTTGTTATCCATTGTTGTTCCTGTCTCTACTAGCTTTGCATCATTTTCAAACTTGATTGGCATGCCATATACTGTAAGTCTCATATAAGTTATTGATTATCATTCAAGAAACTGAGTGTTTAGCAATCTTTCCATGCCAATGCATAGGCTATCTATTTGACAATCTAATGGCTAATTTGACTTAGTCATCTACCAACAAAAGTTATCAGTTATTTTGACTGTTAGTATGGTCATTGAGTGATTTTATTCTTTAGAGAGTATTTAACCGTAGTGATAGGCAATTTAACCAACTTCAAAGAGTAACATTTGTGTGGTGTTTGACTTTTGAGCTTTTCCACTTAGTAAAAATGAATGGGGAAAGTATTGCTATAATTGACTTCAAAATATACTATAAGCAGGTAACTCTTTACACTAGGCTTCAAAAATTGATTTCATTAAGATGAGAGGAAACATTATTTAATAGCAATATATATGAAAAAAAAATCTGAGGATATTAGTGGAATCAGCAACATGATATGGCACCCAAAAGGGGTAATGTTGGGTTGCATTAAAAAAATCTCAGCTTCAAGGGAAAAGACTATCGAAGAGTCCTGACATTCTCTCTCATGATCAGATCACATATGGAATATTGCATCCACCTTTGGAGACTGTATTTTAGGATTGAAATTGATAAGGTGGAAAGCAACTAGAGACCCTGAAATAATGGGATATGCAGATCAGTTGAAATAACCCTGGTGCTTAGCCTGGAGAAGGAAAGATTCAAGAAGGACAAGTTAAGATAAAGTTAAGATTGTTCTGTATAAGAGGGATTAGACTTGTTATCTTTGGCCCCAGAGGGTAGAATTAGGAGAACAGGATGAAAGTTAAAGAGAAGCGAATGTAGGGTTGATGAAAAGAAAAACTTCCTAACCATTAGAGCTCTGGGCCGCCTTGGAAGTTAGTGGCTTTTTTCTGTTTAGCAAATGTTGACTAGCCAATTGCTGAGTGTGTTGAGAGGGGATGATCTTTCAGCTTAGTGTCTGGCACATTCCAGCTCGGGAATTCTCTGCTTCTCCTTGGTTCCCTTAGGTTTTTACAAATGATAAAGAAGAAAGCTAAAGAATTGTAGAAAGTAGGGATAGATGCAGCACAATGAAAATTTGTTGAAAAACGAAGTTTGCCTTCAGTTGGGATTTTTAAAGATTCATTTACTGAGACTAGTAATGAAAAATGAGGTATACTCAGAAGAGGGAGGTCTCCAATGTGTATTTGTGTGTGTGTGCCGAGTGTGAGCACACATACATGTATGACTAAGGGAAGGGTACATGGAGGTGGTGGGGATGGTGGTGGTGGAGGGTATGACCAATGTTAAGCTTAAGTCTTTTTGTGAACTAGGAAATTACTTAAAAACTGACATTTCATACGCATTAATTTGATATCTTTCAGAAAGATGATTATCAGTGCTTTGACAAAAATTATATACTGCATTCTTTCTTTTCCTTGCCCTCCTTACTCAACCTGAGCTGAATACATCTTGAATGCATCTTTAAAGACCCTGCATTGATTAAACTGTAAACTCCATCAAAGTGGCGATCATATGTCCCTCAGAGCACAATATAATGTCTTCTATATAGTTAACAAGGTGAAGAAGTATTTGCTAAATAAATGAATGAGTAAATATAAGATCTTGTGACCTGCACTTTTTTGTATTCCCCACAATACCTAGCATAGGGCTTTGCTCATAATGGTTGTTCAATAAATATTTGTTGATTGATTGATTGTGCTATTACAACAGCTTAAGCCAGTTATTACATTTAAGCTGTTTTCTTGCTTTGATTTCACACTTAATGGACAGATACAAAGAATGAATTATATGTCTGCTCTACTATTTTCACTTAATAGCAGCTCTTGCCTTTGCCTGGGATGACAGATGGAATATTTTATTAAAGTTGAGAATGCAGTGGAAAGAACCTGCCAAGATGGGATGAAATAGATCCCAGGCCAACTTTAGGAGCCAGCAAGTGAAGCGGAAAGAATATAGGAAATGGAGTCAGGAAGACATGGCTTTGAGTTTGTAACAGTAAGCACCCCAACATACACAGGGGGACCTGATATCACAGGTTCTTAGATCTGCATTCATAAAAGGAAAGCAACTTTCAAGGGGTTAACAATCACTTTAATCAAGCATAGGTATCAGAGAAAATCAAAATAAAAATTTCAGAGGAAATACAGAGAAGTCAAAAGTCAATAGATGCTTCCCAAATGTCTGACCATTAGGTACATTAATGGTTACCGGAGAGGAAAGCATCAACTTCTGGGTTTTAGCTTGGGGGTGGGGGTGGGGGAAGGAACTTTCCTTAGTGGCTTCCTAGAGTTTCTCTGGCCAAAGAAACACTTCCAGTTAGTAAGTCTCAAAGTAAAACCTCACCTTCAGAGAATTTCTACACTTTTTTAGAGTCAGAGGGTATAACCTTCTGACCCAGTGCCTCAATAGAAAAAACAAAAGGTACTAGGGACCCTCCGACAAAACAACTCCCCTAATGAAGCTTCCCACAAAGAGCAGGCCCATCAATGGGTGGGAGAGATCCTCCCCAATCACATTATTCAATCAGAAGCACTTCTAGTAAAACAAAAACATCAAAAGATCCTAAATTGATTGCCATTACAGAGTCCCACCTCCAACATTTCCTACCTTTGGACAAGACCCTTAGACTTCAGTTTCCTCATCTGAAAAATGGGAAATAATCATCCTTGCAGTATCCTTACAGGGTTGTTAATGAGGTTCAAATGAGAAAATGAAGATAAAGCATTTGCCAAAACTTTGCATTCTTTTTCAAAGGTTTCTATCTTTTTTGCGTGTACCGAGGAGTGCCTTGGATTACCCTTTGGAAATCTAGTGAAGTCAGTGGACCCCTTCTCAGAAGAATATCTGCTGCTTACATTCATAATTGAATTAAATTGAATTGAATTAAAGGAAAGGTTTAAATTTCAGTTAGAGGACAATGAAGATAAAGATGTAAATTTTTTCCCATTCCAACTTTGGACTCACTGAAATCTATTCATTGTTAGACCCCAGATTAAAAACTGCCACTCTCTCTAAAGGACAGTTAATATTAGCAAGGTCATGGTGAGAATCATGAAGAGTTTGCATGTTCTATATACTCAATTAGACCATAAGTGAGTTGAGCACAGGGACTGTGTATTTTTCTTATTTGCATCCTTGATAACTAGTAGATTGTCAGTTTCCTTTTTTTCTTTTCTTTTTTTTTAGGCAAAGGTACTTAATAAATGTTTATGGATCTGAATTGTGAAATCCCTACTCCCCAAGGAATAGCTTGCTGTGCAGAATTAGAAGGGAGAATTTACAGAATCATCCAAACAGACCTTTCATAGGGTAGATTATAGTGAAGAAATGTCACTAAGTTTCAAATTTATCAATCAACAAGCATTTTAAGTACATACTTATGTGCTTACTACAATGCTAGCTACTGGGGATAAAAAGACAAAAATGAAACTGCCCCATTCTAGAGAGTTTGCATTCTGCCAGGGAAAACAATACGTCTACATGCATATGTTCAAAATATATACAGATAAAATGCAAAGTAATTTCAAAGGGGAAACATTGTTCCTGGGGGAGTGGGTGGGATCAGGGAAGGCCTCATTTAAGAGTTAACACATGAGTGGAGCCTTGAAGGCTATGCGGGATTCTAGGAGACAAGAGGGAAGAAGGGACAGCACTCTTGGACAGCCTGTGTGAAAAGACAAAGACCAGGGATAGAATACTGGGCATGATGAACAGCAAAAAAAAGCCAATTTGAGCCAATTTGGCTAGTCCATAAAATCTGCAGAGAAGCAATTGTATAATGAACCTGGAACAAGTTTGTAAAGGGACCTAAATGATAAATAAGAGAGTTTTAATTTTTGTCCTAGAGATAATAGGGAGCCACTGGAGCTCATTGAGCAGAAGAGTGCGATGGTTAGACTTGTGTTTTGAAAATATCATTGTCAGTTTGTGGAGGATGGGCTGGAGAGGGGAGAGATGAAACAGAGATCCATTAGAAGGCTATTTATAATAGTCTAGGAAAGAAGGGATGAGCATCTGAAAGGTAACTGTGTGAGTGGAGAGGAGGCATAATTCACATACACACACACACACAGGCAGAGAGACAGACAGACAGATACACACACCCCTAGACTTACACACAACCATCATGACTATTTTCATGAAGGAACATAGGAGAACTGTGGCTATTTTGTGGCATCCAGCAGCAGTGAGAACAACTCTAACTCAGCTGCAGCTTGCACTGTGGACTATTTATTTTCTGAATCACCATAAAGGATTCGATTGGAACATGGTAGAACCAAATCCAACTAGGTAGGCAGGTAGGTGGCATAGTAGGTAGAGTCAGGAAGACTCACCTCTCTTAGTACAAATCTGGCCTCAGACATATACTGGCTATGTGACTCTGGGCAAGTCACTTAACCCTGTTTGCCTTAGTTCCTCATCTGTAAAATGAGCTGGAGAAGGAAATGGCAAATCATTCCAGTATCTCTGCCAAGAAAACCCCAAATGAGGTCACAAAGAATCAGATATGCCTGAATACAACTGAACAGCAACAGGATCAGTCCTGGTTTTGATGCCCAGAAGATTCTGGAAGAGTATAGAATACCAACATTACAGCACCCAGGGGCTGGCTATAGATCTGAACTAGAAAGCAAAGGATTCAGAGTCCAAAAGGTCAAAAGCAATCACGTGTTGCTGGAGGAGAAGCAAAGAGTAACACCTTTATATGGCAGCTGTGGCTCCTGGAACATGGCTCCAATTTGTGTGAGAGTGACCATCACTGTACCCCTGTAGCTATGACTTCAAATGTCAACCAAGAACTCAGTACTCTTTACTCACAGGGCTTTAATATTTCTGAAGAATTTCTCAGATATTGATTGGGCATTGATGAAATGATCCAAGAAGTAGGAAAATTCTTGACCCACTTCACTGACTAAGTCCCTGCTCCCATGTGTGAGCTGTAAAGGACCTTAGAGAACATCTGCTACAAGTGATTTAATTAAGGTCTCAAAGTTATTAAATAATGGAGCTCAAATTTGAACCCAGGTTTTTGACTCTAAGTCTAGTGCTTTTCCCACTATGTTTCCTTGTAAGGAACTGGATGTTTTCTGCATTTCTAGGTAGGAGGAATAATTTCCCTTGTAGGGGTTCACTCATTCAATCAATAGGTATTTTTATTTTTAATTTGTTTTTAAATTTTAATTTATTTTATTTTTGATTCATAGAATAAAATAAGCATTTCCAAAACATAATATAATTTAAAAAATTATTGAGCACAAAACTGCAAATCTATTATGTACAATTTGCTATTCCTTTTAAAAATATGACAAAATAATAATGTAAATTTATTTCCCCCTTTTTTCTCTCACCCCCAACAAGTGTTTTTAACGGCTAACTAAAACTGGAGAGAGAGAGAGAGAGAGAGAGAGAAAGAGAGAGACAGATAGACAGACAGAGACAGAGACAGACACAGAGACAGAGATGGAGAGAGAGAGAGAGGGACAGACAGACAGAGACAGAGACAGACAGAGATAGAGACAGAGACAGAGAGAGAGAGAGATGGAGAAAGAGAGAGAGAGAAAGAAAGAAAGAGAGAGAGAGAGAAAGAAAGAGCAAATGGAAGGTAATCTAGAATTGGAACATTTATATAATGTTTCATTATGAGATATTATGTAACATTATATAGGGGACACTATATAACATTTATGGGACAACTAGGAGGTTCAGTGGATAGAGTGCTGGGCCTGTAGTCAGGAAGATCTAAGTTCAAATCTGGCTCAGACACTTGCTAGCTGTGTGACCCTGAGCAAGTTACTTAACCCTTTTGATCAGTTTCTTCATCTGTAAAATTAGCTGGAGAAGGAAATGGCAAACCACTCCTGTATCTTTGCCAAGAAAACCCCAAATGGGGTCACCAAGAGTCAGACATAATTGAAAACAACTCAACAGCAACAACAAATATATAAGACTTTTTATGTGTCAGACACTATACTAAGTACTTTATAATAATTATCTCACATGATTCTCACAATAACCCTAGGAGGGAAGTGTTTTTATCATTCCCATTTTATAGATGAGGAAACAGAGGCAAACAAAGGTTAAGTGACTTTCCCAGGATCACACAGCTCATAAGAAACTGAGAGCAGATTTGAAATTGAGTCTTCCTGACTCTGAGCCCAGAGCTCTATATCTACTGTACTGCTTAGCTCACCTAGGTGCTCTAGGATTGTAAATGTGAAATTGGAAGGGCATTAAATAGGCCAGCTAGTCTAACTCCCTTCTTTCACACAGGAATTGAGGTCAAGTTACTTAACCAAGGTCACATAATTATTAAGTAGAAGAACTGAAAACTGAACACAGATTCACTGTCTAAATTTATCACATTTTTCCAGTACTCCTATTCAAAGCCTGGGAGGAAGCAAATGTTGTCTCCAGAGTTCTATGGAGCATTGTAGTTAGTTGATCACTAGCCTCTTTTCCAGCTCATGTATGAACTTCATGGATTGCAGATTCCAACAATATTTACCATTACATGGGTCAGTTGGATGAAGGAAAAGAACATGTCAAAAGATCTTTAGCGGGATGGAAACTTGGTGAAGAAAACTGAAGAAAGTATAGAGATAGTAGGTACAGAGGCAGCAAGAATTTGCTGAAAAATGAAAAGCTATTAGACATGTTATTGTCCCCATTTTACAGTCTCTCACCCCAACTCCAGTTATTATAATAAGATGCTCTCATCTTTACTAGGTGAGGATACCAAAAAAAAAAGAGGCACATCTTTAATTGAGTTATAGAATAAATCGGTCAAGTATGCTAGGGTATACTGGTAACTAGGGTATGCTGGTTAACTCTCCAAAAATGAGACAATTTTAAATTTAATCTTCATTATTAACATTTTCTCCTGCACTTTCTAGTCTAGACATGCAATCAAATGATAACTCAAACCATAATGTATAGTGGGTTGTTAACACTGAAAATGTAACAAATGGGTCTCATAAGTGGGTATGAGCTGGTTCCAGCACACCCATGCTTGTGCCTTCTTCTGTGTGAAGCACCCCTGATCACGCTAATGAAATGAGATGCCCTGAAGTCCTTGTCTGCAGTAGCCAGATAACGTGATATAGCACAGACATTTCTTGGAGGCATAGCAGAGTGGGAAGCATACCAGATTTGATCTCAGAAAAAAACAAAAAACGAAACTGAGGTTCACTGGCCACCTTGAGCATTTACAGTGTGACCAGAGGCAAATCACTTAACATTCTGAAAGACACCTTGTGCCTAGTAGATGTTACATAAATATTTGTAGATTTTCTGATGCTATGGCCATGGGATGAAAGGATCTTTAGAAAAGTACTTCATATCATTAGGAGGCCTGGACTATGACAGCCCCTAAGCCAACTTGGCTGCTCAGAGAAGTTCACTAAAATCCTCGGCCGGCCCCACGATTGGCTGCCAGTTGTGTCAGGATTGATGATCTGTCTAATCAATTCTCTGTTACTGACAAAGTGATAAGGGGCCATATACTAGGCCTAGTTTTATTTAATCTGCTTTTTTTTTGTAACCATGTTCAAGGATATGAGGAGAGATCTGAAAGCTAGTATTAGGCCACATTTCCAGTCCTCCAGGAAACTCTTCCAACTCAACCATCTATGAACATCATTTGAAGTGTTTGGAGCAGTAAGCCAGGAGCTGTTGTCTGCTGATGACTGAGGGCTCTGAGGACATAGGCAGGAAGACATGTAAAAGATGAAGGATCATTTTACAGACTTGGCGCCATGCTATGGGTTGGTTATAAGCATTAAAAGGACCTGTCTGTGTGAGGGAAAGCCTATACATTCAGGGAAAGAGTTGACTTCCTTGACAATAGAGAGCTAAAAGCTGTTACCTTCAGGGTATATTGACAGATAGTATAATGATTAACCAAGGTGCTAGAAAACTGGATTTAGAAGTGAAGAAATGTAGTGTCTGGGGCTTGGCGTCTGGAAGACTTGAGTCTGAATCTTGCCCTGATACACACAAGCTGTGTGACTGTAGGAAAGTCATTTCACTACCCTTCAATTTTCTCATCTGTAAAATGGGAACAATAGTAGCTACTTCACAGGGTCATTGTGAGGGTCAAATGAGACGATGTCTTTAAAGTGCTTTGCAAAATTTAGTTCTACATAAGTAACAGCTCTTGGTATTACTGTTGTGAGAAGTTTCATGGTAGAATGGAAAGAGGAGTCCGTAGAGTTAGAAATACCTGGGTTCGTTTTCTCTGATACAGAGTGGTTGTCTGTGCAACAAATTGCTAATCTGTATTGGAGGAAGGAGGATCCCATAAACCAGTGAAAGCACAGGGCTATACCATATACATATATAATTACAATACTATTATGATTTTATAGCGTTTAGCTTCAATGGGTAAATACATTCCAGATGACTAGAGAGCAGTGATAGTGGCTGATCTTTGTGGCTGTGAATTCTGGATTTGCAAGTTTTTCTATTCTTCTTGCCCCCTTCCCTTCCTTTAATTTATGCATGTAAATTGGGTGAATTTCCCATACTTCAAAATACTTCCTAGGTCTTCCTATGGAGTCCTATGAGATAGTCAGTCTGTCAAAATTGAAGTGATGGTTCTCTATTGGGCATTTCTATTGAACTGGTCATGTGTGGATGCTAGCAGGTGACCCAAATTAAGCTTCTTTGGTAACCTCAAATGAGGGAATGTATGTCTATGGGTATGTATAAATGTATATGTGCATATACAGACATTTACATATGTATTTATATATGTATATAAATATATATATGTGTGTATATATATATATATATATACACGCAAGTATATTTATATGTTGTTGTTTGTTTCAGTCATGTCCAACTCTATGACCCTATTTGAGGTTTTCTTGGCAAAGATACTGGAGTAGTTAGCCATTTCTTTCTTCAGTTCATTTTGCAGATGAGGAAACTGAGGCAAACAGGGTTAAATGACTTGCCCAGGGTCACACAGCTAATAAGTATATGAGGTCAGATTTGAACTCAGGTTCTCCCAACTCTAGGTCCAATACTTAATTCACTGTATCACCTAGCTCTGTCTCTGTGTGTATATATGTGTATGCACACATGTATATACGTATATGTGCATGGATATATATATATATATATATATATATATATATATATATATATGGAGACAGAGAAATAAGCAGAACAAGGAGAATAATTTATAATATAACAATACCATAAAGACAACTTGGAAAGTTGTAAGAACTTTTCATTGTCAGATCAATGAAATGGTCATCCATGATTCCTGAGGATTGGTGATGAAACATACCATCTACCTACTGACAGAAGTGATTTAGGATGCAGAATTTTTCATATATTTTATATACATATATAATTAAAATATAATAATATAACTATACATTACTATAGTATATAGCATTTAATACAGTTTATAATATATAATTATACATTACTATAATATATAGCATTTAATACGGTTACACAATTATATATATGTATATTTCTACATCCTAAGGCAGATAGTGTTTTTCATCATCTACCCTCTGGAATCAGAGATGGGCTTTACATTGATTTGAGTTCTTATAGCTTTCCAAGTTGTTTGTCTTCATGGTGTTATTATTTTGTAAATTGTTCTTCAAGTTCTGCTTTTTTTCTTTACCAGTTTATATAAAGTCTGAAAAATTATTACTTCTTCCTACATTAATATTATAGTATAAATTATTCTTCTGGTTTTGTTGATTTCATTTTGCATCAGTTCATCTAAGTCTTTCTATGTCTTTTAAAAATCATCCATTTCCTCATTTCTTATAGTATAGTATAGTATACAGCCATTCACCAATTGATGCATATCCTCTTAGGTTCCAGGTTTTTTGCCATCACATAAAAGAACTGCTATAAATATTTTTGTGTATATAGGAGTTTTTCTTCTTTCTTTGATCTCATTGGAGTATAAGCCTAGCTGTGGTAATACTGGTTCAAAGGACATGCACCATTTGGTAATTTTACATATATAATCCCAAATTGCTTTTCCAGTGTTTGTATGCATTCACAGGTCCACCAATAGTTTATCAATGGACCTGTTTTTTGGCAGCTGTCATTTTCTCTTTTGTTATCTTAACCAATCTGATATATGTGAGATGGAATCTCAGAATTTCTTTAATTTGCTTTTCCTTTTAGTGAGTTGGAATATTTTTTCATCTGACCATTTCCCCCTAATAACAGGTTGTTCATATCCTTAGAACATTTTAAGTTCTATTGAGCTGACTGAGTGGTGTTCCTGGATCAGTGGACAGTCCATTTTGATCCACTCCCTCCCCTTGCTGCCATCATAGGTTACAAGCAATTGCTAATGTCATCCCAAGTCAGATAGCTTAGGCTGTTGTGGTTCATCCTTCATTCTAGAAAAGGACCAGTAACATCAGGAAGATGGAGTCTTTACATTCAAGTGAATTGGATTTGAATGAGGCAGGGCTGTGCTAGGCTTTCTTTACACTAATAAACAATTGAGTTGTATTCTTACCTGGCTAAAGTTATTGGCTCATAGTGTATGGGAATAATCTAACCAGGTAAAAGTGTAAGGAAGTAATCAATCATAGCCTTATACTTCCATTCTAGTTCTCAAGTAAGTATTATCCTTCCACATTCTTGACATTGAAAATGGTCAGTTTCTACATCTCATAAATTCTGTATCTTCTCCTTTTATCTTGGCATGGCATAAACAGAAACATCCTGAATCATTTATACTTTTTCATAAGTATGTTTGCTGATTACAAAAAGGCATTATGTTGCAGAGATTTTTATAGATTCTTCTATTTTTTTAGACAATATTGAGCTGATTGCCTAGAACTAAAACACTACAGGATCTTCTTAATAAGTTACATAATTTTTAGTAAGATTAATCAAACCATTCCTGTAAGAAAAGCAAAGCAGGCAAAAATGAAGAGTGCGTATTGTTCTGATTGGATGGAGGTGTCATAATGGGCAACTAATTGATAATCAATCAGTCTCTATGTACATGGTTTGCTATTGCTATTATTTGTCCACCATCTTATCATCCAGACGGATAATAAATAGGGAAAGGAATGAGGGGAGGAAACAGTGAAGTTGTTGGGTGTGACTGAAGAAGACAGGTCACTTTCTTTTTTGCTGATGGGAGTCTCTTGAAGTCCCCAGAAGGAAAGTTACTGATCAAGTAGAGAGGGGATAGCCTTGTAAGTCTAATTAGGCACTCTTAGCCTAATGCAATTTTTATATAGATCATAGATTTTTGAGCTGAGAGGCCATCTCAGCCAAGGGACAAAGAACAATACAGGGGTAGGACCATTAGGTCTGAAGTCACAGGACCTGGGCTCAAATCCTGACGACTTTGGGGCAATACACTTAGGCCCTTGGGATCTCAGTTTCATCATCTGTAAAATTAGGACTATATGACTTCTAAGGTCTTTTTTTCAACTTAAAATCAATGATCTAGTCTAAATTTTATTTTTAAAATGAAGAAACGGAGGACAAGAAGGGTTAAAAGATTTACTCAAAGTCATAACAGATAATAAATGTCAGATATAAGATTTGAATCCAGATTCTCTATTCCCAAATGCCATACTCTTTTCTGCTTTACAAGTCTTGTGAAGGTGTTCATTTCAATGAAATGCAACAAGCATCTATTAGGTGCCTTCTATAGGGAAGGGAATGTACTATATGCTAGGGAAACAAAGACAGCACCTATGCTTAAGGAGCTAATATTTTAATGAGGGTGATATAGAATATAAACAGATAAGCAAATATATTATCATTGTAAGGGGGAAAGGGCCCATTAACTAGTGGGATTCAGAAAGACTTCATTTAGTAGCTGACCCGAGTCTTGAAGGAAATAAAAACTTGTAAGAGGAAAGAAGGATTTCAGGAACAAAGGGACAATATGGGTAAAGGTTGGTTATTGTCCTTCATTCTCAAAAAGGATCAAAATGACATCACTGTGTTAGAGTCAAGATACAGTGGGTCAGACCAGTAGGAGCTTGGAATGTTCTACCACAGGTTGGGCACAAATAATCCATGTGAACATTTGGGGTGGATTTTCTGAATTTGCATAATATCATGTTTCTTTTGAACTGCTTTAATTTTGCTTTGCTCTATAGCACAGACTCATTTCTGATATGGACACACCATGCTGAGTGAACCTGTGCCAGTGTCTCCCATGTCACATAATCAATACCAAAGTTCTTACGAGACACCTTGAGATTAAGACTTGAAGAGAGAAGACAGAATTCTGACTGGCAAACAGTGAGTAGGTCAATCTTGCTGAATCATAATATGTATGGAAAAAGGAAGTAATGTGAAATTGATCTGGGAAAGAGGGTTGGAAGCAAGGAATGATGTTACTTGTATTTTATTTTAAACACACTAGGGAGCTCCGAAGACTCCTGAGCAGGGGAGTGACTTGGTTGGAAGAGGATTTTGGCAATTGTATCATGGATAGGAAGAGAAAGAGAAACTAGAAACAGGAAGATCAAAAGCAATGGTCCAGGAGAGTACTCCAGGAGTGTGAGTGAGAGAGAGAAAGAGATAGATGCAAGATAAGATTAACTATAGGTACTGAGGGGGAAAGGGAATCAAGAATGACTGAGGCTGCAATCACAGTTGACTGAAAGAGTAGAGGTGCCCTCCATAGAAATAACTTTAGAGGAATAGTCGATTGAGGATGAGGGTAGAGGTATAAGGAGCTAAGTTCCATTTTAAACATGTGGTGTTTGAGAAGCATATAGGAAATACAGGGAGAGATATACATCAGGCAATCAGTGATGTGTGACAGGAGCTAAATATCTAGATCTAAGAGTCATCTGTATAGGGATAACCATTGAGCCTATGGGAGTTGATGAGAATATCAAGACAGAACTGGTAGACAAAGAAGAGAAGACCCAGAACAAAGCTTTGGGAGCATATCCCCTTGTGGGTAAGACATGGATAATCAGAAGTGGCCTTCCTCTAGTCTATACTTAAAATCCTCTAAATTATTTGGCTTTGGGGTTTGATTCTTGGTCTTTTTAAAAAACCATGACAACTTTTCGGATTTTGGTCTTCTTTTTCCCTCCAACTTTGCCTATTTCCCTCATTTTGTACAAATTAAGTTATCCAAAAATAAACAAAAGTATTAGCCTCTTCCTACCTGTCCTCTACTTGATTTTCAAGGATTTTTTAAAAATAAAGGACCTATAGAGAGCCCCATCAAATTCCCCCCACATTTTCTAATAATCTACCAATATTTTTTTCTTGAATATGTCAATTAACAGCACATAAATCATAAGAAACAGTTGAGAGTTTCTGATCAAAATTTAGCCAGGCTCATGATTGAAAAAAACAAATCAATGTACTTTGATTTGTTTGGGAGCTCAGATTTAGATATTTAAGTTGTTCGCACATCTTTTCTAGCCACATCTATGCTGATTTTATGAAAAGCCAGGAAAACTCTCAGATTGTGTTTGACAACAAAAGCTCTAACTTCTGGCACCTAAAAGATTAGTTTTTGCTTCTTTATTGTCAGTCCTCATGGTTTCTTCTGTAATATATATAGTGATTGTCTGCAGCCTGGCAACAGCGTGAAGGAGTGAGAGGGGGCCGGAAAAACTATAGCCCCTTGTTAGCTGCAGTCCAAACTTCAAAGGCTTTGAGGACATTGAGTAGACAGGTTTCAGCAGCCGATAAAGCAGCCTGGAAAACAAAAGGCCCGCTTCCCTCTCACCGAGGTGTCTACTGATCCAGGGTGATTTTCAGCCCACTTTTTCTTTTATTTGTGGTGAAACTCCTGGCAATGAGAGAGGCACATTCTGCCCACGGTTGTGTGCCCCTTGATTCTGCATCAGAGGGAGATATGGGCATTTATGGCACCATAAATCAAGGGATAAACCATACATGAGCAGCTGGCACATGTGCTAATAACTATAATTATTAATCATGTCAATTTCACACCCTTCAAATTTATGCTATGTGCTTTCTGTAGGAAAGCCATCCCTGGCGCCTTGAGCTGTTTATGGTATGAAAATATGATGTGCTGATGGTCTTTGATAATTGTCTTATGACAGTATTGATCTGCCTACAATTGGGTTTGTGGGGCATCGAAGCCCCCACAAAGTAGCTGTCCTCGGTCTTCTGGTATATATCATTGTCACACATCCCCCATTGTTAGTGAGTGGCGTGAATTACTTTCAGCATTTGGCCAAGTCTCTAGCTGCTAGGTCACCATTATTCTAGCCTTATGTCAATGTGAGGACATTTACTTTGATGTCCCCTTTGTACCTCTCCGAAAGCTCTTTTTTTTTTTTTTTGCTTTCAACCACAGAACGCTAGGCTGCGAGAGAGGTTCAAAGAGGGAGAATGACTACAAGTTTGGGGTGAGAGAGTGGATGGAAGCAAAGAAATGGAAAAATATTGTCCCTCAACATTTAGAAGGTTTTTTTGCCTTCCCTTCTCTCCGCTGACTTGGTGTATCTACACTAGGCGACTGTGGGATCCAGTCCAATCCATAAGTGGCATACTCAGTAGATTTGAGCTGTTGAAGAGTATTAAAGGATTCTGAGATAGTTTGGATTGTCTATTTCTGCTCATGGGATAAGCAATCAGCCTATGTAATGAGGATTTAACAGACAAAACCATGATAGTTGGGTAAAATGTCCATGTTATAGAGGTGCTGTGCTTCCTTAAAACTCAAATTTCCCTTATGGAAAGAAAGAATCCTTCCATGCTTAAGTGTCAAGCACCTTGCTGATTGATTGGTGTATTAACTTGACAGTGCAGTGGCCAATCCTCTCCCACTGGCCTGAACTCATGCATGGGACACTTCCCACTTGCTCAGAACCCTGCACAGCCCCCATTGGGCAATGGCTAAATCACTCCTGCTGTCTTTACAGCTGCTCTGTTCCAATGACCCCCAGAAGGTTCTGGGGATTGTTAGAAGAGATTTCTATTAATCAACCACAAACCGACTGTTACAATTTCACACTTTTTTTCCCATCATTTCACACATTTAATGAATTTGGGTGTCTGTTAAATTCAAAACATTTACAATCAGGGCCAAAAAAAAAATTCCCAACAAAACCCTCAACACAATAGACAGCAGCAAGATGGCAAGGGCAGCTTCGATTCTGTCCTCCTGGAACTGGCTGTTTAACCTAGAACAGCTGACCGGGAGCTAAAGATTTTACTCCAGCAATGGCTACTATAGCAGTAGCAGTTTATAGAAAGATTAACCATAAGATGTGGTAATTATTAGGAAACTTTGGGTGTTTGTTTGTCAATAGAGTAAAATCAGGGAACATCCTAGACCTTCCACTCCCCATCAAAATCCAAAATGATACTTTGCAATCTATTCCCTGCCCCCTTGTCTCATTCATCCTCTCTGGGAGTGAACTATCTTCCAGCCTCTTCAGTGAAGTTACGTAAGAGAGTTGGATGGTCACAAACTACTGATTGCTTCTCAGTCCAGAAATTGGCTTTCATCAACAAGCTGCTATGTTTATATGGGACATGTGGTTCCATATAAGTATATGGAACATATAAGGTTCTAAGGAATCTTAGAGATCCTCTAGTCTACTTCCCACATTTTACACATGGGGAAACTGAGTCCTGGAGAACTGAAGTGATTTGCCTTGCCCTGGATCACATAGGTGCTAAGTAGCAAAGCTGGGATTCAACCCCAGGTCTGTCTATTCCAAATCTGATGCTCTTCCCAAAGATAGAGAATTCTATCCATTTAATTATAATGTCTTTCTTCATCAGCAGTCCATCCTGTCCCCTTCAATTAAGCATCGTCTTGCCTAGCTATTTACTCCATGTGCTTCCCAAAGCTCTGAATTCTCCCTGCATCCCTTTGGGTTTCTACCCGGGGATGCTGACTTTGTGCTTACACCATTCTTAAAAACAGAAAGGATGCCTCCTGGGTTGTTCTCTAGCCACCCCTGCTGGTTTACATTGAATGGTGGGGACTGACTTTCCAGTAGCTGTTCAGCTTTCTCTAAGTGAGGAATTTCAGTATGTCAAGGAGGGCTAATGTAATTAGGAAAGCCAGATGATGTTGTGAGTCGTGAACTTTTCTTCAAATATCCTTATGTACTCAATTTTGCCCCAAACAAGAAAAGTCAGAACCTTTTGAACCTGACTTGATATTAATATCTGTAGCAATTACAATAATAAAATGTGTAAAACTACCAGAATCCACCAACAACCTGCACTGAAGTGAATGTTAACAATAACAGCAGTTTTCATCAATAGAGGGTTTTGCAGTTTACAGATTATTGAGGTAACTATCGATACCTCAGTTTTATGGAGAAGGCAGACAGGCTCAGAAAGATTAAATGGTTTACTTGAGATTCCATAGTTAATAAGTGACAGAATTAGGACAAGAACTCAGGGATTCTGAATACAAGTCTAACATTCTATTAAGTAAAACATAGCTTTAGTATAATGAAGTACCAAAGTCAGGAATTCAAGTATACAAATTCTTAATTTAGAAAGGCACATCATAACTTTTATTTATTTTCTCCTCTCTGCATTTCTTTTTCAAATTTCTTTTTAAATTCAAGTTTAAAAAAAATTATTGATAATTTTTGTTTTTACATCCTCTGTGTTTTCATATGGATCCCAGGCAGCATTTGCACTAATTTTAGAAATCTTGGCAAACAACCATCCTAGAGAGTTATTTCTTATGATAAAAAATTTAAAATGAGGGGGACAGTTCCCTATATGTAGTATTCTATGTCTCTAGTTCCCCAATTCTTTAGGGAAAAAAAAGTACATTCCCATATCTTTCTTTTGGCACCAAGATTGATCTTCCCTAGGTTTCATAATCCTGCTATTATAAGGCATAAAAAAATCCCCAACATCTTCATTGCTCTTGTATTTTTCGTGCTTGACAAAGATAATTTTTTTTCTTTATTTTTCTATTATCTAAAGCAGTAGTTCTCAAAGTGTGGTATGGGAGTTCCTCAGCCTTACAGGGGATCTGAGAGGTCAAAACTATTTTCATAATAATACAAATATGTTTTAATGTTTAATATAAATATTTAAATATATTCTGCATAAAAGTTCTTTGAATATCTTTGATAACTTTTTACAATATAAAGGGGTCCTGAGACCAAAATGTTTGAGAATCACTAATCTTGGCTACTAAAATAGAATTGTTTTTTTCTTTAGGGAATTATATTTATTTTTTCCTGATATGGGTAACTGATTGTCACAGATCAGAACTGAGCAAATAACTTTGTAGTACACTTTACAGTCATGGGACAGACTTTTTGCCATTTTCTTTGTAATTTACGTCTTCCTTTTTTCTCGATGTATCTGACTGGCAACAGGGACATTTGCATGAACTGGAGAAATAATGAGCTAAAGTGGGCTCAGCAAGGTCCATTTGCTCTAAAACAGATCTATTTTCTTTCCTTTTCCTTTCCCCTTAATTAAATCAGTATTTACAAACATTGACTTCTTAGAAACTTTCTCCAGAGGGAAATAGAAGAAAATAAAACTTGTTCTTGTCTGAGCCCTTAGGATTCTGGGGCCAAAATCATCCTTTAGCCAGAAAGAAACTTAACTCCCCTGAAGCAGGAATTTTGTGTATATAATGTCATTCAGGACATTCAGGAGAAGAAGGGGGAGAGGAGGACAGACTTGTTTTTGCTACTTTCAATTAGAAGTCTAAATGAGACAAGGCCCCTTTTCCTTTTGAGTATGGTTCTACCCGACTAGGAATATGGGAGAAAAGAACAGCTCCTCTCAGCTGGTCCCTTCTGTGGGTTTTCCCATACGAAACTATGTCACCAGTGCTACTCAGCACTTTGTTATTATGACAGGAAAAAATGAATTTCTAATGCGCTATTTCTACCAGCTGCAAGTACCTTCTCTAATTCGAGTTCGCAAACATGCCTGCCACTGTTTTCGGCTAACTGTTAATGAGCCCAACACAGAGAACGAGTTGGGAGAGCACACTTTCTGGGTTAAAAGATGTCAAAAGCTAAGATATCAAAAAAGCTCTTTTTCCTTGATTTGTCCTTCCCTCCCCTTTTTGAAACCTGTCAAAATATATGGATGCTTCAAGCACAGAAGAAAATGTGAAATGTGGAAATGGGTCTGGGGGACCCTTCTGAGCATTTGAAAATGTTGGAGATTATTCACACACTTAGGCTTGGGGGTAACTGCAAGTAGAGTTTTAGGAAGCATTTTCTCTGTCAGCACAAAATTGTTCCCCTCCCTAGGGGTTTTTTTGTAACCCAGTGAATTAAGTGGAGAAAACACTTTGTGGGCTGCATTTGAATTGAATTACTCAAAACTGTTTTGTGATCTTTGAGAGCCTTGAAAAATTCTGCAGTGTTTTACTGCTGTTTTAACTCTGTTCCATTCCTGAAGATATTAGAGGGGTTCCATAAGGTCATGTTTTCATGCTATATTCCAGGCTCATTCCCCATCAACCTGTCATAATCCTGCTGGGTCTTTTAATAGATAACAAAGACAGGTCTCTGTCCAGAGGTTGAAGTTAAACTATGTATGTTACCTGAAAAAAAAGAAAGGAGAGCCCTTTAACTCATTGTCCAGTCCCTGCAGTTTCAGCACTTAAAACAGGTCCCTCCAAGGGTCCGGCTGGCCAGGAAACCCTAATGCAATAGACCTTAACTATGTATGCTTTACCTTTTAAAACTTTTTGTGGTCTTTTAAAATTTATTTTTATTTATTTCTATTTATTTATTTAATTTATTTTCTTTTTAATTTATGAACTAAAACAAGCATTTCCATGATATAGTGTAATAAAAAAAGATAATTCTGCATCTTAACTCACAGGTTGTACAAAAATAGGCAGCAGTCTGGATTTTGAGGACATCTGATCTAGAAGTCTTGGGAATTCATAGTTATGTAGAAGCTGATTCAACAAGAAACATTTCAGAAGCCACCCAGAGTTTTAGATCTACCTTAAGGAGCCTCCTGGGGGTTCAGTTCAATTTAGGGGTGCCTTGGTGGATCCAAGTCCTTGCATCAGTCCTAGAATAGCTTTAATGGCCGTACTTAGCCTGCATCTAAAGGATCACAGGATCATTAATTTAAAATGGAGAAAGATCTTGGGGCAAATGAGTTCAACTTGCTCATTTATAAAATGAGAAAACAAAGGCATAGAAAGGTTCTGTGACTGGCCCAGGGTCACATAACTAGTATCTGTGGCAAGATTTTTGCATTCTGGAGTTCCTACAGCTAAGTCATGTGCTCTTATCCACTATAACAAGAATTAGTGCTTCAGGTGAGCTATACATTAGAGTAGACCCTTCTGAGTCCATCTGTGAGTTAACCACATACTCTTGGGGTTAGGATCAGTCCTGTATCATCTCCATGGATGAGGGATAATGGGAAAAGACTTGAATAACAATCATATATGCATTCATTCAGTCAGTACATTTATTGAACATCTGTTAGACATTTGCTAGGTCCATAGACTGCACACCAATAGGTCCCAGCCCAAACTCCACTTATTGGCTGTTTTCTGGACCCTTCTGGCTTCAGAGTGATTATCAATAGTAATTGTTGCTCTTTCCCTCCCAGCTTGATTTACTTATTTTTTTCTTTTGTTCATTAAAGGGGCCATTCCCTGATTACTTCTTAGAGAGACTTATTCACAGAATGGCCTTACCTCACCCTAAGGGAGCACCTGAAGAGGCCAAGTTCACCCACTGCATCCTGGGTCATCTCCAGTTATCCTGATGAATATCTGGTCACTGGATTCAGATGGCTCTGGAGGAGAAGTGAGGCTGATGACCTGCACAGCCCTCCCTCACTCAGAACAAAGTCAAATGCAAGTCATGGCATCATTTCTCTGATGGCATGGTCTTCTTCAGCAATGAAGGACGAACACAAACAGAGAATACAAAGAGACAAAGTACAAAGTACAAAGAAAGTTGTAAAAAGCTCTAAAAGTTTACAGTCTAGTAGGGAAGATCAAATACATATGTACAGCTATAGCTAACCCTTACAGAGCATTTTAAATTTTCAAAGCGCTTTACACAATTTATCTCCTTTTGTTCTCCCCAAAGAGCTGGGAAGTAAGTGCTATTATTAGACCTATTTTACAGATACAGAGAAGTGATGTGACTCAGGGTCACAAACAGGTAAACATGTCTGAGGCAGGATTTGAATTAAAATCTTCCTGATCCTAAACTCAGTGCTCCATCAACTAAGTCACCTCACTATCTCCAAATAATGACAATACCACCTAGTGTATGATGGATGTAAAGTAACTATGTACTGTTCTAAGGCTGTTTACCAGATAGGGCTCATCTCTCTTAGGTTTAAGAATCTAGAGACAAATAACACTGTGTTCCTCTTTCTTCCCATGCCTTGAAAATTTTTATGTAGGCAAAGTTGACTAGGAGTATTGAAGTGTAAGAGATTGAGGAGGGAGGGAAGGGGAAGCAAAAGGGAAGGTGAAAAGGAAGGGAAGGGAAGGGAAAGGGAAGAAGAAGGGGAAAAGGAAGGGGAAGAGGAAGGGAAGGGGAAGAGGGAGGGAAAGGAGACGAGGAAAGAGGAGAGGAGAGAAGTAGAGAGGAGAGGAGAAAGGAAAGGAAATAACTTGAATTTTTTTCTATATGCTTAGGATCATAGATGAAAAGCTGGAAGGGATTTCACAGTTGAGGAAACTGAAGACCACAGAGCTTATATGAGTTGCTCAGAATCACACAATCAGTAAGGGTTTGTGGCAGGATTCAAACCCAAGTCTTCTTGACTCCCAAGGCAATGCTTTCTCCACTACGCAATGCTGCCTCTCCTAGTATGTATATAGATAGGGTACATATGTTTCCTGTATAGGCTATGTGTCTGTCTACATGGGTAATAGCAACATCAACAACAATAACAGTTGGCATTTACATAGCACATACCATGCATGTGGGGATGCTTTGACAGGTATCTTTGGAGTCTTACCCATCCCACTCCAAGGGAGACTCCTCTGTCTGGGGTGGAACAGAAGGAGTCACAATTGTGGCTGCTCTCAGAGACTAAATTATACCCCTAAACTGCACCCCTAAATGTTGCTAATCTGAGGGAATTATTTTTTTTCTTAGGTTCAAGCAGCTTTCTAGGTGAAGTTTCCTTATGGAGGAGAGGATGTACTAAACTAATATCTTGAAGACTTGACCCCTTTGCACACAATACACTAACACAAAAGACTGTCACAAATAGTGACAGTGGGTGGATTGTGAGTAAACCCTTTATCTCTACAGAGAGTAAACAGGAGTAAGAGAAGCTAAAGATTAGACTCTACATGATAATTACATGGAACGAATGAGCTCTTCTACTGGGAGCAAGATACCTCAGTTCTAGGAGGAAAAGTCTCTGATTTCACCCAGGAAGAAGTGCCCCACCATTTCTAATGAGGCAAATTGAAAATCAAGGAGATGTTGAGGAACTGAATTTTCCTCATGTGTCTGCCTTCCAGTGTTTTTTCTCTCTCTCTCCCTGAATTGGTCCTGAATAAAGTCTAGACTGACATGTGTCCTCTCTCAAAGCAAGAAGACTAGTTCTCTCCAAAGCTCTCATGCCAGCTCATACAGGTACACAACATCAAGTCATCAATCTCTTCACAAAGGGCGAGTGTCATATGCAAACGCACCAGGTTTGAACCTGATTTCCATGTACATGTTGTCCTCTTCAACATAATGTAAGCTTCTTGTGCTTTCCACCTCCTGCTGGGGGAAGGCAGCAAAGGGCTGGGCAGGGAGTCTTGCATCTGCCCCAAAGCAAAGACTTCCATCTGTGCCAGCACAAGGCAACTTCCACCTCCTGCTGCCAGCCTGATCTTCCAACCAGGATGGGGACAACTTCCAGAGCAAAGAGGAGCCCCTTCTCTTCATTTCTCCCTCTGTACTATTTCACTTGGTGATCTCACCAGCTCCAATGCATTTAATTACCATTTCTATGCTGATGATTTTCAAATCTACCTTTCTTGCTCCATTCTCTCTGCTGACTCTCCAACTGTCTTTCAGATATCTTGAATCATGTGTCCAGTAGATGACTTAAATTCATTATGTCCACAACAGTACTCATTATCTTTTCACCCAAACTCTTCTCCCTTCTACCTTTCTTGTTACTGGAGAGAACCACATCATCATCCCAGTCCCTCAGGAGGCATCCTTGACTCCCCATTTTCTCTCACCCTACTCCCACATCCAAACTGCTGCCAAGGTCTGTTTATTTTACCTTTGTAACATCTCTCTAAAACACCCTTTTTTCCTCTGCCTTAATCTTTTCATGTCTGGACTATTGCAGTAGCCTGTGAGCGGGTCTACCTGATTACAATCTCACTCCAATCCATCCTCTATTCAGACACTAGAGGTTTTCCTAAAGGTTTGGTCCCACATGTCAACCCCCCTACTCAATAAAATTCCAGTGACCCAACCTATTGCTTCCAGGATTAAATAAAAAAATTCTCTATTTGGCATTCAAAGCCTTTTGGAACCTAACCCCTTACCAGTCTTCTGACACCTTATTCCCCAATATATACTCTTCAGTCCAATGACACTGGCCTCCTGACTATTCATCAGATAAGTCACTCACTCCATCTCTCAACTCTGAGAATTTTCTCTGACTGTCCTCCATGCCTTGAATACTCTCCCTCCTCATTTCCACCTACTGACTTCTCTGGCATCTTTTAAATCCTAGACAAAATCCCATCTTTTACAAGAAACCTTTCCTAACCCCTCTTAATTCTAGTGCCTTCCCTCAGTTAATTATTTCCTATTTGTCCTCTATATAGTTTGTTCATATAAATGCTTGCTCATTGTCTCAGTATAGTACCAGTGTAGTACCTGGCATATAATGAGTGCTTAATAAATGTTTATTGATTGGTTGATCCTACCATCACCATTACAACTACCTCTACTACTGCTGCTGCTATTAATACAGCTGCTGCGACTGCTAGTACTACTACTAGGTTCAAGAAGAATCAAGCTATTTTATACATTTCACCACTTCTCCAGTCAGGACTGAAGGGGAGGATTTCCTTCAGTTGGTGAATAACAAAGCTCATATTTATCAAGGGTAACTTTCTTGAGGAGTAAAAAAAAAATCACAAAAAATTACACATATATTTCTTGAAAGTAACAAAAGAGTTTTTGCCTTGTTGGTTATGGGAGAAGATTCTGCTCCACTTCATGTGAACAGGTGTGTAAAGGTATTTAGCACCTACCAGTGGACTTCTCTCATTCTCTTGCCTATCACTTCCCTAAATAACCACTCAGTACCAATAATGTGGGATCTCAGGCTCAGGCATTGGGGTGATTATTCCAATTTACCATGCTCTAAGGATTTGTCTGTTCACGCTCATGGAGCTTGGTGGGCAGGAAGGTACCTGGACAGGGGTATGGTTGAAAAGTTCAAGAAGTCCAAGAGTAGGGTAGTCTAATGGGAAGCATACTTGACAAGGGATCAGCCTTTTCTTGAAGAAAAACCTACTATCCTCTACCACAATTCATTGCAATTTTAGACTGTTCTGACTATTAGAAGGCTAAATAGCTTCATTGCAACTTCTGCTCATTTTTCCTTGTTCTGCCTTCCTGGGCCAAATGGAACAAAACTAGTCCCTCATCCTCCTGACAGTTTTTCAGATACTTAAAGACAACCATCATGTCCCTGTATATTTTTTTTCCTTCAGGTTAACCACCTCCAATTCCTTCAACCAATCCTTTATCACTTTAACTAAAGACTCCACCATCCTGATTGCCCTCCCCTGACTCCCTTACAGCTTGTCAATATCCTTCTTCAACTGTGGTGCCCAGAACTCAACCCAATCCTCCAGATGCAATGTGACCATTGCGGTGAAATAATCACTTCTTTTTTCCTGGAAACTGCTTCTCTTTTCTATTCAACCCAAGACCACATTAGAATTTTTTTTGACCCCATATCACGTTGCTAACTGAAGTCCCCTGAAGCTCCCACATTAAAAAAAAAAACAAAACCAAAGCTGCTAACAATGCCTTCTCAATCATGAATCTGAAAAACTGGTTATTTTGAACCTCTGTTTTTATATTTTAATTGTCAAATTATTTATCTATTAATACATGTTTTAAATAACAATTATTCAGCTATAATAATAATGTAATTCCCCAAGACTTCCCTTACAGTAATCTGGTGAAGTAGCTAAGTATTACTATTTCCATTTTAAGATGAGGAAATGGATTTAGGGAAGCTAAATGTGCCTAATAAAAGTCAGAGCCAAGACTTGAATTTGGATCTTCAGAAGATACTTCCACTCTTTCCACTATAACATATACAAAATGAGGTGTTAAGACTCCACACAAAGCATATACATTCAAAGTACAATTTTGCCCAGATTTCCTCTGTGGGGCCTCCCAGTAGAAACCAGTTTTTCCCATGGCACTTAACCAAGTCTTAAATGAAGTGGTCACTGTTGTATTTGAAGTCTTGGGTAATGATGTTTTGTAGGGCCATTAATATTAGGAGAAACATTCTTAACTCCTGAAAACAAAAGGAAACAGCAATTTACAGAGAATTTCCCTACATGAATAGGTCTATAGTTATGGAAAGTACTGGTCTCACAGAATGAAGATTTCTTGTCTCTAGCTTTTAGGAAAAGGGAGATGCCTAAGGATCTTACTTTGAAGAGAAGAACATAGCCAGTTTCATCATTTTTTAAAGTAAATTGTATTGATATATTTTGTTTTTTTAATCTCTATTTTTGTTTGTCAGGAATCTCTCTCCCAGTCCTATCTCAGAGTATCATCCCTTATAATAAATATAGCCTATATAACATTATGAGTGTTCTTATCCTAACTGCCAATCACACTGGCAAAGTTAGTTTCCTAGAGGGTAATGGACTACATCTTTACTTTAAGGTTCTAAGTATATCCCTGAAGGATTTAGAGTATCTTTCTAATTCTATCAGCTCAAGCCTCCATTCTAGTTTGTTATTTTCAATATTTATTTCCAGTCACTGTTGGTTTCTACCTTATATCCCTGACCTATTGATTAATGACACTCCATTATTATTTAACTAATTAATATCAATTAGTTTTTACAAAGGATCTTTACAGAGAAGATATAACAAGAAAAGATGTTACAAAACGTATTACCTCCCCCAAACTAAAAGAATATTCTCCTTTCTATCACCTCTGTTTCTGGGTTTCAAGCATTGAAAGCATCATCCCTACTAAGTTGGCTTCCATGTTTGGGGTAACTATGGCTATATGTCTAGGTGATACATTAGATAAAAAGCTGGATCTTCATTCAGGAAGACCTGAATTCAAATCTGTCTTCAGATATTTATTTAGTTGTGTGACTCTGGGCAACTCTATTCTTCAGTTCTCTTATCTGTAAAATGGGAATCATAATAGCAGGATTTTTGTGAGAATAAAACGAGGTAATGTTTGCAAAATATTTTACAAATCTTAAAGTGCTATATAAATGCCAACTGTTGAAAAAGAAGCCTATTCATTGAATGAGTGGATCTCACTCAAAGTGAGAATGTGATAAGACTTTAGCCTGAAAGCATCAGCATCTCCCACTGCATCCTGGGCCATCTCTAGCCCCCTTGATGAATATCAGACCCCTGGACCCAGATGGCTCAGGAGAAGAAAATGAGACTGGTGACCTTGCACAGTCCTCTCTCACTTACATCAAAGTCAATTGCAAGTCATGACGTCATGGTCCTCTTCAAAAACGCAGGATAAACACAACAACAAATGCCAACTGCTGTTATGACTATTATTGCAGGAAGAAAACATCATCTTGGCTGCTGGGTTGATTCACCACTGGACCAGATCCTGTAAGTTCCTCCTCACTGGATTCAGCTGCTCACAATCTCTGGTATGGACTCTCATCCTCTGGCAGTTTCCTCTTTCAACCTTTCAAAACTCACAGGGCTTTAGTCACCTTAATACTATTTGACTCAAAAGAATTATGATGACGATGGTGGTGGTGGTAGTGGTAATGAAGGTGATGATGATGATGATGATGTTGATGATGAAGCAAGCATAAAGAAACAGAGGCACCAGGCAGTCATGGACACGTGATCTTAAGTTGAAAGAACAGTTTGCTGATGCTGGCGCTACTTTTCTCCCTACCAATGCTTGACAGCAGTTATTGCCTTGATTGTCATCAGGAAAAAGAGACTGAAGTCAAGTCACAGAGGATGTACATTGATACATACACCCACTTCCAGCAGCAAGTTAGAAGAGCTCTCTCTATCACACAGCAAGTGGACAGAAAACAGTCATAGGATGCCTTCCTATGGTCTGAATTGGAGAGCTGGGTCCCTGTATTCCATATCATCATGGGTGCATATGGGTTATTGCATGAGACAATAGAGAAATGAGTCTTCATTGTTCAGATCCCTGTTACATAAAGAATTTTAAAAAGAAGATGAAAAAGCAATTCAACAAAACAACAAACACATCAAAAACTTCTTATGTCATATACACCATACTCGTAGTCTTCAACCCGCTTTACGAAGAGGCTGAGGGAGGGAAGGTGTGGTAGTGCAAAAATGTCATTTCATTTCTCTCCTTAGGACTTAACCTTAGTCATTACAATTCATGTTGTTCTTTCCATTTACATCTTTCAGTTTGCATCAGTTCATGTAAGTCTTCCCAAACTTTCTTATATTTATCACAGTCATCACTTCTTAAAGCATAGCAACATTCTACTACATTCATGTATCACAATTTGTTTAGCCATTCTCCAGTCAAAGGGCATCTGCTTTGTTTCTAGTTCTTTGCTACCAACAATGTGTTTTTGCATTACACTTGTGTTGCCAATCAGTTTTATGTATATGAAGATTTGAGCCAAATCAAATTTATAATAAACTAAAATTGACTCAAGCAACCCAGTGACATAGAAAAGGAAACTGTGGAAAACTTCCATTATAAAAATTTTTGTACACATTTTATTTCTGCCCTCCCTCCCACTCTCTGCCTTTATTATAGGTGCCTTGAAAATAGGGACTTTGCTTTGTATTTCTTGATTTTTCCCTCTCCCTCACCCAGTGTCTAAAATAAAGGGCTTTACACCCAGCAGATGCTCAATAAATTTTGTTGAATTAATTGATTGATTAATGGGTTAATACATGATGAATATCTCCTGAGTCTCTCCTCATTATCCCTTCTCATCCACAAAGGTACCAGGCTTGAAACTTCCTGTTTTGACTTACTTTGGTCTGAAGGAGAATATTGGTACCACTCAGGTTCTTTGATGAACTATAGTAGAGAAATCCAGATGATGCCTCTTGGAACAGTCTTAAAATATCTTTCTGTATAGAAACTAAAAGCTTTTGTTTTCGAAAGTCCCCAAAATGTCAGCTCCATTTCAGTCCCAGGTATCTATGTCATGTAATAGGCAGTCATATAAAGAAAGTCTTGCTCAGAAATGCCATGCACTTGGGGGTTTTGGTAAGTTACTGTCTGCTCCATCTTAGTCTTCAGTTCTTTGTGACACTGTCCCAGTCATCTCCATTCCATGTCACCTAAACTCAGACTATCATCCCCATCTCTTTCCCCACCAGAAACTTGGATTTTTCCTGTGGGATACTGAGCTCCTATAACTCAAGTCTATTTGATAAGACCTTATATTTCCTAGAACTAGGTCTCCCCTGTGCTTCCTGTTTATCTCCCCACTATGTTGCCTCACATACTCTTACTTTCTCCCTTTCCAGCTGCCCTTTATGTGTCTTCTCCCATTAAAATGTCCCTTAAACAAATGTTTTTGTTTAGGTCAAAAACTATTATCCATGTTTTGCTTAATAAATGCTCTATCAATCAGTCAATCAAATACCTCTCTACTTCTCTCTCCTTCTGAATTGTAAAAAATGGGTGAACTTCAAGATACCAACTCTAGTATGCACACCTACAGATGAGATGTGTTTAGTTCCCTTTCACCCTTTTTCCTTTAATGCCAGTTGAAGCGTACATATCTCAATAATTTCTCTCAAGTAGAACATCTGAACCAGTGAGATATTAGGCAAAATTTAAGTCTTTGCTTCATTATTCAGATTTGTCTGCTATCTTTTCCCCCTTTTGATAAGAATTTCTTAGGTAAATCTTTTAATTTCATTAAAGATTCCCATTTAGTCTGATGAGTCATTTAAATAGGATAACAATTCTCTTCCTCCCTCCCTTCCTTCCTTCCTTGTCTCATTTGAAAAGGACAGTCTAAAAAACTCAATACTACTTCTGATTAAACAATAAAGTTCAATTTTAAAAGATAAAAAAATTCATCAGAATTTAAAATAAATACAGACTAAATCCTATCACTTCTTTGCCCAACTGATCACAGATATTCACATAATTTTAGAAATGAATTAATGTAGATGAGTTAAAACCTCTAATATTCCAAGTGATTCTGAGGCCATGGAACTCCTCCGAAACTTTAATAAAGCATATGTTACAGATCTCAGTAAGAGTTACTCAAGCATCCCCTATCTTCAGAACTGCAGAGCTCAGCCATCCCAGATTGATGTCCAGCTGTCAGCTCTGAGTGAGTGACTGACGATTGGTTGGGTCCCTGCAGGTGGTAGTGACATTGATGGAGAGTGATGGATGACTGTGACACAGCCCCACCCCACCCACTTAACCATATGCATGACAGAAGGTCTTGCAGGCTTGCACTGACTTGTCTGACAATGCCCTTAAGTAGGCATTTAGATGTGTAAGAAACAATGCATTTGGATCCAGCAGTGATTTCCCTACAAATATGGAGCCATTTAATAGGTTGCTAATGTGAAAATAATTTTCTTTTCTGACTTTTGAATTTCAGAAATAATGACAGATGGAGATAAACCATCGAACTGATAATGACTGCTGAGAGGGGGAAGCAGCTCTTCAGGAAATGGAAAAATAGTGTCCTTGTCCTGTCAGAAGTTGACAGGAGCCCACTGATACATCCTTCTCTTTTCTCCTTATGTCTTGTCACACCCTCCTAGTCTCTTTCTTTATCTTGCTTCCTCCTTAGTCCTGACTGGGTTGTTTCTCCTTCTCTTTGGTGCATTTTCCTATGTAGACATGCTTCCTTTCTTCTTTCTCCCTTTTTGTCCCTCTATCTCTTCCTCTTCTCCCTCTTTCTCTCCTCCCTCCCCCTCTTCTTCTTCCTTTGCCTTTCTTTTCTTTTTCTCTCCTTTTAGCTTATTCCATATTCAGGCTTCATTTCTCCAGAAGTTGCAGAAACTGTGTCTTTGGAAATGAGCATCAGAAAACTTTTGGGAGAAGGAACACAAGGGATTTCTAGTTTATTTTAAACGAGGCAATATTTATTATATTTTTATAAGTACTTAGCATAGTTCCTGGCAAAAAGTAGGTACAGTGGGACTTTGGCTTATGAATTTAATTTGTTCAGAGATTTTCATCATGCAATTTGTTCGTATTGAGAAATGAATTTTTCCATAGGAAATAATGAAAGTCAGATGATCAGTCCATATCCCCCAAAAATATTCACATAAAAATAATTGTTTATAATGTTGTTTTCTTTTTTGTCCCTAATGCACCTGGAATACAATAGCAATGATTAGTACACAATGTAAATCGAAAATAAGATCAAATAACCTGTGCTTTACCTTTGAGAAGTGTCGTGGCTAGCATGAGGGAAACAAGAGGGAGGAAGAGGAGGAGGAAGGGTTATTGCTTGGAAGGAGAATCTCCTTCTAAGAGCACATCCAGGATTTCAATGTCAGGAGTGTTCTCTCTTATACTACTATCACTAAAAGTAAGACTAACACTGCTGCCTTCACTTATTTTTTCATTTTTCAGAATCACTTTCATGTTTTGACTCACTGATTTTTTTTCTTTACATTAACTTCTGACTAGGAACCTATTCTAACGACACTTGTTTTTGACGTTCTTTCAGAATGTCACATAAATGTGACATTGCATTATCATTAAAAATATTCGTGGTTCTCGTTGCTACAGCCTTATTTGGGTGATGTTTTTCAACAAAATTTTGATGTTTGTACTGCGAACTTTTGGTGGTCCTGCAAGACAAATTTTGCAAAGCTTTCCTCCTCTAGGGAAGCATATGTAAACGAAGTTACACGTAAACCAGGTTTTTACTATACTTAACTAATGCTTACCTCTTTCATAGTGAAATGGACTAAGGACCAGACACTAGAAAGTGGAATTAGGGACTGAGTACAGGTAGTGGTGGAAGATGTCGAACCAAAAGTATTAAGTGATTGATCAGTCATTTTAGATGAGGAGAATAGACTTTTGCTTTAAAATAAGGACTTTTTTTTCTCTGAAATCATAGATTTAGAGTAGAGAAAAATTATACTATAAAATGAAGGCATTACTTTCTTAGGCTAATTTGAAGGAAAGTTTTAACTAAGTTAGTAAAATATTTGAATTACAGAACGATTTTTAAAAGTCATTTTATTATAGTATTACTATGGTATAGTAGCCAGAGTCAGGCTTGACATCCACAAGACATGGATTCAAATCCTATTTTTGGGATATAATGGGTGCAAGATCATGGGCAAATAATTTAATTTTTATGTGATTCAAACAGCTCCCTCGAATTCATCTATTTATCAATGAACTGCACTTTCCTTGGTAGAGGGAGTTTCCATACCAGGAGTACTTTAATCAGGCCTCCCCAGTTTCCTTCCCCTCAAAGAATCTTACTTATTACTTCCAAATATGACATAAGGATAATTAATTAAGTTATCCAAACATTGTCTCTTAATACTAGGGTCCTAAAGAGACTTTCTTTAATAAATACAGAGGATTGATATTATAAGGAATAGAGGACAACTGATTCTAGAATAAAAATTTTTTGTTATGAATGGTTTAAACTGGATGACCTCCAAGGACCTCTATGTGACTAAAGAACTTAAAAACAATTTGTTTTCCTAAATGGCTTTTTTAGCATCTGGGGCAAGCTTTTAGTTTTATTTTCACAATTTATTTTCTTAACAAACCTTTCCTTTATAACCAAGTTTAAATACAGCCCAACCACTGTCCCCCTCCAAAAAAACAATCACTATTTCTCAATTAGTCAAATCGTAATGAATTTTTCATTACATAATAACAAATCAGCATAATAGAGTGCTTTAAGATTTGCAAAACACTTTAACCTCATTCATTTTATTTGATATTTAAATGACTATGGGTAACAACTAGTTGAGTATTCTTCTTGACAGGAGTGATTCTGCCTAACTCCAAGAGTTTTAAGAGGCAGAAGTGAGAGAGAAATGTCTTTTAGGTGTGGTGCACAAGAATAAAATGTGCACATGAATGCAAAAGAATGAAGATGAAAGACTATATAAGGAGAAGGGAAAGGCTGGTTTCTGGACTGTAGAGAACATCAACGGAAGAGGTGTATTATAAAACTGGAAATTTAGGTTGCCAAGGACTTTATAAATGCCAAACAGGAGTCTGCACTTGATTCTACTTGACAGGGAACCTCTGGATTTTACTCATTTGAAGAATGACTTGGTCAGCTCTCAGCTTTTAGAAAATCACATTGGCAGCTGTGTGGAGGGTCAACTGTGGAGAAGAGAGAGACTTGAGTCTCTCAGTCACCAGTTAGCACTAAGTGGTCATTTTCTCAAACAAAACAAAGTGCTAGAGGTTCAACTTTGACTGCAGGGTGTCCCTGGTTCACTCACCTCCACCTCAGAATAGTTCTAGAAGACCTTCTCCAAAGGAGGCACAGTAAGTCAAGGGTAGGCTTGAAAGACCCTTGAGCACTAATAAGCTCTTCAAAGACAACACAGGGGGTACAACTGAGTCCAGAGAGGGATATATTTACTAAAGTATCTTCCCTCCACTTATGAGGCCACCAGCCTAGTAAAGATCCTCATCCTCCATTTTTCTGGCATATTCAGTAACCTCTACATTGGACTCCTGCCTTCCAATTTTTCCTCTCCCGCAGCTATCCTCGGCACAAAAGCAATCTGATGGCTTGCTTCCTCTCCCTTACCCTCTTGCCAGAGCCCCAGATAAACTCTTACTCACCCCTACTACCTACTCTTCCCAATAATGACCTGGTGTGTCCGTGCAGGCCACTACTATTGGGTTTCTGTTTCTTCATTATAGGACAGTATCTCAGGGTATCTCTCCCTCCCAACTAAATGTGTCCTAAAAAATTAATTTGAGAGTATGTTTTGTGAAGCTTGCCCTAGATGCTAAAAGGGTTAGTTATGGCCTTGGTTCTTCTACTAAGTGGTTGTATGACTTTGAAGACCTCTTTTTATTCATCTGCACAATGAAAAGTTTGGACTAAATGACCTCTAAAGTCCTTTTCAGTTCTGAAATTTTATTAAATGAATAGATTGCCCCCACCCCACCCCACTCCACCCCCTACTATCTCACATTCACAGTCTACAGTTCAGAGGGGATACATAGCCTCTAAGTAGCTGCCACCATCCCTTCCTTGGCAAAGTGCAGTAACTATTTTCTGATGATCCAGTAGTTATCAAACAGGTGAAAATAAATATTCTGAACTCAGTAGGAGGAAAGGAAGGAGGAGGCATGCTTGTATCACTCCTACTTCTCTCTTCCTCCTAGCTTCTGGATCTGTTTTGTTTTGATGGAAACCTTGGTACATGGTGAGGTTGCTATTGGTGAGACTAGGGTAAAGCCCTGGGAGTAAGGAGAAGGGAGAAGAAGCCAACTGTTGGGTTCTTCTTATTTATTGACTTGAGTAGTGGGTGAAGTGAGCCTGGGACATTGATAAATGGACTGTTACCTAAGATGGGACTTTTGTCTTTCCACTGGACTTTAATGACTGTGAAAGAGAGAGTAAGGCTGACAGCCTTGCAACCATGACTCACCTAAATCCAGTTCACACTCTAGTGAGATGAGGGCATCACCCCATGGCATTGCCATTGTTCCCTCCAAAAACAAAGGATGAACAAAAACAACAACAGATAGAACTTCAGGAACAAGAAATACTACCTATGGCTAATTCACAAAGTCAAGGATTGATTTAAGCCAGACAAATGTGGCCAGTGTGAACCTAAATGTAACAGGGCCCATCTGACCATGGAAAAACAGCTCTGGTCTCACAAGATGAGTTGAGTCTTGAAGGCTTCTAGATAGTAATTCTATGGCATATGTCCTATATTCCCTTGGGAACATCTACCTTTGGATTTCTCTTAGGACTTGTCTAGATATTCTCATTTCCTTTACAAACTCACAGGACATAAGGCATAGACTAGGTATACAACAGAAAATACAGAAAGTAGCTGTACCTGAGTCCATAGATAGTCAAGAAAATCTCCCCCAGTTGGGTTCCACCTCTCCCAAGAACCTGTGTAGCCACTCCAACTCTGATTACAATCCAGGGATTGAAGGTCCTCCATATAGAAAAAGAACTTTGAATACTAGCGATTCAAGCAGCTCACCCTGCTAGCACCAATCTGGGATTTCATCCTTCTTCTCAAATGGGGAAATCAGAGCCATCTGATTTAATTTAATTATTAATACTATTATTTCTAACTAATTATGCCAATTCCTGCACTTTCTCCCTCCCCTTACTTCCTACCCACCATGTTTTCACCTCAGCAACATCTCTCAAATATGCCCCCTTCTCTCCTCTGATATTGCTCTAACTCTAGCAGAGACCCTCATAACTTCACCCTTGGATTATTGCAATAGCTTGTTGGTGGGTCTGCCTGCCTCAAGCCCCTCCCTACTCTAATCCATTCTCCATTCAGCCACTATACTGATGAAACACTCCTCAAACTCAATAAACTCCAGTAGCTTCCTATTTCCTCTAGGAACAAATACAAAATGCTCTATTTGGTATTCAAAGTCCTTCATAGATGATACCCCTCCAGTATTTCCAGTATTCTTACATCTTACTCTCCAACATGGACTCACTGATTCTGTTCTGTTTGATTTGAACAAGACATTCCATCTCTTGGCTCCAGGTTTTCTCTCTGACTCTCCTCCATGCCTAGAACACGTTCCCTCCTATACTCGCACTATTGACCTCCTTGGTTTCTTAAGTCCCAACTAAAATTCTGTCTTCTACAGGAAGCCTTTCCTAACCCCTCCTAATTCCAGTGCCTTCCCTCTTTTAACTATTTCTTATTTATTCTGCATATAACTTATTTTGTATATATTCATTTATATGTTACAAATAACATAAGTTCCTTGAGGACAGGCAATGGCTTTTGCCACTTCTTGTATCCCCAGCTCTTAGCACATTGCCTGGTAGGTACTTAATAAAGGTATATTTATTGACTGAAAAAGGATTTTAATCTTCTTTAAATTGTACAGAACTCTAACTCTTATCATTGATCTAAATTTCATAGCTGACCAGATTATAACTTTGTATAATACTGACTTTATGAATAAGCTTCAATATGAACCAAAACGTGCCTTGTTAAATAAAATAACTAACACTATATATACTAACTGTGCAAATGGAAAGGCCTCATATCTAGTTTTTGGAAAACCCAGTTTTGCTTAATTTTCATAAAACAGATTTTTTTTTAAACTACTTGTTCCTCCAAAATTAGAAGCACAGTTAAGGGGTATTGTGAGACTCACATGATATAGTCATGAATGTAAAGCACTTTACAAACCATAAATGCCAGGCAGTTACCATTATCAGTTACTAGGCCTCCTTCAAGGTAATAACCTCATTCCCAAGCCCCCTACTGCATTCCAGCTGAGCTCAAGCAATGCTTCTAAAGTAATGAAGGGGAGTACTGGTAAATATTTAACAATTAGACTCTCCAGGGCCAGGAAAATGTATGCACACACTTTTAATTCTAATATGCATTATTAGCCCTTTCTTAAGTCTAAATAATCAACAAAACAATAAATTTCACCCTAATTTGTAGTGATCTGCTTCTGAGGTATAAATACTCACAATGACCATTTAACAGTGGACTTTGTATATCTAGCTGACTCCAGCTTGCCCCTGTACATCCTTGATTATAATCCACATGAATCATAATACCAGTTAAGGGCAAAGTATGTTTTTTTCCCCTTCTATGTGTGGCTCTATGCACAGTATTATAGTATTCTTCGGTTCTAGCTCCCTTTGCCCCTCTCCCTGGTCCTCAGGTTCATGGTTCTCTGCCCCACTGGTCTCTTTCCCCTTTCCTGCTGCATTGCTTCATCGCCATTAATTCCTGGTCTTCTGGGTCACTCTTTGTCCTTGTCCTGTATATGCAGCTAAACATTCTGGTAGGACACTGACATTGCTGCTGCTATTGTTACATTTATGCCTATGTAGATGTCATTGACATTTTGCTGATGCTGCCACCACCCCTCATTGGCAAAGTGTAAAACTATTTTGTGATGATCCAACCCACAACAATATGCCTCTTGGCTAATTCTCTCTCTCTGTCTCTCTCTCTGTCTCTCTCTGTCTCTCTGTCTCTTTCTCTCTCTCTCTCTCTCTCTCTCCCCCTCTCTCTCTATCTCTCTCTTTCTCTTTCTTTATCCCCCCTCCTTTTCTCCCTCCCTCCCTTCCTTTCTCTCATGTCAGGCCCCTTGTCTTTTGTCTATTATTTTAAAAGAGAACTAGTGATATCATGGGGCGATGTCTTGACTTGTGTGTGAATTGGCTTTCTGTGAGGCAGAGTTGCACAAAATTATCAGCCTCTCTCTTCCTAAATCATCAAAGTCCAGTGGCAAGACAAAAGCCAGGACTACTGGCAGCGGTCCAGTATACAGTGGATGACCTTGATGTCTTCAATATCTGACCAAGCTCTAAGTACTTCCCAGCATGGACTTCAGCCACCTTTATGACTGCTGAAACAAATTGTTCTCATTTGCCCATTCCACTAGGGGAAGTCTTCACATGTTTGGAGTAGACATCCTGCTAACTCACCGACTGGTGAATTGAGGCCTGCTGGTTACCTTCCACCTGATTTAGCCCATCTGCTGAGAGGGTTTTCTCTGGTTGTGGTCACTGCCCAAGTTATAGTTTCTTGGAACCACAGGTGAGAGTTGATTGAATCGGGTGGACAACAAAGGTGGTTGAACAGCCATGAAACATGTTTAGCAAGCCCTCACATCAGAGGTGCTAGTACTCCCTGAACCCTCATACATCCCAGTCAGATCCATACCCTCTCTGAAAAACACACAAAGAAGTCCCTCAGCCAGGTATGCAGACCTTCCCATTCCCTCTTCTCCACTGTTACTCTCTAACATCTTGTCATAGCCAGCTTCAAATGATAGAGTTCCTCTTACCCATTCTTTGCAAACGAGTTAATGTGTGTGGTGTTTATCTTTTCTGACTTTTAAAAAAGTCAAAACATAGTTCTTTTGAAAAGTTCAATTAAAAGTACTTATTGTATTTTTTGTTTAATTGTAGAAAAGAATTTTATTGATGCTTTAAGGTTTTTTAAAAAAAACAAAACACATTGCTATTACTTCCAATAATCCCTTACCAAAAACTACCTCCCTTTAATCGAAAAAGTCCATACACTTTTTTCCCTTAATATTATTAAAGTTAGCTTCTAGGTTGCTTTATTTATGTCACTCAATACACAGAGCAAAAGAGTACAAAGATAGTATTTACAATAAAAAGATAGAGAATTTAGAACTCAATTATAACAACAAATATTAAAACTGTTTTTCCATGTAATTGGAGAAAAGGAAAATGCTAAATAATTAATTTTTTAAAAGATAGCTTAGGAATCAGCTCATTGTACAGAAGAAACTAAGTGCCAGAGATATGGATACTCCTTGAAAGTTATGCTGAGTTGACCAGTACTTTATTTTCTCCTGGGGTGAGAAACTAAAGCACTAGCAGTTAAGCGATTTGCCCAGTGCCACTCAACTAGGCCAGTGTCTGAGGCAAGATTCAAATTCAAGTCTTCTTAACTCATGTTTTACATGATTGCACATATGTAACCTATATCAAATTGTTTTCTGTCTTAGGGAGGTGGTAGGGGAAGGAGGGAGAAATTTTGGAACTTAAAATTTTATGAAAAAAATGAATGTTAAAAAAAAGTCTTTCTGACCCCACTGAGTTCTGTCTTCTGCATTACCTGCATCTAGCAGTGTAAAATTTGATTTTTTTCAATGACAATAGCTGTCATTAACCCCATATTGCAGTGTGTGGGACTGTATCCTCTGCTTTGTTTAAGGTGTTAGCCATGAGGGTCAGGAAGTGTCCAAGAGTAGGATGATGGAAGGCTCATCCATTTAGAACTGAAAGGAGAGAGAAAGGGAGAATCAATGACAAAGTGCCCTACAAGGTGCCAGCACATCCATCATACTCTTAGCCTTAGCTCCTTCATCTGTAAAATGAGTGGGTTGGTCTGGTGACCTCCTTATGCCTAAGTAGAGAAGCTCCTTCAGGGCAGGAGCTAGCCATTTTATCTTTGTACCTCCAGACTGAGAATAATGCCTGCACAGAGGAAATGCTTAGTAAGTGTTTGTTGCATTTGGACTTAAATGAAAACAAATCATTGTAGACCTTATTGGTCCTGGATAGACAATAGTAGATCAAATCAGGAGTTGATTGTGAATTGAGCATTTCAGGGAGAGGTGAGTGAATGCTTCAGTATTTTAAAGTTTGTGAAGTATATATGTTAACTTAACTATATGATCCTCCCAACAACCCTGAGAGGTACTTGCTGTTATTATCTACATTTTACAGGTGAAGAAACTGAGGCAGAGAGCACTTAAATGACTTACCCAGTTTATCCAGCTAGGGGTGTGTTTGAGATAAGATTTAAACTCACATCTGCCTAACTCCAAGTCCTGAACTCTTATCTACTTCATTAACTACATCAAGCACTATATCATTGGAATTTTTCAAATGACAGTGGCTTTCATACCTGGCCCTAAAAATGCAATGTATGTGGAACTGCATCTTCTGCTCTGTTTAAGGGCTTGGCCATAAGCAATAGGAATTGTCCAAGAGACAAATGCCAGCAAGTCATTCATTAAGAACTGAAAGGGACCCCTCCAGTGTAACTCCTTCAATGTACAGATGAGGAAAATGAAGTTAAGAGACTTGACTAAGGTCACACAACTAGAATAGGATTTGGTCTTTCTGACTCCAAGTCCAGCATATTATACCTTATGCCACTTCTTTTAGAGATGAAAAACACCAATGACTTGCTGAGTAATACACTCTGAGATCTCAAAGGGGACTATGCATTTATTTATAAAGCATTTTAAGGTTTTCAAATCATTTTATAGGCCTTACCTCATTTTATCCTCACAATAAGGTTGGTGTAAGTGCAACCCTTATTTTACAGACGAGGAAACTGAGAGTTTTAAAGTGATTTTATCCAGGGTCATAGAGCTGATCAATTGTCAGAAATAGAATTCAGATCCAGATCTCCTTAACACCCATATTCACTGCACCATGCTGTCTCTCAACTACTTTTTAAGCACATGAATGTGTGCAAAAAAAAAAATTAAATTGTTTCAAAGTTCAGAGTGATTCATGTTTTTAAAATGTGGAATGGGTGATGGGAAATGACTCATTTTTTAAAAGAATGTCTTCATGAAACATTAAAGCCCTTCTTAGAAAAAGAGATTTTGATTCTGGAAAATAAATCTGCAAAAGTAACTGTTTTGATTCTATTCTGGAGAGAGAGAGAGAGAGAGAGAGAGAGAGAGAGAGAGAGAGCGAGCTTGAAAACTTCTTTTCTCATCTTCCTCTACATAATAGGAAGAGAACATGGGCTGAGGAAGGAGGGAGTTGATGGTCATCCTCCCATCCTCCCACTCCCCCCCTCTTCCTGTTTGATTAATCAGGGGCAGAATCGTGCTCCTGTTTCAGGGAGCTTTCCTATCAGAGCTCTAATCTCTGGAGAATCCAAGCCTACAAAGCGATAACATCTGGTGCCTATTATTTCCCCAGATCTGTTGTGATTAGTCCATATGATAAGTCTGGCCAATTGCTATTAGGGTAAGATTGCTGCATTCCCTCTGTCAGGGTGCTGAAGCTGTCACTTCTGGTCTGTGGCCCCTGCTAATTTGCCAGCACAATTTCCAATATCTGCTAGAATCCCACAAGGAAATCTCATTGCCTTGCAGGGCAATAGGCGGAGTCATCCTAGACAGAAGGCTAGCACTGATAATAGAAGGAAAGATTTATCAATTAACTCAAGCAGCTTTGCTTAGATAGTGACAGGACCCCTCCTTGCCATTTCAGTTGTATCATGCTTATGTAGCTGTGCAAAGAGACTTTGGGTGGTGGGATGCCTGAAACAATGAATCATCAGTAAGTTGCAATAGCAGTCAGGACCAGTGATGAAGCCTCCTAGCTGCCTCTTCATATAGACTCAAGATACATGGTGAAACACACATATTTGGACATGGCCAGTGGGGCAGCTTGTTTTGTTTTGACTATGCAGATTTGTTACAAGGATTTCATCTTTTCCCCCCTAAATTCAATGGGGAATACAGTAGGAAGGAGAGAAAATAAATACTTGTTAGTTAAAAATATAAAGTAAATTAAGAAAAGAAAAGCAGTGCTGGCCCTCAATTCATCTATTACTAAACAGACTCCTTTAGATCTCCAAATGCATTCTTTCTCATCTCTACTTCATTCTCAGCCCCAATACATACTGGGCAAGCATAATAGTTTGAGGATGTCCAACTGGGAGGGTGGTTTGTCATATGAGATACATAAAATCAATTCATGTCTGTAAAAGGGGGATTTCTACATGGTGCTACAGAACTTGTAAATATCACCTATAATATTACCTATACCCCAAACTCATCTAAAGTACAGATTAAAGAGACTTCTGCAACAATAGCAATTATTTATATACTACTTTAAGGTGTACAAAGTGCTTTGTGAACATCTCACTTTATTCTCACAATAATCCTGGGAAGCCGAAGCTGTTTTTATCCCCACTTTACAGAAGAGGAACCTGACGCAGAGGTTAAGTGACTTGCCCAAGGTCACACAGTTAGTAAGTGTCTGAGATTGGATTTTTAACTCTGATCTTCCTTACTCTATCTGATGTATCACCTAGCTCTCTCAAGTGAATTCACTTGGAGTATTGATTGGAAAAAGGAGAAAGCAATGAATCAGTTCTGTCAACAAAAAGAAAAAAAACTCATTTTAAATGATCCCTCCTTGTTCGTTGAATTGACAGGTTGTTTCCTATAGGTAACTGGGTCTGAACTGAAAGGAATTTGGAGGTGGAGATCAGAGAAACAAAGTCAGAAATTGATTCACTCTAGATGTGAGAAAATCTATCTCTTTTTTTTGGCTCTTCATAGCTCCAGAGTACTTTTCAAATATAACAGACTTTCTGAGAAGATGACACTCCTCTTTGATCTCCAAAGCAGCCTAGGTTGACAATTCAGAATTAAAATGTTACTTGTAGCTGTAGTTGATTAGTCATGTCCAATTCTTGCTCTCTTTCTCCCCCACCTTTTCTTTTTCAACTTCATTGTTAATTATTAAGCATGATCTGATTGTTGGTTTTCTTGTTCAGTCATTTCAGTGGTGTCTAACTCTTCGGGATCCCATTTAGGGTTTTCTTTTTTTTTTTTAATAGTTTTTATTTATTTTTAGATTTCAACATTTATTCCCATAAAATTATGAGTTCCAATTTTTCTCCCTATCTCTTCCCTACCTCCACCCCATAATACCTTGCATTCTGATTGCCCCTTCCCTCAATGTGCCCTCTCTTCTATCACACTCCACCCTTCCCTTATCCTCATCTTCTTTCTTTTCTTGTAGGGAAAGATAGATTTCTATACCCCATTACCTGTATTTCTTATTTCCCAGTTATAAACAATAATAATTTTCAACATTCATTTCTAATACTTTGAATTCCAACTTCTTTCCCTCCTTCCCTCCCCACCCATCCCCACTGAGAAGGCAAGCAATTCAATACAAGCTATATATGTGTCTTTTTGCAGAAGACTTCCATAATAGTCATGTTATGTAAGACTAGCTTTATTTCCCTCCATCCTGTCTCCCCTTTATTCTATTCTTTCATTTGTCCCTTCCCAAAAGTGTTTACTTCTAGTTACTCCCTTCTCCCATTTGCCTTCCCTTCTATTATCCCCCTCACCCCACTTGTCCCCTTCTCCCCTATTTTCCTGTAGTGTAAGATAGATTTTCATACCAAATTGAGTGAGTATGTTATTCCCTCCTCAAGCCATATGTGAAGAGAGTAAGCTTCACTTTTCCTCTCTTACCTCCTCCCTTTTCTCCTCCATTGAAAAAGATTTTTCTTATCTCTTTTATGAGTGATAGTCTGGTCCATTCCATTTCTCCCTTTCTCCTCCCAATATTTTCTTCTCTCATCCCTTAACTTTATTTTATTTTTTTATGGATATTATCTCTTCTGATTCAACTCATCCTGTACTCTCTGTCTATATGTGTGTTTGTGTGTGTGTGTGTGTGTGTGTGTGTGTGTGTGTGTAATCCCTCCACCTACCCAAATACTGAGAAAAGTCTTAAGAGTTACTAATATTATCTTTCCATGTAGGAATATAAACAGTTCCACTTTAGAAAGTTCCTTATGATTTCTCTTTCCTGTTTACCTTTTTCATGTTTCTCGACTCTTGTGTTTGAAAGTCAGATTATCTCTTCAATTCTGGTCTTTTCATCATGAATGCTTGAAAATCCTCTGTATCACTGAATGACCATTTTTCCCCTTGAAGTATTATACTCAGTTTTGCTGGATAGGTGATTCTTGGTTTTAATCCCAGTTCCTTTGACTTCTGGAATATCTTATTCCACACCCTTTTATCCCTGAATGTAGAAGCTGCCAGATCCTGTGTTATCCTGATTTTATTTCCACAATACTAGAATTGTTTCTTTCTAGCTGCTTCCAATATTTTCTCCTTGACCTGGGAACTCTGAAACTTGGCCAGATTATTCCTAAGAGTTTCTCTTTTTGGGTCTCTTTCAGGAGATGATTGGTAGATTATTGAAAGAACTCTTTCAATATTTATTTTGCCCTTTGGTTCTAGAATATCAGGGCAGTTTTCCTTGATAATTTCATGAAATATAATGTGTAGGTTCTTTTTTGGATCATGGCTTTCAGGTAGTCTTATAATTTTTAAATTGTGTCCCCTGGATCTATTTTCCAGGTCAGTTGTTTTTCCAATGAGATGTTTCATATTATCTTCTATTCTTTTAATATTTTGGATTTGTTTAATAACTTCTTGGTTTATCATATAGTCATTAGTTTCCCTGAACCCCACTCTCATTTTTAAAGAACTATTTTCTTCAGTGAGCTTTTGAACCTCCTTTTCCATTTGGCTAATTCTACTTTGTAAAGACTTCTTCTCCTCATTGGCTTTTTGAACCTCTTTTTCCAATTGAGTTAGCCTATTTTTAAAGATGTTATTTTCCTCAGTATTTTTTTTTGGTTTTCCTTTAGCAAGCTATTGACTTGCTTTTCAAGCTCTTCTATGGCCTGAGCCCATTGCTTATTCATTTTGGAGGTACTGGAAGCAGAAACCTTGACTTCCTCTGACAGTATGCATTGTTCTTCCCCATCTGAAAGAATGGGAGGAGATATCTGTTCACCAAGAAAATGACCTTCTGTGGTCTTATTTTTTTCCCTTTTTTGGGCATTTTCCCAGTCAGTTACTTGATTTATGAATACTTTGTCAAGAGGAGGGTCCTAATTCTCCTCTCTCCCACCCCAGGACCATGCTCAGGGCTGAGATTTAGATCAATTGCTCAATTCTCCCAGGGGCTTTGAGTGGGGGCAGGACTGCCACTGAGGGCTGAGGTTCAGATCCCCTGCTCAATACCCCCAGAGACTTTAAGTTGAGGTGCTGGGACAATGAACCCAGGCTGCTTCTACAGTCACTGTAGCTGCCCGCCACCTGCTACTGTTGCTGCCACTGCATCTGCCCTTGCCTGGGGCCAGTGCTGGGGGAACCCCACTCCCCTTTTGCCCAGCTGGGAAAGCCCTCCCACACTAACCTTTGAAGCTTTCTTTGGCACTTGTGGGTTGAGGGATCTGGGACTGCTGAAGATTCTGCCCTAGAGGCTTGTTCTGGTCCTGTTCCTCCTCATGCTGTACAGCCAGGGCTGAGCTCCACTCTGCTCAGCATCTCATGCGATAGACCTTTCCTGTAGGCCTTCCTTCCTTTGGCTGGAAATCTCTTTCACTGTGTCATTCTGTGGCTTCTGCTGCTCTAGAATTTGTTGAGAGTCATTTTTTACAGACATTTTGTGGGCTGTGGTGGAAGTGCTAGAGTATATGCATCTTTCTACTCCACCATCTTGGTTCCACCCCCTGCCCCCACCATTTGGGGTTTTCTAGGCAAAGATATTGGAATGGTTTACCATTTCCTTCTACAATTCATTTTCCAGATTAGGAAACTGAGCCGAACAAGGTTAAAATACTTGCCCAGAGTCACACAGCCAATATAGGCCAGAAGGACTTGAACCCAAATCTTCTTGATTCCAAGGGCATCTCTCAAACAACTATACTATGCTAACTTTAATTACTTACTAGCACAGATAATTCTTTGTGGATCTAGAGTTAATCATCTTCCCCCTTTCCCATGTCAAGGATATTTGTTGTTCATTATCATGCCAAGGTAAAGGTACTATGGCATAGTGGATAGGGGACTGGACTTGAAAGACCAGAGTTTGAATCCTACCTCAGATACTTTTTAGATATGTAACTATGCAAGTAATTTAATCTAATTCTAGGTTTTCTCATCTGTAAAATGAAGGGTTTTGGACTCAACTTCTATAATCCTTTCTAACTCAAAATCTATTTGAAATGATGATCCATGTGAAATTTTAAAAAAGAATTAACCACTGGTATGTTGTCCTTAGCGATCATCATACAATAAACTGCATTTATCATTTTTCATCTTGGTAATTTCTATCATTCAACTACAAGTAAAAAAAGACATTTGTAATATCCTGGCTAGGATTACTCCCTCAGTTCATACTCATGTAGTCACGTGGAGTCCTCAAAGAGACCACTACAATTTTAACATTCTATAGGTAACCCTTGTGGGTTTCTACTCCCCTGACACTGTAACTCCTGGGCACCCAACAGGTGTCTTTCATTTTAACCATCAGCCAGGAACTTCAATTAACTCTTTCAAAAGGTATCTACTCAAATAGTAAGAGAATACTTACAAAATATTCTTCCCATAGACCTGGGGCACACTCTTCCACCAATAGACACAGAGTCTTTTTGTGGGGTGAGCACAGGTTAAAGTATCATCGTAGACAGGACTATGTATAGGAAATACGTGTGACCAAAGCAACTTAGAACTCTGGAAACACAGGGCCCTAATATCTCTTTCCTTCCTTCCTTCCTTCCTTCTTTCTTTCCTTCTTTCTTCCTTTCCTTCCTTCCCTTTCTCTCCCTTCCTTCCTTCCTTCCTTCCTTTCTTTCTTTCTTTCTTTCTTTTTTTCTTTCTTTCTTTCTTACTTCTTGTTGGAGAGTTCCAATGTCCTTTTCATTGGAACTGTTCTCACAAAGATAATCAATATTTGCTAAGCACCTAGTAAGTGTCAAGGATTGTACTAAATTCTGGGGGTATAAAAAAAGACAAAAGTCAGTTCTTGCCTTCAAGAACTTTACAATCTAATGAGGGAGAAAACAAGCAAGCAAAAATATACAAATCAAGTTACAAACAGAATGAAGGTATGCTTGTCCTTTGTTGCTGAAGAAGACCATGCCATCAGAGAAATAATGACATAATTTGCACTTGACTTTTGTTTTTGAGTGAGGGAGGGCTGTGCAGGTCACCAGCCTCACTTCTCCTCCAGAGACATCTGAATCCAGTGACCAAATATTTTCATCAGGATGACTGCAGATGACCCAGAATGAGGCAAATGAGGTTAAGTGACTTGCCCAAGGTCATACAAGGAGTGAGTGTCAAGTGTCTGAGGTGAGATTTCAGTCCTCCTCACCCCTGCACTGGTGCTCTATCCACTGCACCACCTCGCTGCCTTTAAACAGGATGAATAATAAATAATCAAAAGGGTGCTGGAACTAGGAGTGGTTGGGGAAGGCTTCCCGCAGGAGGGAGGATTTTAGCTGGGACTTAAAGGAAGCCAGAGAGGTTGGTAGTTGGGAACAGAGAAAGGAGAACACTCCAAGAATCGTGGAGCACCAGAACCCTGAGCAAAGATTGTTCATGACACAGCCAGGATGTAAGTATCACTGGATCAAAGAATATGTGTTGGGGAATAAGGTGTAAAAAGACAGGAAAGGTAGGAGGGAGTCTAGGTTTATGAAGTTAAAATTTAAATTATTTTGAATGCCAAATAGAGCATTTTATATTTGCCCCTAGAGGTGATAAAAAGCCACTAGAGTTTATTGAGGTTGTGTATGTGTGTGCGCGTACCTGTACTTTGGGAAAATCCTTTTAGTGTCTGAATGGAGAACGGATTAGAGTGGGGAAAGACTTGAGACAGGGTGACTCACCAGCAGGTTATTGTGATAATCAAGGTATAAGGTGATGAGGGCTTGCACTGGAGTGTTGGAAATGTCAAAAGAGAGAAGGGGGCTAATTTGAGAGACGTTGCAAAGATGAAATCATCAGGCTGTAGCAGCAACAGCTTAGTTATGGGGAGTGAGAAATAATGAGGAATCCTGGGTGACTCCTAAGTTCTGCTTCTGGCAAGATGGTGTTGCTCTTGACAGTAATAGAGAAAATGGGTGTAGAGGTTGGGGGAAAAGATAATTAGTTCTGTTTGGGACATGTTGAGTTTAGGATATCTACTGGATATCCAGTTTAAGCTGTCTGAAATGCAGTTGGAGGTGCAAGACTGGACATCTTCAGAGAGGCTAGAACAGGAAAGGTGTCTTTGAGAGCCATCAGCATAGAGAGGGTAATTAAAGCCATGGGAGTTGCTAAGCTCACCAAGTGAATAATGTAGAGGGAGACAAGAGGAGGGCTTAAGTTTTACAAACCCTCTTACAAATATTATCTTATTTTATCCTCACAACAACCCTGGGAGTTAGGTGCTTTTAGTATCATTTAACAGATGAAGAAACTGAGGCAGACAATGATTCAGTGACTTTCCCAGCATCAGACACTTATTAAGTGACTTGAAGTTTGGAAACACCAGACTCCAGGTCCAGCACTCTATCCACTACTCTAGATAGCAGTAGCAGCACCTAGGTGGCTCAGTGGATACAGTGCAAGGGCTAGAGTCAGGAGGACTCATCTTCCTGAGTTCAAATCTAGCCTCAGACACTTACTAGCTGTGTGAGCCTTGGCAAGTCCCCATAACCCTGCTTGCCTCAGTTTCCTCATCTGTAAGATGAGATGGAGAAGGAAATGGCAAACCACTCTAGTATCTCTCCCAAGAACATGCCAAATGGGGTCATGAAGACATGATTGAACCACAAACCTAGCTAGCTGCTTCCATTAGAGAAAATTGTATCTGGTACAAGGTAGAGGGAGGAGGTTAGGTATCTGGTGAATATGTAGGTACATGAAGGATTCTGTATTAATGTGCTCTAGAAATAGTTATTTATACTTAACAGTTACATAAATATGTTGGGGACCAGGTAGACTAACCAAAAACTTCTCTCATGTCCCGGTGTGATTATGACTTTGTTTGGAAGTTTTCTTTACTTCTAAAATTATGTTTTATTTCAAACGGCAGCCCATTAGATAAAACCTCTCTAGTAACAAAGTACTTTTATTTTTCTGTTAAAAAATATCTTTTTAATCTCCATTCTCTCCCAGTCTATAGGTTTCCCAATGTCTCTTTGCCTAATCTGCATTTATCTTGTAAATACTTATTTCTGCACAGGTTGTGTCCCCCATTAGAATGTAAGGTCCTCAAATGCAGGGATTTTCTTTGCATTTATGATACTTGGCACATAGTAAATGAATGGCATCTACCCAGGTGCCATTGGGAAAATTCCACCCCTGTACCCACCATCACCCACCCACACTTCACCTCAGAGCTTTAGCAAACTATACCTCGGATGGTAGGTTCCATATTTTGCTCTGGGTGATGACCACTAGGTAAGATCTCCACCCCCCACAACCCCTCCCTTTTCTCATTTTGGGTAGGACAGATGGATTCATAAAGAATGAGCAGATCTGGAAGGATTGGGATCTGGACCTACGTTTCTCATCTTTGCGCTAAAATCTATCCTTCTTCCAGACTTCCCTATCGCTGCTAAGGGCACTACCATTTTCCCAGAATGCAACCTTGGTCTCATTTTCCAATTCTTCTCCTCATTGAGCCAACTGGTTACCAAATGTAGTTTCTGCCTCCACATCTCCCACATCTGTATCTTTGTCTTCATTCACACTGACGACGACATCCTAGTTCAGGCTCTGATCCTCTCTGGTCTGGACTATTACAATGGCTTCCTAATTGGTTTTCTTGCCCCAAGGCTTTCCCCACTCTAATTCATGCTCCATCCAATTGCCAAAGGGCTTTTCTTAAAGCAAAAGTCTGACAAACAGCATCTCCATTCAGTAAACTAGAAGCTTTCTTCTGACTCTAGAATAAAATATTATTTTATCTTTACCTCCTTGCCCATTGTCTTTTGTTTTGCCACTGAACTTTGATGACTGGAAGCAAGAGTGAGGCTAATGACTTTGTGCAGCTCTGTCTCACTTAAATCCAATAAAGTGCAAGTCAAGACATCACCCATGTTGTCAATGGCCCTTTTCAAAAATGAAGGATGAACAGCATCTTTCTTAAATTTCTATTTTCTATAAGTTTTAAAAGTACATTATTACTAGTACAGTAGCACTAGTTAGTAAAATCATATTATAATTTACAGGTAGGTAAATACATACATATGCTCAAAAATATTTATTGGCAAGGGTTTGTATGACCAAGACGGTTTGGAGGTGGCTATCTTAGAGAGTTTCCTGGGGCATTAATAGTCAGGATATGTCAACCATTGTGGGTCTGAGGCAGACACACAGGTTTGGCTGGGTCTGACTACAAGGCCTTGCACAGAAAAATTGCCTTTTATTCCAAATTCCCAGGATTATAACCTAGAGCAAGTTTCATCTATCAAGAATTCTCTCCTAAGACTATATGAAAAAAATAATCATAATTAAGCATACACAGAAAAATTTAAATTCAGAATTGCAGCTATCATCACCCATAAATCCCAATAGCCTAAGATGGGTTTTTTTGTTTTGGATGGTTTTTTTAGGGAGTATCTGTGTGTTCACGGGTGCAGAATTATCACAGCTATTTTCATAATCCCACGGATCAATTTTCCACTTTGTTCTGCCATTGGATATACAAAACCCTTCATTTTTCCAAAACAAAAAAACCCCTCTTAGGAGAGAATTCTTGATAGATGAAACTTGCTCTAGGTTATAATCCTGGGAATTTGGAATAAAAGGCAATTTTTCTGTGATGTGAAACATTCTGAAGGTGGTCAAAGTAGCAAAAGTATATACAAAAACCACAGCCTCCTTAATAGAAAAATTGTAGGTGCAGCCTGAAGAAAACTAACTCCAAAGTTATACTTTGAAAACTCCCTTTTTCTTAAAAAAAAAAAATCTAAAAAAATCCCCATTTATTTTATTCTTAAAGAATATTACCTAAAATTTTTCATACAGACCATAAAAGATATTCTTATGAAAATAGGGTTTAGAACAGGAGGAGGAACCTTAGAATCACAGAAAAGATTAAGTGACTTGTCCAAGGGCATGGAGGAAATAAATGGTAGAGGAATGATTTGAAACAGCTATTGTGAATCACTGCACCATGCTGCCAACTCATGGTACTCCTCCAAATATTTTGCTATAGCCATGGATTTATTATTCAAGGAAACAACATACTGAAGTGGAGATTTTGTCAATGAATTGATAAATTTGACCAATGGCAGGAATCAAATTTGAATGACAACTCTCAAAGTAAACTTGTGTGTGTATGTGTGTGTGTTCATGCACATGTGTTTAAATGGTATTAGTGTAATGAAAATGATAGAACAATACTGAAATATTATAGCTTTTTCAATCCATTAAAAGAGAGCTCATTGTAATTAAACATAAAGCATATGTACTGTGGTATATTAAAGCAATTATCCAACTTTTTTGAATTTGCAAATATGAGTTTGCAAAATCATAGATTTTTGCATTGAATGCATAATGATGTGGGGAAAAAAATACCCTCATGGGATAAACAGGCCTACTGTTCCAGTGGAAGCACAACTCTAATAGTTCCACTTGACTAGACTTACAGAGTAGCTAAAGGAGGTCAGACCCTCTCCATTGACACTAATGGACCGTTTTATGCAAAACTGTTCCGGCTCTGGAAGGAAACATGTCTGACTGGTGGAGTGATTCACAAAAATCACTTCATTAAACTAATACTCTTCATGCACATCCTTATTCCCTTTAGCCTGGTAGAAACTGTGAATCATGTCTGGGTACAAAAGACCGGAGAGTGGACGGACTAGCATCCAGAGCAAACTCCAAGTTCTAGTTCTTGAATTCAAACAATGACCCAGCCCCTGGTACTCATACTAATGGCTCCTCATTTATCATGGAAGTTCTCCTACCACTGATGATTTGGCCCATTTTTCTTTCTGTGTTTTCTATTTTAACAACCTGTATGACATGAAAGTAGCCTAGGTAAATGAGATTCCTCAAAAACAATAACTTCAAATAGAGTATGATGATTTACCCTCTTCATGGTTGTAAATAGTGTTCCATATCAATCAATCAATAAGAATTCATTAGGCATCAGTAAGCACCTATTTCTGCAATGCACTGTGTTGGGTATTGGTGATTAAAAGGCAAAAAGACATGACTCTTCAAGAAACATACATTTTATTGGAAGATTATTCATCAGATTTAGAGATGGAATGGACCTTAGATAACATCTCTGATCTAGTCCTATCTGCTCATTTTACAAAATAAGGAAACTGAGACTCCTAATAGTAGAGTGACTTGCCTGAGGTCACTCAGGTAATGAGTGGCAGCCAGGATTCATGCCCAGCCCCTTTGACTACAAATCCACTGATTTTTCAGCCTGTCTATGACCACTTCTCCTATTCAGGAATTCTTAATCTTCTCGTGTGTCATGGACCTTCTGAAAACCTGTTAAAGTTTATGGATCTTTTCTCAGAATAATATTTGTTGCCTATATTCATAGTTGAAGGAAATATTAAATTCCAGTTCAAGGTTAGTAAAAACAAGGATGCATTTTTTTTCCCTTTCCAAGTTTATAGATCACCTAAAACCTTGACTAGAGATTGAGAACCCCTGCCTTAATGAGACCTTTCCAGTTCACTTTGTTCTATGCAAAAGCAAAAGAATCAATGGTTCAAGAACAAAAAAGACCAAATGTACTCATAGAACATGAATAGAAATGGAATAATATTCTATTATAGAATATTCCGGATCCAACAAGCCTCCTTGTTCTTTCTCCACATGGTGGCACATTTCCTAAAGGCTAGGAAATACTAAAGAAAAGGGAGTTTGATTTTAGGAAAAGAAGTCAACAATATCCCTCAAAGGTGAGGCAGAAAAAAGGAGGATGAAGAGGTGACAGACAAAACCAAGTCAAAAGCCAGAATGAACCTGAAACAATTTAAATTTTCTAAGACTTCCTCCATCCCCAGGACTGCATTTCCTTAATTCACCACAGAAGAATCCAAGGAACCCGGCAGATAGTAGCTTAATAAATGTTTGTTGAATGGATAGATGGATGGATGGATGAATGGAAAGATGAGTGAATGGAAGCTGACAGAGCTAAGACACTCCTGCAAGTTGTCAAAGACCTTAACTCTCTCTCCTTTAATTTGAATACTGATTCTCTTATCTTTTAATAGTCCAGGTGAAATGTTTCCATCAATCACATGCCTTTACATCTTCTGTAGAGGGAGTGGAAACATGAAATTTCACTTAGTGATAATATTCAAGTTTATTCTCGCAAAGATATTACTAAAAAACCAAATCCTATACCTTTAAGAACTCAGTGACCAGCAAGGTCCATTTTGTTGCAGTTTGGGCAGCCCTTAACTACTCAGAGCTCAGCTGCACCCCAGCTAATTTCCATAAGCATCATGTGGTGTTACAGAAACCACATTTTGCCAAGCTGTCAACTGTACAGCCTTCTCTTTGCTAAACAGACTCCCATTAAAACTGTCTGCACAATTTGTCAGTTAAATGAGGTACAAGAGGGACGCTCTATTTGCCCCTAATTAGCTGTGCAGACTACCTTTGTCTGTTTGATTAAGTATTCACATTATCAATTTTGTTTAATCTGATTCATTTCACACACCTCCCCTGGGACTCAGCCCATACGGTTAACTAATCTCTGATATCATCTCTCATATCAGGCCGCTCCCCCAGAACATATCCTTCCCACAGGCACAGCAATAATCAAAGTCTTCAGAGGGACAGGCCCAGGGAGGGACAAAAATGGAATTACTGATGGGAACTGAATTCTGGCACATTTAACCTAAGGTACAAAGGAACTGTCATCCTCAGTACAGTCTGCAGTTATCTATTCATTTCATTCATTCATTCATTGATTCAATATTTACTGAGTGCCTATTTAGTGGTACTGTGCTAAGGACTTTAAAATATAAAAAAAGATGCATTAGACATAGTGTGTGCCCTTAGGGAGTTTAAATTCTTAGCTCTAGGGCATATTTGCTAGGCTGATCTGGAAGATGCAACTCCTCCTCAGAGTCCCACATTTTGATGCTTGTCACCCAGGGTGTATTTATCGTCCTAATAATACCTAATGTAATCATGAACAATTGCATAGTGTTTTATAGTATGTAAAACATTTTCATGTGCATCGTGTTATTCAGTCCTGAGGACAAATCCATGAAATGGTCAGGGCAGCTGTTACTCCTAACCAGCTCAGAGAAATTAAATAGGTTCTCCAAATTCGTAGAACTTTAAATGATTGGGCCAGAGCTAGAACTCAAGTTTTTTGATCTCTAATCCAGGACTTCTCCACCACACTGTCATTCTTATAGACTTCAGCAAAAGGCATGATGATGGCTCATATTTCAATAGTACTTTTATCCTCCCTTTCATACCATGTTCCAAAAAAAAAATAAACCAATAAAAATAAAGGGAAAAATACGCTTAAATCTGAATTCATAGGCCATCAGTTCTCTTTCTTAAGATGGATAGCATTTTACATCATGGGCTCTTTGGAATTATGGTGAATCTTTGAATTCATCAGAATAGCTAAGTTCTTCACAGTTGACTGTTCTAACACTATTTGCTGTTACTGGGTACATTTTTCTCCTAGTTCGGTTCACTTCATTTTGTGAAGTCCATAGAAGTCTTTCTGCGTTTTTCTGAACCCATCCCCTTCATCATTTCTAATAGCAAAGTAGTATCCTGTCACATTCACATCCCTTAATTTGTGCACTCATTCCCCGTTATGGGCATTCCCTCAGTGTTCAATTTTTTTGCCACCACAAACAGGGCTGCTATAAATATTTTTGCACATACAAGTCCTTTTCCTTTGATTTCATTGAGGTATTGACCGAGTAGTTGTATTGTTGGGTTAAAGAGAATGCATAGTTTAATAATCCCTTGAACCAATTCACAAGCACGTTAATGTGCCTATTTTTCCACATCCTCTCCAGCATTTGTTCTTTTGTGTCACTGTTAGCCAATCTGATAGGTTTGAAGTAGTTCGTGAGAGCTGTTTCAATTTGCAAGAATGGTGCTTTAAGGTTTATAAAGCACTCTGCTAATAGTTGCCCTCTGAGGCAGCTATCACTGTCCTCAATTTACAAAAGTGGGCACTAAAGTTCACAGAGATTAACAGGTTTACCTGGGATTACCTGGCTGATAAGTAGCTATAACTAGGGTAGAATGATTGGGGTTTCACCCCAAAGTGTTGAGATATAGAGTGTGCTGATAGCACTTGCAGACTTTTTTCAGGGTAAAATCAACTGAGCTTAACACCTAGTTAGCAAAACTCATTATTGCAATTATTTAATTTTATTTAATAATTTAAAATTATTAAAATAGGAAACTGCCAGATGGCACAATTCCTCCTTCTCCACAATTATGCAGCTGTATCCCAGGTGAGCTCCTCCCTAGACCTCCAACATTGAGGACATCCTCAGCTACTCATGCCTCCTCAGCATCACTAGAGGCTGTGCCTTATTCCATTCCTACTAAGGTACTTTGTGATTCTTGTGACTGGCACAAAAATTGTGTGTCTTCTCACTCTCAGGACCAAGACTGAGACCCAGGTATCACAACCTGAAGTCACTAGTTGGTTACAGCATTCTAGCTTTCTATTATGGAAATATCATTCAATATTTTAATTTATAAGTTGGATGATAAAAACCAAATGTTCAAAATTTCATCACCTCTCTCTCTGGTTTCCCCACCATTAGAACTCATGAGATATGAGACAGAGGGTCAGTGTAGAGATCAGTCTTCAAACCACCTGTTATGAAAAGTGACATGTGACTCTGAGTCTGCCCAGCTAGTGCTTGGGGTCTGGGATTCAAGTGCTGCTCCCCAGCCTCAGGGCTTTTGGCGGCAGGCCTGACCATTATTCAATGGGAGCTTATCTGCTGGTGCTCAGGTGGGGGCAGGGCCACTTCTCCGGCTCAGTTCCCTCAGGGGGTTTATGCAGAGACCTTTTGAAATGGAGCTTCGGTGGAGCTCCTGCCTGCCTCTGGCCGAGCTGCCTCAACCTCTGCCGCAGCAGCGGCCTCCTGAGGGGGTCTGAGTCCCGGAGATACCCCACTCCCCTCTCAGCCCGTCTCTCTCACTGACCTGTGCATCTGTGGGTGGAGGGACCTTCGTGGCCATTGGAGATTAAGGTCCTTGAAGAACAAACCAACACAGACAACAGTCCTCCGTTCTTTTATCAAGCTAAATTTTATTTTAGCTTTTGGTTTTCTTGTTAGGAATAGTTGGTCAAAAATAAGCAATTTGCTCCAATGCGCATAAGGATTTCAAATGATCCCTTCCCACACCCCCAAATCAATGTCTTTAAAGCAAAGTGTTTGAGAGGGAAACATGAAGCAAGGTATTATTTGCCAAAACCAAGATTGAGTATGTTGGTTTTCCTTCCCAAGGTCCAGGTCAGAAAGTGCAGTATGGCAATATCATAAACTCCAATTAGAACAAACATTTTCAGGATGCTCATGAGTCATGCAGGATCCATGACTTAATCACTTCTTTCTGATGTCACAGTAAAAGAGATGCTTTTTCATGCAAGGGCATGCATTCACCTAGATTGGAGATGTTATTTTGTTTTTATTTTTACTTTGGGGTTGGATTCTTATCTTTTGGGGGGTTTAATATTAAAAGCCAGGATGAGAATTCTGCTAAACTGTAGGAACTGCACTTGTACAGTTTTGTAATTCAGAAATGTGCAACAGAAGCAAGAGTGGGTCTTTTCTAAATCATCATAAAATGTTTTCCAACCTGACTTTTGTTTGTACAATTCTGAATATACTTTGGGATTTACCTTTTTCTTTTTGAAATTAGACAAAAATCTGTTTTGTGGGTTTGTTTTTCCAAAACATTGCAAAAGAACCTGTTTATATCCTTGTAAATAAATTTCTTGGATAAAAAGCAAAAATAAAAAAATAAAAAAAATAAAGATGTAGTCCAGCCTTTAGTCATGGGCATATTGACAGTGAGAATTTATTTCATATCACTAATAAGAGGAAACTTAAACCCAACAACTGAAAATTTTCAGCTGAAAAAAAAAGATTCAATTAATTCAGTAGTATGTGCAAAATTATGCAATGTTATTAATGAGATCATAAGCAGTATGTTAGAATACCTTGCTGTATGGGGGGGAAGAATGACAGTGTAGCTAATATTTATTAGGTATCTACCATGTGCTAGGCACTGTGCTAAACTCTTAGAATATGAAGACAAAATTGAAATAGACTGTCCTCAAAGAGGTTTCATGGGTCTCTAAATCAGGAGATTCTGGGTTTAAACTCTACAACTGACATTTGTAGTTATGTGAACTTGGGCAAATAATTAGACTTTATGTTTTAGTTTCCTCATCTTTAAATGGAGATATGGAGGTATTACTTAAAGCATCTGCCTTCTAAGATTGCAACATGCCATTTAAATGTAAGCTACTTTTTCTATTAATAATAATTAATCCATAAAAACTAAATCAGTTTCTGTTGTTTATACTATAATTTCAGTTATATAATCCTTCCCTTTTTCCTCCTTTCAATTTAATCTTCAGGAAGTAATGAAAATATATTTCAGAAGTCAACAAAACATTTTTGTGGATTTTTTTCAAGTTGGAGCTAAAGTCTTAGTAAAGTTAAGGTAAGAAACAGGGCTCCTCCTCTCACTGGCCTTTTCTCCCACTTTGGGCTCTACTCCTCCCTTCTCTAAACTACCCTCTTGCAATTCACTCATTTCCCTGACCCTATTACACAATAATTATGTGCTTTTCTCTTAAGCCAAAACATATAATAGTGAATTTTGTATATAATTTACCTTTAGTATTTTTTATACTTCCTTTACCAAGCTGTTGACTCTTTTCTCATGCTTTTCTTGCATCACTCTCATTTCTCTTACCCATTTTTCCTCTACCTCTCTTACTTGATTTTTAGAAGCCAATATAAGATACAAAAGAAGCATAAAAAGGTAAGCAGGAGAGAGAAATCATAAGGAATTTGATAAAGTTAGACTACTTATATTCTTACACGGGAAAATATAACTTAAAAACTTTCTCATTACTAAGGAAGTTGGAAGGAAAATACATAGGAAACAGAGGTGTGAGTTGAATGTGATAGTGTGATTATCTAAAAAAAATTAAGAGATGAGAAAGAAGAACGCACTGGAAGAAGGGGAAAGGGAAAGGTAGAATGGGACGAATAAAAGAGGCCTGAAAGAGATTTTACAGTGAAGGAGGAAATGGGCGAAGAAGGAAAGAGAGCACATGAACCTTATTCTCATCACAATTGACCCAAAGAGGGAATAATATACACACTTAGATTGGTGTAGAAATCTCTCTTACCATACAGGAAAGAGGGAAGGTAAGGGGATAAGAGAAAGAGGGGGAAGCTGATAGAAGGGAGGGCAGTTTGAGGGAAGTAAAGGACAGGGTAGAAGGAGAAAGAGTGAGTAGGATAAATGGGGGTGGGGAAAAGATGGAGGGAAATAACATAGCTGGTAATCATGACTGTGGAAAAAAAGGTTTTACAGTGAGCTTCTCTGATAAAGATTTCATTTCTCAAACACAGAAAACTGAGTCGAGTTTATAGAAATAAGAGCCACTGCTCAACTGATAAATGGTCAAAGGATTTGATCAGGCAGTTTTCAGACAAAACAATCAAAGAGACCTAGTCATTTGAAAAAAATGCTCTAAATCACTATTGATGAGAGAAATGCAAATTAAAACCACTCTGAGCCACCACCTCACACTGTCAGATTGGCTAAAAGGAAAATGACAAATGTTGGAGAGAATGTGAGAAAATTAAAACACAATCTACTATTGGTAAAGTTGTATACTGATTCAGCCACTCTGGAGAGCAATTTGGAAGTATACGCGAAGGGCTATAAAACTATGCATATCCTTTAATTAAGCAGTACTACTACTAGGTCTGTCTCCCAAAGTGATGTAAAACAAAAAGAAAAAGGACAAAAATACTTATAGCAGCTCTTTCAGTGGTGTCAAACAACTGGAAATTGGGGGGGGTGTACCCACAATTGGAGAATGACTGTACAAGTTGTTGTATATGATTGTGATGAAATACTATTGTGCTTTAAGAAATGACAAGCAGGATACTTTCAGAAAAAACTGCAAAGACTTACGTGAACTGATGCAAAGTGAAATGAGCAGAACCAGGAGAACACTGTATACAGTAACAGCAATATTATATAATGATCTACTGTGAATAACTTCAATATTCTCAGCAGTTCACTTATCCCAGACTATTCGGAAGGATTAGGATGGAAGGTGCTGCCCATCTCCGGAGAAAGAATTGGTAGAACCTGAAAGCCGATCAAAAATCCTTTTTATTTATTTCTTTATTTCTTTGTTTTTGTTTTCTTTCACAGAATGACTTAACATGGAAATGTGTTCTATATAACTACACATGCATAATCTATGTCAAATTGCTTGCCTTCTCAATGAAGAGAAGAAGGGAGAAAGGGAGAGCATTTGGAATTTGAAAAAAAAGTTTAAAATTATTTTTATATGTAATTGGGAAAAACCAGAATGTTAAATAATAATTTTAAAAAAGAACTCATTCCTTCCTTGATCTACTATTTCTTTAGTTTCCTCTTTGCCTTTCTTTCTTTCCCTCCTATTTTCCTATTGCATGTAAAGTATTTCTGTACTCAATTTTATTCATACTTGTGTTTTCTTCCCTTCTTTAATCAGTTCAGATGAAAGTGAGGTTCAAATGTCAGCTGTTCTCCCCTACCCCTTCCTACTTGTTTATACCAATGTCCACTTTTACATGCTGATTATGTGACATAGATTTCCCTAACTTTCCCTTCACTCCTCCGCTCTGTGTTGTTCTTCCCTACTTTCCATTCTTCTCTTAAGATCACCAGTGTAACAAAACCAATCTTGCCTTGTCTAATTATATTCCCTCTATGAACTTTAATGATAACAGGGTTTAGAGGAGTCATGTGCATTATTTCCTCACACTTGAATGTAAGTAATCTGTCCTTGTTTAATCCCTTAGGACTGTTTGTTCTGGTTTATTTATTTTTTTATATTTCTCTTAACTCTATGTTTGAATTTCAAGGTTTCTAAACAGCTTAGTATTTAAACTTTATTTAGCCTATATTGCCTTCTGATTTGGGGTAGTGTCCTGGAGAGCAGAGATGAACACTTGATTGACAACACCTACTCTGTATGTAAGTACTGGCTATGGTTCTTAAAAGTTACTAAGCCATTATAACAGGAAAGCTTGGATGTGCTCTATTTCATTAAAAATCCATTTTATTCCTATAGAATTATATTCAATTGTTTTTCCTAATAAATTATTTTTGGCTGTAAATCTATACCTTTCGCCTTCTAAAACATTGTTTCCAAGCTCTCTACTCCTTTGTGGTGATAGCAGCTAACCTGTGTGTGATTCTAACTGTTGTTCCTTGGTATTGGAATTAGTTTTTTTTCTGGCTATTAGTAGGATTTTTTCTTTATTCTGGGAGCTTTGGATTTTGGCTATAATATTCCAGGGAGTATTCATTTTGGGGTTTCTTTCAGAAGGTGACAAATGGATTCTTTCTGTCTCTACTCTGTCCTCTGATTCTAAGAGATTTGAACAGTTTTATTTTTATGCTTCTTAAAATGTATTTAAGTTCTATTTTTTTGGTGATAGCTTTTGAGCAGTTTAATTATTATTAAAATTTTCCTCTTCAATCTGTTTTCCATGTCAGGTTATTTTTGCCATGAAATACAATACATTTTCTTCTTTTTTCAAATTTTTCAGATTTTTGATTGTTTTAATATTTCTTATTGTCCTGTGGATTCATTTGTTTCTATTTGTCTCATTCTAATTCTCAGAGAGCTTGCTTGTGTCTTGAACTTCTCTGTCAGTGGAGCCAACCAGTCTTAGACTTGGAACCAGGGGTCTGGGGTTATAATTCCAATTTTTCCACATAAAGTTACCTTAAGCAAATCACCTCACCTCTCGACTATAGTTAAGCTTCAGTTAAAGTAGTCAAAATTTTCCCTTATCATTGGTTTATTTTGGCTATATCGACTTGGTAGAAAATGGAATGTGTGTGCGTGTGTATGTTTTATTTTATACATATATATATATATGTACATGTATATATGTAAGCTACTTTTGGCTACATCTACCCAAAGCCTAAATCATCCCTTAAAATAGCAGAGAAATCTGCCATAATAGTTACATCAGGATCTATTATTTCATTGGGATAGGGAAATGAAGTGAGAAAACTCCCTCTCCTAATGCAGATTAGCAATTGTTCCGCAACTTAGTCTTAGAGAGATACTGGGGCAACTGAGAGATGAAATAATTTACTCAGGTCACAAAGCCTGTATGTTCAGAGGCAGAACTTGAATCAAGGTCTTCCTGATTCTAAGGCAAGCTCTCTACCTACTGTACCATGACACTTCTTTAAATAGTTATTTAATGACAAATATATGTACAAATACACACACATGTGCAGATGTTTATATGTATGTATGCATATATATATATATATATATATATATATATATATATATATATATATATATAATAGTGGACTGATAGACTGGATTTTTCACTTTTCATCTCATTGCTTTGGTTTTACATATTTGTTGAGTTACATAGTGAAAAGAGCACTGAACTTGTGTTAGGAGACCACAGTTCAAGTTGCAGCTTCTGCATCCAGCTCTAGCTGTGCAACCTTAGACAAGTTCCTTAAGCTCTCTAATCCTCAGATTTATCACATGAAGAATGGAAATAATGTTACTTGGGTTACCTGTGTCATAGGTTTGGTATAAGCATCAACAAAGATAATATAAATAAAGCAAAATGTCAATGATATAACATAGCCAATTCCATTTTGGTCCCCTCCAGACATTGACGCATGGACCATCATCTAGTGATTTGAGGACAGTTTAATCAATCAAGTGAAGGTAACTGATGGACTCAAACCCACTTGTATACCCCAAGCCTGTCAAGACTTCCCTCAGTAGAATGAATGAATGAGAAAAATTTAGCTGAAACAGGCATGGCATAGTGCTTAGAGCTTGGTAAGACATAAAGACACCAAGGTCATCCACTGCATCCCAGTCCATGGCAGTCATTTTGACTTTTGTCTAGTCACTGGACTTGGATGACTGTGGAAGTAAGAATGAGACTGACAGCTTTGTGCAACTCTGCCTCACTTAAATCCAATTCATGCACAAATCAAGACATTACCCCATGATTGGTCATTGGTTTTCTTTGAAAATGAAAGACAAACAATAGTCAACCTATCTAGATAACTGAGGCAAAAGTAGATTCTCCATTTCTTGCTTTAAGGAAATAAAGGAGAAGATAGATTTTGAAAAGGAAATGAAATGACATACTTTAAACAAGTTACCTCTGGAAGTGTATTTTGCAATCACTTAATAGGCTCTCCAGTCCCTGATTAGATTTTTCTCTCTATGTTTTTACTAATACCCACTTGAGCATTTTTGTTATGTCATTTCCCAATGAACAAACTGACTATTTTACATTTAATACAACTACCAGAGAAATCTGACCTCTTTTACCAGATTGTTCTTCCTGGTATTAAACTTCTGTAAATAAACATAACTTGGAATATGCAAGCCAGTGAAGAACATCTGGCTAAGAATGTTAATAAAATGAGCCTTAAGTTTTTATTTGAAAGAAAGAATTGGATGGGAGGCTCAGAAAGTCTACTATTTGTATTGTTTCCATTTTTGCCCAATTTCTAAAATAGATACAATAATTCTCTAAGTATTAGTGGAAAAAGAGCTAATATAAAAATTTAATGCAAAAATAAACAATACAGGGCAAGAAAAGTGAGAAAATTGGGCAAACAAGAGTTTAATGGCTCATTCCAAACCTGATAACTGTTATTTAAATGAATCAGTTCCCTTATTTATGGGAATGAATTTTTGAAAAACTATAAAAATGACATTTTGGTACTCACTCTGACTCACTAGTGTTTTTCATACAATGCCATTAAAAGTATCAATACTTATGCTCACTGGCATGGACATCAGTTTTCTATCAAGCTAATTAGCAGCCCTGCATGTATGTTGAATTAATTAAAAAGGATATTGAATGTGAGATGGCAGCTTTACTCCACTTTTCTGTCAGTACAAAGATTACAACCAATTATAGATGAGTGCGTGGATATTAATTCTCCCTGAAAAGGGAAGGATTCTGAGAAAGTAGTGTATTTGACTATGACTTTGTTGAAAATAGAATCTCTACTGAGCCCAAAATGAAAAAGACATTTAATAATTACCTGGTTTATTTTATCAGTAATACAACCAAACCTATGCCTGGAGACAGAGGACTCAAGTTAAAATCTCATTTCTACTGTCTCCAGACTGTGTGACCTTAAATAAGTCATTTAATGTCTCTAGGACTCAGTTTCCTCATATGTAAAATGAAAAGATTAAGTGATCTCTCATGGCCTTTCCTGTTCTAGATCTATTATCCTAAGACCTTTATGAAATCTTATTTCACTTAATGAAACATCTAATACAAACATGCTTCACTCCAGAAAGGACAATGCAGAAAAGTATTTGGGACAGTTTTGACATCCTCCATTAATTGGACATGCCCAGTTGAATAAAGTGACGCTAATGCAATAAATTTCATGCTTGGAACCAATCTTGCTATTCAGTTAGTTATTTTGAATAGGCAGCCCACAGGCAATATCTCATAACACAGTATTGGTACAAGGTCCACGTTTCATAACCGCAGCTTTAAAAGATCAGTACCATGATATGAGGTACATTTACAATAGAGTGGTTCCATATTGTTTCACCAGATTTACAACAAGTCACCAAAAGCAAAGCTCTGAACTTTGCTGACTCAGTAGTTATTTCTCCTTCAAGGACAATATTGCTGTTATGGGGCAGTTAGGTGGTATGGCGGATAGAGTGCCATGCCTGTATTCAGGAAGACCTGAGTACAAATCCAGCCTCCAACACTTCCCTGTGTGACTTGAGGCAAGTTGCTTAACCTCTGTTTGACTCCATTTCCTCATCTGTAAAGTGGGGATAACAAAGCACCAACCTCACTGGGTTGTTGTGAGGATCACATGAGAAAATAGTAATGGTAAAGCACCTAGCTGAGTGCCTGGCACATAATAAGTGCCATATAAACACTAGTTATTATTAGATATTATTAAAGACCAAGTTAACAAAAGTCACCCTCAATTTTAGGTCATAAGCTATTTAGCAGGACAGTAGGTCTGAGGACATTTGATCTAAGCAGCACTGCATGAAATCAAAAAAAGTAATCTGGGAAAGCTAACCTGATAATAACGATGCATCTTTTTGATTGAACAACATAGACAGATATCCAATCACTTGCATGTTTAAGATCATAGACAATCACTGTAGATAATTTGCTCGGGATTCAAACCAAAGTCGTTCATGGCTCCAAATCAGGTGTTTTCCCCCAATACACACCATGTAGTCTCTGCCTTATACATTAGATGAGACTAGACGGTCTCTAGATGAAAGAGTCCATAGAGAAAACCAGGCTAAGACTCCACAGTAGATGAGTGGTCAGAGGATATGGACAAACAGTCTTCAAATGTAATATTATGAATCTTTAACCACAATATGAAAAAGATTTCAATTCATGAATCAAAGAAGAAAAGGAAAATTAAAATATTTTAAGGTTTCTCCTCACATCTATCAAATTGGCAAAGTTGACAAAAGATGGAAATAGTGTTAGAGAAACTATAAATACTAATGCACTAGTGATAGTATTGTCAACCATTATACAAAACAAATTGGAATTATGAGATAAATGTCACTTAAGTATTTATAACCCTTGACTTAACTTTTCTGGACCAGGGCATGAACATCAAGGAGATCAAAGACATAGATAAATGTCACATATATGTAATATATATGTGTATATACATGTGTATGTATGTATGTATGTATGTATATACTGAAAGCCACATAGCATGGCATTTTAAGGTAGTAAAAACCTGAAGAGAAAGTAAGTACCTAACTATTAAGGAATAGGCTGGTCAAACTATGGTAATATGAATATAATCAAATATTACTGTGCTATAAGAAACAAAGCATATGGTAATTCAGAGAAACATGGGATGGCTTGGATGAATTAAAGCAAAATGGAGAAAGCTGAACCAGTAAAGTGATATGTACAATGACTGATAATTTAAATAAAAATAATAAATGTAGGGAGGATTATGTGGTAAGAATACTAAAGAAAGACCAGCAATTTTGTTGCTGGTGGGTATGTATGTACAATAAATGCAAGCATTGATAAGAAAATGTCTGCAAGGCCAAGGCTGAGAACCTATTATTTCACTTTGTCTTCTGTTCCTAAACCAGATTGATTTACATGCCAGCCAGTATGGGGACTAATGGTACCTTTTTATCATCACAGTAGTCAGTCAATCAGTCTGCAAGTTTTCTATTAGGGATTTACTCTGTTCCAGGTGCTGTGCTAGCATTGAGGATACAAAGAAAGGTGAAAATATCCCTTACTCTCCAGGAGCTCACATCCTAATTGGGGAGACAATACACAAATAAATGTATCAACAAGGCCTATTTAAGATAAATAAGAGGTAATTTCAGAGGGAAGGCACTGGCATGAAGGGGGACCCAAAAAGGCTTCTTGCAGAAAGAAGGATGTGAACTGAGGTTTGAAGAAATGAGGGAAACTGAGAAACATAAATGAAGAGGGAGAACATTCCAGATATGGGGGCTTGCCAATGAAAAAGGACAAAGTGAGGAGATGTAGTATCATAGGTAAGGAACAGAAAGGAGGTCAGAAAAGTTGGATCACAGAGTATGTGGAAAGTAATGAAGCATAAGAAGACTTGGAAGATGGGAGAGGTCACACTATTAAGGACATTAAAGGACCAGAGGATTTTATATTTGCTTCTAGAGGTAATAGAGAGCCACTAGAAATGGGTGAGTTGGCAGATAGTTCTGGAGAAAATGTGTATGATGTGGTCAGACCCGAAGATAGGTCTGGAGTGGCGAGAGATTTGAGATGTAGGAAGACCAACCAGAAGCCTATTTCAATTGTTCAAACATGAGATAATGAGGGCCTGCATCAGGGGATGACAGTGTCAGAGGAGAGATGGGGGCATATATACAAGAGATGTACTAGGGTAGAACTGATAGAATTTTTGCAACAATTTGAATATAGAGGAAGAGAGAGAGTGAAGAGTCAAGGATGGCATCTAGATCATGAACCTGAGAGGCAAGGAGGATAGTGGTACTCTGCGGCAATAATAGGTAGGTTTGGAAAAGAGGAAGGTCTGGGAGGAAAGATAAGCCCAGTTTTGGATAAGAACTTAAAATGTTTATGGGAGCCCGTAGTGAAAATGAGGAGCTAGGTGGTGCAATGGATAGAGCACTGGCCCCGATGTCAGGAGGACCTGAGTCTTAATCCCACCTAAGACCCTGGGCAAGTCACTTAACCCTGTTTGTCTCAGTTGCTCATCTATAAAATGAGTTGGAGAAGGAAATGACAAAACCATTCCAATATCGTTGCCAAAAAACCCCCAAATGTGGCTCCAGCGAGTTAGACAGAAATGATTCAATAACCAAAAAAAGTGGAGTGAAACTGAGATTATTTATGTTTATTATGTTTATATTTATTTATTATTTACTAGAAGAGGATTGGCCAATGAACTCACATCTTCTGAACCTGCACAACATGCTCAGCTAATACAGTTCCCAACATTGCTGTTTCTTTGCAGGTTTTTTGAGCTGGAAGTCCCTGAAATGTTCAATGTCTTCTTAACGTAAGACACTTCTTAATGTAAGACATGGGTTAAGGAGGAATAGAAGGGAAGGCATCAGAGTGATATGAGATCAGGAAAAAGGGAGAGGAAGGAACACTCAGCTGTTGATCTCAATTTTTTTTTTTTAGTAAAATATGAGGCAAGGTTCTCATCTAAGAAGGTTGGGGAAAGGGGAACCCCAGGAAGTTTGAGGAGGGAAGAAAAGATCAAAGATATCTAGGAAAGTTGGTGATGGTATAAAAGATGTAAAATGATTGCAATTATCACTACAGTAAATACCCATTTAAGATTATGTAACAAAAATTTGTAGTAGACCCAGGCAGCACAGTTTTGTGATATCCATCAGCTTTGTTCAGCTCACATGACTAGATGTGAAGATAGTTGATAGTGGGAGTAATCTAGACCTGTAGTTTGTCATAAAATGATCAGTGTTAGGTTAAGGAGGCAGAGATTTTGAGAATAGAGGTAGAGCAGAGGATCAAGATGGGAAAGGAAGACAATACAGCCTGTGTGTCAATAACCTGGGGGAGAAATGAGAGGTTGAAGGGTTGTGAATCACAGTTAAAGATGAAAAATAGAATTGGGAAATAGGCAAAGGGAAAGATAAAATGTGATTGTACGGTAATTGTGGGTGATCAAGAATATCATCTATGTCAGCCGAGGGAGATTAAGGAATTGGCCTTGAAAAATGAATAAATTGAGGAAGTGGGAGGCTAAGGTGTTTACTGGAGTATGCTGTTAATGGATAGTGAGCAGAAGGACTGGGTCCAGCATGACGTCATGTACTTGTGTGGAGGTGTAGAAGACCAGAGTGTGAATCAGGAGTGAAGAGTGAAACTGAGAATTTTAGAAAATAAAATTATTTATATGTCAAGGGAAGGGGAGGAGAAGGACTAGCCAATGAGCCTACACTTTCAGGAACTGCACAACATCATCAACTGATACAATGCCCAACACTGCTTTTTCTTTGCAAGTTTTTTGAGGTGGGGCTCCTGAAATGGAATAAGGGGACATAGACTGATGATCAATTATTTGCCAGGTGTGAAGAGAAATTTTGTTTTTAAAACCAAATCAGACAGCTCACTTGGGCTAGGCAATCTGAACGAGGACAGTAGAGGATCCAGTAAAAAACCAGACAATCCTAGTCTGAGAGCTTCTGTTGAATGCTTGATTTGATGGAGTTATCATGGTTTTAGGCTACATAGAATAAATGAGATTTAACCTTCACTTGAAAGGGAGAGGTTTAATAGCCACTGCACTCAAGTAAATGGGGCAGCTAGGTGGTGCAGTTGATAGAGCACCAGTGCAGGAGTCATGAGGATTTGAGTTCAAATCTCACTTCAGACACTTGACACTCGCTAGTTGTGTGACCTTGGGCAAGTCACTTAACCCCAATTGCCTCATCCTGGGTCATCTCCAGTCATCTTGATGAATATCTGGTCCCTGATTCAGATGGCTCTGGAGGAGAAGTTAGGCTGGTGACCTGCATAGCCCTCCCTCACTCAAAAACAAAGTCAAGTGCAAGTCATGTCATCATTTCTCTGATGTCGTGGTCTTCTTCGACAACAAAGGATGAACACACACCCAAATAAATGGTAGCAGAGAGCAAAAGATAACCCAAAGATCTAAATAACCAGAGACCAAAAACTGATGACCAAGAATAATTCGGCAAACGCAATCACTAGAGACTGTTAAGGAAGCCCAACAGGGATATAATGCTCAATGAAAAACAAAGATATGACTGGAAGATTGCCAACACTCAGCAGAAAGTGGAGGGAACAATAAAAGTTAGCACAATAATATCATCAGAGGTCATTTTTAACTCTACAGCATTAAAGATAATAGAGTTTAAACAGCCACATGTTTCCCAGATCAAAGTGTTTTCCTGCATGCTTATATTCCTCCATTGGTAGTATAAAAATGTGATAAAAAAGGTATGAAAGGATGGTTTTTTGCCATTAAATTTACTATAATGTACATATTCCTCCATAGGTCATCTAGCATTTGTCATTTTCCTTTGTTTTGTTTTTTTGTTTGTTTGTTGTTGGCTAACCTTGCCAATCTGATGGGTGTGAGGTAGAACCTCAGAATTGCTTTAATTTGCATTTCTCTAATTTTTAGTGATTTGGAACATTTTTTTTTCTATTTTCTGGAATGTTTTGACTGTTGATATCTTGTTTCTTTGAAAACTGTCTATTGTGATAATTTGACCATTTATCAATTGGGGAATGACTCTTGTTATTTTAAAATAAAATTAAATTAGTTCCTTGTGTATCTTAGGAATGATACCTATAATGATACCTCTATGTAAAGATTCCTTCTGACCTCAGTATTTCCTTTCTAACCTAAGTTGCATTATTTTATTTGTGCAAATTTTTTTAAAAAAGTTATCTCATAAAAGCTACCTTTTCCTCTTCTGTTGACACTCTCTTCCCTTTCTTTGTTTAATGCTCTAATTTTAAAGCCAGTAGCAAATACAATTACTATTTTGCAATATAGCTTAAAATATGGTGATGTTAGATTCCTTTCCTTTCCAGTTTTTCCTTATTTTCTGTGAGATAGTTGACCTTTTGTTTCTCTGAATGAGTGTTATAATCATTTTTCCCCCATTTATAACTCTATAAAATAAAAGTTTGGAAGTTTGTTAGATATGCAGTTGAATGAGTAAATTAATTTAGGTAATATTGCTTTTCTTTTAAATTGATTTGGCCTGCCCATGAGCAATTCAATATTTATTTCTTTTTTTTTGTCTTAGGCCTTGTTATTTCTATAAAGAGTGGTTTGTAGTTGTATTCATAACAATTTTTTGGTGTATCTTGATAGATTGTTGTTGAGTCACATCCAACACTTCATGTCCCTGTGGACCAGGGACATTGCATGCCAATACTGTCCATGGGGTTTTTTTTGGCAAAGATGCTGGAGTGGTTTGCCATTTCCTTCTCCAATGTATTAAGGCAAACAGAGGTTAAGTGACTTGGCCAGGGTCATACAGTTAGTAAGTGTCTGGAGCCAAATTTGAACTCAGAGCTTCTTGACTTTAGACCCAACATTCAATTCACTGAGCCACCAAGCTGTCTCCTTCTTAGCAGCTAAACTCCCTCATTTTATATATTTGGTAGTTTTTTTTTTAATTGAAATTTTTCTCTCTACTTCTTCCTGGTTTTGTTAAAATAGGGAAATACTGATGATTTGGGTGGATTTGTTTTATATCCTTAAACTTTGTCTGAAAAAGTAATGTTTTTGTTTTCTCTTTCCTTATTACTTCAATTTCTGCTCATTGTCTTTTTACTATAACTAACATTTTTAGAAATATTTTAAATAGTATTGGTAATAATGGACAATATTGATTTGCTCCTAGTCTTATTTGAAAGGTCAGATGACCCAAGCCTGTTGGAGACTAGGAATGACCACAAGATTAGCAGAGCAATGTCTAGCAGTGATCCCATGAGACCAGCAAAGAACAGAAACTACAGCCACACACATAATCCATTCTACCAAGGTCTAGTCTAGAGGCAGCTAGATCATGTAATTAATTGATAGAAAGCCAAATCTGAAGTCAGGAAGACCTGAGTTCAAGTCCAACCTCAGACACTTACTAGTGGTGTCACATAACTAGAAGTAATTAACTTACGAATAGTGTCACTGTTAAGTCACTTAACATCTGTCTACCTCAATTTATTCATCTGTAAAATAAAATTAACAATGGCCCTACTTCACTGGGTTGTTGTGAGGATGAAATGAAATAATATTTTTAAAGTACTTAGCGCAGAGCCTGGAACATAGTGGACACCATATAAATACTTGTCCATTTCTCTTTTTCTTTCCTTTTCCCTTTCCCTTTCCATTGCCTAAAGGCCAGGCATTAGTTTAGCATTAAAGATTCTCCATAATCTAGATCCAATCTGCCCATCTGGCCTAATCTCCTAGTGCCCTTTTTTTCATTTCAGTACCTCATTCAGATTGGTCTACTGATCTATGTTCCTTAAGTATACCCACTGACTTTCTGCCCTTCAACCAACTTTTTCTGTACCCTATTCCCAATGCCTGGAATGTCCTCTCCCAATTGATATGTTTAAATCTTATTACTCATTATGGCATTGTGGAAAAAGTAGCAGACTGGAATCAGATAACACATGTTCAAGACCAGTCTCCAAAACTTACTATATGATTAAAGTCCCATAAGCCCTCTGAGCCTTAGGATCCTCTTCTAGACAATGAGGAGAGTTGTGCTAGAGAGACTTCAAGGTCCCAACTCCACTATCCTGATACAGATCAAATGCTCTCCTTCCACAAAGCCTCTGGGGATTTCTGAAAAGCCCTCCAGTGAAATCTCACATTGTTTTGTAATTCTAATGTAGTTTTGTTCTCAAGTAGTTACTTTTTACTTGTCTTTATCCTCCACTTCAACACATACACATAGACTAGACTAGAAATGTTTTGAGGGCAGAGATGAGGGTATTCATTTTTGTATTTCCTTTGTAGTTTAACAGAGATCCTTTCAGTAGCATGATGTTTCTTTAATTGAATTGGATTAAACTAAACAGCCTAAATCTCTCTTGTCAATGATGTAAACAAATGCATAATTCACCAGGGAGAACCATACTTAAGGGATCACTGAAATGAACTTTTTTTTGTAAAGCATACCTTGTTCTCAACCTTCTCTGCCCTCTTCCAATTTACCTGTTATGTAAAACCAGGGTGCACCTATGTCTTATAAATATGATCAATTTTTTAAATCTGAAGGATAAACATCCCCAGAGGTGGCCACATTCCAGAGGCAGCCAACAGAAAGCCTACTGTGCCGGGTTGGTAAAGCAATTTGTGGCATCTGTAAAACATTCTGGGATCCTTCTGGGTGAAATGTGCTCTATGAATTATAAGACCATCATCATTAGCAATTGGCAAAAGCCCCCTCTGGTTTCTCCTGGATGGCTAGAGTATTATTTTGTGTATGTGGATAGTTCAACTGACCTCATTTGACAGAAGGTAAGTATTGTTTAAAGGGGACCCATTTTGTTGGTTCTTTGGGCCCTCATTTTGATTAAGGAGGACCTGGCACACCCTAGAATGAAAGGATGGCATTCCTCCCCTAGCCAAATTATGACTATTCATAGGATAGTGTTTCAAGGACATGAGGAGAGGGGAAAAAGTAAAATCAAAAGTTAACAGGGAAATTCGAAGTACTTAAATCAGCTTCAACTTTTAGCTACATCTATCCATGCATTCTTGCCTATGTATCTAAATAAATCAAGGTTGATCCAAGAATGAAGCTTCTATATATATATTAGTAGCATATTACATTTGTACAATGCTTTGTAGTTTACAAAGCACCTTTATGTGCAATATTATGTATTATATGCACTAGTTGATCCTCATGTATACCTGCTGAAGTACACAGATCCATTGTTAGTATGACCATTTAATAGAGGAGGAAACAGGGTCAGTGAGTACAAGTGACTTTGGACAACTAGTAAGTACCATAGCTAGGACTAGAATCCAGGTCTTCTGAATTGTAATCTAAGGTATTTTCTACAACATATTGATTTGCATGCACTCTAGTTTTGCAATGTTATCATTGTTAGTTTGGTCCAGACTTGTGGTTTTACTACTGTTGGAAACTCCCAGTATGGAAATGCCCTTTGTCAATGCAGGTTGACAACTTATCTGCAAATTATAGTATCAAAGAATTGTCCAGAGCATTGAGTTTTTAAGAACTTTGTCCAAGATCAAACAACTAGTTTATGTCATATTACTACTAATAATAATTTTTGAATTACTAAAATAATACAAATACTTGAACTGGAACCAAGAATATCTGAATTCAGATCTGGCCTCAAACATAATAGTTGTGTGATCCCGTTCAAGTTCACTTCACTTTTGTGTGCCTCCGTTTTCTCATCTGTAAAATGGGAATATTAGAACCTACCTTCCAGGGCTGATGTGAAGATAAAATGAGATAATATTTATACTTTGCAAACGTTAAAGTATTATATAAATGTTCTCTATTATTATAACTGGAATTTATAAAGTATTTCATGGTTTACAAAATACTGAATATACAATGTATACATAGACATACATGCATATATATGTATGTATGTGTACAGTGCGTATATGTGTGTGTATATAGCAACAATAACAGTTTGCAGTATTATCTCACTCCACTTTGTATCTGTTGTTCTGCCTGGTCTCAATTCCACGAAACAAGATATCCCTCTAAGGATAAGCTCATAGCTTCTAATCTTACCACCGTGAAGCTAACTGAAGACTTACTGACACAACCTCACTCAGCCTCCTTTTCCCTCTGATTGGAGGGTTGAAGGGCAGAGCATCAAATTCCTCCTAATGCCTTCCTTTATAGGGGGTAGATACTGAACTCAGCTCACCCCACTTCACATCTGCTGCTGTGCCTGATAGCATCTGTAGAAGATGTCCTTTCTGGACAGGTACCCCCTGGTATTGCCCTACCTTTCCTGCCCCCTTTTGTGTGCTGTCTTCTCTTTTAGATTGTAAGCTCCTTGAAGGTAGGGACTTCCTTTTAATTAATTGTGTCTCCAACACTCAGCATAGGGTCTGGCAACATAGCAGGTACTTAATAAATGGTTATTGTATTGGATATATTATATATGCATATATCATACACATATCTTCATATATTATCTTGAAAACAATTCCGTGAAGCAGGGAATACAAGTTTTTTGGTTTGTTTTGTTCTTTTTTTTTTTTAGAGATAAGAAAACTGAAGTTTGTGGAAGTTAAGTGACTTCCCTAAGGTCATACAGCTAGCAAGTTACAGAGCTCAAATCTTCTGATTTAAGTTCTTGAGCTCCTTTGCATATGACACAACTGCACTGCGTAGTCTATTCAGCCATCACAAATTAATCATTCAGCAAAAAATAGTATTATGTCATTTACATAATAACAAATTTAGAGTGATTTTATTTCTTTATAAATAATATTGGTAAATCATTTGAGTAACAGGACTGTGAAATAGTAGTAAAGTGAGTTATTGAAAGTGGAAGAGGTTTCCTTTGGTCTCACTTGTTCCCCTAATTCACTGCCTCCACCTTTCCTCCCCTGTGTTCATTAATAGCTGCTCAACACACAGTACTTTGTCCTGCCTTCTCACTAGATGTGGGGCTAACAGCAACAGTAATGGATACAACGGGACCTTTACTGATACTCTGGATTTTTTACTTCCTTCTAAGCAATGTCGTTAAAGGTCATTTCCATATAAACGCTGATTGAGGTCGGGGAGGAGAAAGAAAAATACCCATAGCCTTAAAAATTCAACCTTGTCCAAGGAAAGATTCAGTGGATCAAGTCACTGGTCACTTTTCACATTGGTACCCAAACTGGGGCTACTGTTCAAAAGAATAAATGTCAATAAATGCCAGCACATTTCTTTCATGTCAAGAGCAGCTCTTGGATTTGGTCTGTCTTAGGTCCAAAGAACCAGAGCTCAAGAAACATCAGCTGGGCTGGCACAGTCCTGATTTCTTTCATATCCCCCTTGTCAACAGTTTGAAAGTGAGATGGCTAATTTTGTGCCTGACAAGAAAGGATGGATCATTTTCTCAGATGCTGCTATCAGCAGAGTCAGTGCTGGTACACTCTCGGAGGGAGTCCCTGAACTACAGGTTACTGGCATGCAGACAAACACTCACTGACAGCCATTTGTGACCAACTATGAAACACCATCTGCTGTCGATGGGGGAAGGAACGTCTCCAGCAAGTGATACCACTGTGCAGAATGATTTTTCTGTGTTGACACTCAGCAGTCTTTAGATAGCCCTAAAGGAGGAGTCGATTTTGTGTTCCTAGATAGTATGTACAGTGCCTGGGCGTGCGTATGTGTGTGTATGTGTGTGTGTGTGTTGTATGTTGATGGTCTAGAAGTGAAGAGCCCATGCTCTCTTTGCATAAGAATATGCTATAGTTGAAACATTAGACCAAGCAGTATGATACATGGGAAGCAAATGCAGCCTGAAATTGAACAAAGTTCTTTTAAAGACTTGAGCCAAATTATATAAGCCAGTGTGTGGACCTTGTGAGAGAGGAGACCTAAGGGACAACACTGGCTTTGCACCTTGCATAGTTGTGTAAGGTTTGAAATCTTATCTTTGAACCTGAATCTCCAGACTTGCCATCCTCAGTCAAGAGGGCTTCTGCCAATCAATTCAAGGTCCATAGTGGTCCAGCCTCTATGTGACACTTTCTGTCAGAGATGATGTGAGTATTACCTAAGAACAAGAATGACTTCAAATTAGGAGCAAAGTTTTCAGGCTGGATAAAGGGCACTCTAGACTATTGGAAGAAAGAATCTTTTCTTCCCTTTCTTCTTATTAACTTAAATAAGGCACGAAGCCAAAGGCATATGCCGACTCTTCCCTCTCTGGTCGGAAGATACGGTTTTCATTTTTAGGAGTCTTATTAGTCCTGTGTCTCATGATTAAATAATGAGAGTTGGACTTAAAGTATCTGAAGTTCAGCTGATCTTGCATTTATTCTTATGGGCCCCGGCAGCTCGTAAAACAAAATGTTTTGAAGCCAAGTGTACAAGAAGGAAGAAGGGAGGGAATAAAAAAGGGAAATTAGGAAAGATAAGGAAAGAGGGAAGAAAAGGAAGGAGATAAGAGAAGGAAAGGAAGAGAAAAGAGAGAGGAGGAGGGAAGGAAGGGAGGAAGGAAAGGAAAGAAGAATTAAGGGAAGAAAGAAGGCAGAGAAAAGAGGAGAACAGAGGATGACAAAGAAGGGGAGGAGGGAAGAGAAAGGGAAGGAGGAATTAAGGGAAGGAGGAAGGCAGACAGAAGAGGAGAAGAGGGGAGAGGAGAGAGGAGGAGAGGAGGGAAAGGATGGATTAAGGAGAGGAGGAAGGCAGAGAGGAGAAAAAGGAATGGGAGAGGGTGGGAGAGAAGAGGAAGGAAAAGAAGGGAGGGAAGGAGCAGGAGAGGAGAGAGCAAAAAGAGGCGAAGAAGGAGAGGGAAAAGAAAAGAAGAGGAGAGATGAGAAAGGAGAGAAGAGGGGAGGAATAGGAAGGAGAGGGGAGAGGAGTGTAGGAGAGAGCACTAAAAAGAGAAAGAATAAATATTGAGATTATAATCTCTTTGTGGTACCAAGATAGAAAATTGGTAGAGTCTGAGATGTCCCCCCTCTGAATGAATGAAGAGCCCCTGTGTTGTGAAGACCAGTTCCACACTGATGTTATTGCTTCATTCCTTAAAGATTCTAGCTAGGACGAGCACATAAGAAACATTTTAGCCTGGTGGCTTCCCTGGGATAGTTTCAGTCACTTTCTGAAGGAAAATGGATGGACTCCATTGCCTTTGGATCTCCCATGACAGAAGTGGGTTGCACAAGCTGAAATGTAATAAACTCAAGTGACCTATGATAATGATGAATCCGTAACATCATTGCAATCTGTGCTGAGGCAGGAGGAGTTGTTGGGGGTAGCGGCTCAGTCCCTTTATGAGTCACATTACACGAGGGAGCTTCTGTGACCTGCCCATGGGAACATAACAAACCAGTGACATGGGAGTCGGGGGGGAGGTGGAGCACAAGGGGACTGGGAGGAAGTGCCTTATGATTTAAATATGCTTTCACTTATGGCTGTGCAATATGAAAAAGAAATCTAAACATTTGTCTGTAGAATCAGGTGATGATTGGCCCTCTGCTGTCTCAAGGGGGGCAGGAAAATGGTCCGTGCACCTGCCACCTAATTCAGTTTAAAACCTGACACATTTACCAAGAGTGGGCTGGCATAATGAAGTTCATTCAGCCTGTCAGTGGAGTCAATAACTTATCCGCAACTGCTTTTGTTTCAGGGGCGGCAGTGCCTCTGATCAGGCTGAGGTGCTTATTCAAGTAAAATTTATTTTCAATTGCTGCCTATAATGCAACTGGCACAAGCCTGCCTTTGACTGAAGCTTTTGCTCAAGGCTAAACTATTGTTAAAGTTGGTGTCCATTGTCTGGGGGCTTTGATCTGTCAAAGCAGCTTAACAAGCTGGTTAAAAACTGTTTCAGATAACAGGTGTGTCCTTTGAGGACACAGGGACATTTTTCAGTCCCTTTAAAAGATTGGTTCAGGGTCTGACTAAAATTTACATGCTGGTTGGTGGTGATAGATGTAAAGCACTTTAAAAACAAGAAACAGAGATTTAATGTCTTTACTTCCTTGCCTATGTGCAAGCATCCCCTTTTAAAAGTCAGAGATTTAAGAGGTCTGCTTTTTGTTTTGTTTTGTTTTGCTTTGTGTTTTTTTCTCCTGAAACCAATCAAGTGTAAAATTATTTGTATGCAGATTTGCAGGAGATTTGAGTCAATGTTAAATGCTTGCCAGAGGTATGGCCATAGTCTCTCTGGCAATTCTGCACCAGCTTGAGGACTGATGCAAACCCTTTTACCAATGATCATACATTCATCTGCGTACTCAGTCCAAAGCCAAGGTCTTGTAAATTCCTGAAAGGGCAAGACTACAGAAAATGACTTTAGTCAAAAATGCCAGGGTGGCAGGGGAAGATTCATTTCCTAAACCATCTTCCCAGATGAACTGGATAGCCATAAGAAATCTTCATAGACCTGATGGATGAGTTGAGCATCCTTGAATTCATTCACTTCAGTGACATTCTGATTTTAATCCATTTACCCCCAAACTCCTCTATTAGTAGTCAACTCAAGCAGTTGATTTCCAAAAACCCGCTTCTTTTGGTTCTGGGTGAGGACCCAGTAATAAAATTAGATTCCTGAGGCCTCACTTTTGCTTAATTCATCTACTCTGTGTGTTCATTAAACGTAGAAAAAAGAATAGATCTGTATGTATCCTCCAGTTTTTATCTTCAGACCTGGGACACATTTTTCCAGCATCCTATTCTTAATTATTAGAAAGATTTTGAGTATCTCAGATGAAAAGAAAAAGCAAAGATTAGAGTAATTTGTTTATTTTAAAAATCCTATCAGGACTGTAAAAAAAAAAGACAAAAAAATTCAGAAGGGAAGGAAAATAAACAACACAATTTTATTACTATTGTTAATTTTTTATTATGTTAATTATTAAATTATTAAATTTAGTATATGCTTTCTAAAAAGCTGCAACAAAAGTTTATACCTTTCTACACAATCTGTTTTTGTACCTTGTACATTGTTTTTGTATGTACAGATGTTGTTAAATTAGTGATTTAATAAATACATTTAAAGTTCTGTCTTGAAAGAGAAAAATAGAGAAATAGAATACAGGATTTCTGGCTGGTTTGTTTTTTATCTCCCTAAGATAGTCACATCTAGATGAAGCTAAGAAAAAACTAGAGATATTTCCTAAATAGGAATAAAACTGGATAATTTTCTGCCAGACTCTAGATTCCCTGGGAAGGAAAGTAGGGAATCACACAACATACTGTGTGACACAGGCACATTTATTATATATACTTAGCAACATGTGGAGAGAGGGAATCTGGCTACAGATCCTAGAAACTTGGGTGATGTGCTTTCTGGATTCAGTTATACTCCAGCTACCCATCACTGGTTGGGGAAGTGAACCCAGTCTCAAGGGGAAAGAGTAATCCACTCAGCTAAATGCTGACTTTCTTCTTTCATAACCCTGGAATAACTGACTTCCATATGAGATAATAGACTGGGTATCCCCTGTGGCAAGCGCCTTAAAATACATATACTATCTTAAATTAAGATCATTCCAGAATGATCAACCATATGCCAATGCATATGACAGACACAAATCATTCTAAAATAAGGTGGGGGAGGGGGGCATTATACTGGGTGATCCTCAATGAACAGCAACCCTGACCAGCCTTGTTTTAAGATGTTTTTACTCTAAAAAAAGTATTTTAAAGCAAAATACAGAGATAGTTTTTTTTAATCGCTTTTTTCCGCTTTTAAAAATGGAGTCAAAAAGAGAGGCTAAGAACATTATATTGTGGACTTAATGGCATCTAAGAGGCATCTTACCTATATACTTCTCTCTCAAGAACAAAACTTCTATTTAATGCAAAATTCCTATTATACATGAAATCTGACATAAGATAAACTTCAAATCTGAAGTAACTCAATTTGCTTAGAAGGATTTCCCTTCTATCCTCAATTCAATGCAACAAGCATTCATTAAGTGCCTACTATGTGCAAGAAATAATTTAATATAAAGTCATGGTGACACTATGATGGATACCAACACAAACCCTTACCTCAACAAATTTATTATCTAATGTAAGTGTCAGTGGGGGTGGGAGGAAGGAAAGAGCACACAAATTATTCTAAAGGAAAATATGACAAGTGCAAGAGAACAGTCCAGACACAATGCTCTGGGAAATTTAAGGAGAGAGAAATTACTTTGAGGAGGGGGACAGGAAAGAACTGAGGGGAAGTGGGAAGACTTAATGGAAGAGGATACCATCTTGGAAAGACTTCAACAGAAAATGATCCAGGAGGAAATTCATTCTAGGAGGAAAGGATACCACAATCAAAGACCGAAGTCTGGAGATGGCAGAGAACATGAATGGGGTTAAAGAGAATAATCAAGTTTACCCATCATGTAGCACGTGTAAAGGAATTTATCAAGTAGTACTGAAAAGATAAGGAAGAGTCAGATTATGAATGAACTTTCATGCTAGGATCAGGGTCCTTTTTCAGATATGGTGATTGCACATGAGCCAATAAAGAGGATAGCATTTTAAATATGTGATGATTAATTATTCAGTCTTACATAATATTCTGTACTTTGATTATGCTCTTAGCACACTCTTTTTTTGTCATGTAGTTATTTTCTTATTTTCCCTGTTTTTCCTATTAGATGGTAAGCTCCAAGGGCAGGGACTATGCATTCATTATCTTCCGTGGGCCCTCATATAGTACTCCGCATATGGTAGCTGTTTATGCATTTTTGCTTAATGAATGAATAAAAGCATTTGTAGTCTCTCAAATTTATAGTCACAGAAAAAATAAACAAAATGAAACTCACCAAAAAGTCTCAAATCCTGAAAGATTTAATATAAAAGAACCTTGGTAGTACTATAAATATTCCATCTCATAGTATCTAAGAATAAAAGAATATGATTGTATATTTATTTGAAAGATCTTTTACCCTATATATTTCAAAGACCTAGTCTTTAAGCCCTATTTACAAATGGCCAAAATAGTCCTAGTCAATACACCAAGGAGAAATGCTCTCCTTATAATTACAAATAGTTTGCCATTTGTGTAAACTATCCAAAAGAAGTCATTTCTCTTTTTTTTTAATAATGCATAATACACTCAAGTTAGGTGCATTTGGAATGAGCTCCTCAACACTTATAAGTAATTACCCAGACATTGTGATTATGGAAACAAAACAATCCTTCATGGCATTCCTTATATCTTAAAAGATGAGACTTTCAAAAAACATATTTGTAACCCTCTCTTTTCTTTTCATATTTTCATAATACTTTAATTTCTCATGTGGTTAGACTGCCATTCTGGATATTATCAGGTTTTTTTTCTTCAGAAACTCATCTTCCCGAAAGATCATGTCAACTATGAAACTCACACCCCCTGGGACCTTAGGAAATATCAATTCCATTCTCATTTTACAGATGAGGAAATGTAGGTTTCCAGGTAATTACTTTCCTAGGCCATTTAAGCAGTTAGTGATAGTCAACATCTGAAGCCAGGTCCTCCAACAAAATCTCGACCTTTTTCTTCTCAATCATGTTGAGATAAGACGGCTAAATTCTTATAGGGAATTGTCTTTAAGACTGGCCTGAATTCAGTTGAGAATTATATGTTAATATGGCATTTAGAAACTATGAAGAGATTTTTTTCAATATTTTTCTTCCTTTTTTCTTCAAATTTATTAATTTTTTGTTTTCAGTTTTCAACTGAAGTATATGGTAGTTAACACAGAGTTAGGGTGCATGATTACATTAAACTTATGTTGCCAGGGAGCAGGATTTTTTGGGTGTTCCTCTCTTTAGGATAACTATTCCTTGCTGTTAGATTCAGGGCACATTGGGGAAAGATAATTTGTTGTTCATAAGCATATTAGCATTCCATGAGTTCCAAATTTTTTCCCCTTCCTCTCTCCTCCCTTCACAAGAAGGTATGCAATCTCATATGGGTTCTACACACACATTCACATTAGTCTAAGATGACATTTTTTAATGAAATGTGCTATGTCGAAAAGGATTAACTCTCTCTACCTCCTTTATGTTTTCTCATTCTTATAAATATGAATACAATTTAAAATGACATTCAAATTCTTGTAATTAATACAAAAAAAGACAATAAGACCTCCCCGGTAAATAATAAACTGAAACTGAACTGAATTACAGAGAGGATAAGCTCCTGTATGGTTCTCCCTGGTACCCCTTGTCCTCAACCCCCATCCAACAATCAGAACTACTGTTTCATATATTTACTAGCTATGTGACTTTGGGCAAATCACCTATTTTTTTTTTTTGGACTTTAGTTTCCTTGTAAAATGAAGAGAGTTGCTTTGTTCTGGGAACTGCATTGGTAGAATCTTTTTCTGGTCTGATGCTTTGTGCTTATAGCTCTTAGAATATTAAAGCTAGAAGTAATCTCAGAGACCATCTAGTCGAAGATTCTCGTTTTACAGATGAGGAAACTGAGGTGCACAGCTTTTAAGTAACTTATTGGACAGAAAGTTCCCAAGAGTTTTATCTGAAAGAAAATGTCCATGCTTCATGAGTAGAATGTATCTCCAGGAAGAAAATGAAACAAGTTTTTGGGGAATTTTTCTTTCTGGCTTAATGACTTCATTTCTACGACTTTTCTAGTATACAGTAGTTAACACAGAATTAGGATGCATGATTACATTACACTTATGTAGGCAAGGAGCAGGATTATCTAGGTGTTCCTCTCTTTAGGATAACTATTCTTTGTTGTTAGATTCAGGGCACATTGGGGAAAGATAATCTGTTGTTCATAAGCTTATTAGCATTATTTAATACCTGTGTATTCAAAAACCTCCTTTAATACTTCTCTCTCTACAATTCATGCAAACAGGAATAAGAGCTGAATTTTTTTTCCTACATCATTTGTCCTAATGTCAGTGGATTCCTTTCATTACCTAGATTGAATCAGTATCCAACAGGCTATTTGATTTATTGATGATGTAATTAACAATAATACAAATAACAACTTGCAATATTTTATCTGTGAGAAAAATAATCACTAAAGCTATGTCTTATGACCATTTTAACAACTAATGATTTTATTTTACTTCTGAAAACCTAGCTCTAACCATTTAGTCCATTCAAGGTCCTAAGAAGAATAATTTCTTAAGAATTTTTCTTAATAAGAAAAACGGTTAAAATAGTCTTGTTAGAAAAGATTTCTCCATTTTCTTTTGCTCTGTCCTCCCCAATTCTCTCAAATCATCACAGGAAAACAATCTCTCCTTAGACTCCTTCCTTGTAGAACTCAACTTAGATTCTTTCTTCAAAATGTGGTATTTGACAGTTGTCCCAAGAAAGAAGTGTTTCCTTGTATTCTTTCTCTTTTTCTTCTCCACGATTTTCCTCAAAGTATCTTTTAACTTGTTTTTCTTAGATTCTCAAAAAATGCCAACCTCACCTGACAAATCCTAAACATACCATCTGGTTCTCAAAGCTATAATAGGAGAGATTTTTGAAGTAGATGTCCAAAAACAAAATTAATGCAGCTAGAATAAGAAAGCTATGGATTGTCGGAAAATATTTTGATAAAATACCTCTGATAAAAACGCAGAATCAAAAGCCTCTAGAGAATCAAAACAAATCTTTAAAACTAAAAGGCATTCCTTAACAGATTAGTGATAAAAGAATATGAAATAATATTTCCCCCAAGAATACAAATTATCAACAATCACATAAATGTTTCAACTTATTAATGAAAGAAATGAAAATTTAAAGCACTCTGAGGTATCACCCCATATGTGTCAGACTAGCAATGATGGAAAAAGTCAGTGCTGATAAGATTGGATAAGACTGTGGTAAGACAGTCAGACTCATTGACTGGCAAAAAATTGACACAATGCTTCTGCAAAAAAATTTGAAATTATGTAATAAAATGAACTAAACCATTTATGCTCTTTAATCCTTTGATCCCACTAATGCATTCATATTCCAAAGGTGATAAAGACAAAGAGACTTGTCATATATGTGCCAAAAAGCTGAAAAAATTGTATACTCCATTATTGGAGAACAGTTGGACAAACTGTGGTGAATTAAGGCAGTGGAATAGTGTTGTGCTATATGAATATGGCGTTGAGAAGAACATGAATGAGTTATTAAAAGAGAGGCAGATTTGTATGAACTGATGCAGAGTGAAGAAAGCAGAACCGAGAGAATAACGTATATGATTGATACAACAAAATAAATTAAAACAACTTTAAAGGCTGGAAAAATTCTAAAATACAAACTTAGTAGCAGTTTACTTAAGTTAGAGTATATGTTTGTATTCCTATTAACCAACTACAAAAATGGAATTGTATTCGTGCTGTCAGTTGTAATCATCACATTAGGCAGTTTTATTATGGTAATGTATATTAGATTTGGTTTATTGGGAAATAGTGTGTTGAAATGAAATGTGTTTAGAAAGAAGCAGAAACAAAGAAGGTTGGACAGAGGGTGATCCAGCAGTGGAAGGACTCTGTGTCCATCTCTCTCTCCCTCAGTACCTCCTTCTCTCTCTCTTTCTCTTTCTTTCTCTCTCTCTTTCTCTCTGTCACACACACACACACACACACACACACAGAGTTTCCTGGAAAGAAGCCTAAGCATTCTTGTGGTCCCAGAATGGTAGTGGATGGATGGAGGCAGTAGTCGAACAGAAGAGAGTTCTTAGGTCAAACTGGAAGTCGCAGGAACATTTATTGACATTAAAGGAGCATGCAGGGAAAAGTACAGAGGAGACCCCAGACTAGCAAAAGAGTTTATGGACTAAGCAGAGTGGATAAGAAAAAGAACTCCTTAACTAATCAAATGGTAGGACTAGGGACAGAACCAGGATAAAACTTGTTCATCATTGGTCAATTTAAGTTGTGAGGATTGTAGAGGTTCAGGGAAATAATTCACTAGTGACCCCCTCATGGTTTCCCCCTTTCCAAACCCAAGGAAATATGTGTATAATACAGGACCTTTTAAAAAGAATATTTACTTCAGAAGGTATGACTGTAAATATACAAATTAATCCTTCTAACGTTGTTCATCCTTCAGTCTAGAAGAGGACCAGTGGCATCAGAAGGGTGATGTTTTGACTTGCAAGGGAATTGGATTTAAGTGAAGGAGGGATCCATAATCCGCTGCACTACCTCAGTCCCTGGGTAAGAAAAGAGGATTAGGTTCATATATTAGCTTGGTTCCTATAGGGCACCTTTAATCTCAGATCCAAATTCAAAAATCCAGGCTCAAGTCCCTGGCCCTACGTATAATTCTGCCTCCAAAGTTGCCATGGGTCCAGTTCCCAGGTCCCATAGAGATTATCCTTGGTAAGTGGTAATGAGGACAAAACAACTTAGAACAGAAACAAATATCTCCCCTGGCCCTTTCCTCAGAGCCAGGGTGAAAAAAAGAGATCAGGAGAAAGAACTCTCTCTTTCACTAGTCAGTTCATGAATTCCATGCTGGGTTCATAAGATAGGAGTCACCAAAAAAAAGTGCAGCTGAAAAGATGGTAGAAAAGAGAAAGCAATTCAATTTCTCTAATTTTCAAGACATTCAGTCCATCAAGGATGCTACTCACCTCTGGATAGGGATGCAGCATCGCCATGTTAGCCAAACTGGACATGCTCAAAAGCCAGTTTGGGTTACAAGAGTGTAGGACTGGTTAGGTATCTCAAAGAGGATATAAGCTTTATTAAATGGAAGAGTTGTTCTCCAAGTGGGAGAGTTATTTCCTTCGTCGGGGTGAGGAGTGGGGCTCCACAAAGTCGCATTGTAAGTTATAAGTCTGGAACTCTTTGGGAAGGTGAGGTTCACTAAAATGTAAAATTCCAATTTTCCATAGTTGCTCCTTGACCTTATCCACTGAGAATTTAGAAGATAACAATATCATTCCCTCCCTCTTTCACTCCCTTCTTAATTATAGTTTCATTTGCACTTTGATATGAATAATATCAAAGAGTATTCTAGAGTAGATCAGAACAGAATTAGGTCTCACCAAATTTTCCCCCTGAACTCTTGCAGGTGAAGCAAAGAACGCTGCCGAGGCAATAGCTTGCTCATATTGTAGCATTACAAACCTTATTACCATCCTCTTTATCGATAAACAAACTGAGGATCAATGATTCAAGACCATGGAATCAAGAAGGGGCAGTCAGGACTGAAACTAAAATCTTCTGTATCAAATCCAGCATTCTTTCTTTCTACAATGGGGAGGCACGGATAGGCAACGTATGTCTGAAAAAAATCTTGGGGTTTTAACAAATTGCAATCTCATTATAAGTTAACAGTGTAATAAAGCAGTACCCAAAGTTAAAACATGAGACTTTATTGATCATACTGACAACAAAAATAACATCAACTACTACAATAAATAAACCAAATTAACCTTCTTTGACATTACTTATATGAAAGTACAATTGAAACCATAATTAAGAAGGGGGTGGAAGAGGGAGGGAATCATCTTGTTTTCTTCTAGATTTCAGTGGTTAAGGTCAGGGAACAACTGTGGCAAAAAACAGAATTGTCCCATATTAAGGCAAAGTCCTGCCAAGACCAGCCACCTTAAAATTAAGCTCAGTCTGTCTTCTTGCTTAAGTATAGAATTAATTCATGGATTCTAAGGGATCTTAGGTTTCCCATTGTCTGAAAGAATCCCAAAGTGACTCTCTTGTTTGAGAGTTTTTCCTTTACATTTTGACCTTTGGGGAGGGGTATATGTATGGTACAATGGAAAGTGAGCCAGATTTAGCGTCTGAGGACCTGCATTCAAATATTGATTCTGTCTGTTATTAGCTTTGTGACCTTGGGCAAGTCATTTTACTTCTGTCCACCTTAGTTTCCTCATCTGTAAAATGAGTATGTAGGATTAGGTAGCCTATAAGGTCCGTTCCAGCTCTCTATTTTTTTATTTTTTGGCCTGGTTTTGAGTTCTGAGTCTGCCATTTGAGTTAATCTGTGACCTTTGGCAATCAGTCATTTCTTCTCTGTGTGTTAAAGGGACTGAAGTGGATAATCTTTAATGCTTCATCTCACATGTTGTATACACCATCTATGAAGACTTTATTCATCTGCAGATCATTCCTATGAGATTCCTTCAGTAGATATAAGAGTAGAATTGCTCACTCAACTTTTTGTTTTTATCATTCACTGGAGCTCTGGAGATGAGGGGCGAGGATTAGGGTTTAGATAGACAGAACTATCTAGGAAGGAAGGAGATAGGAAGAAAGCAAGTATGTGTTTTGTCATATTTTAGTCCTAACCCTTTGTGATTCCATTTTGGAGTTTTCCTGGCAAAGATATTGGAATGATTTGCCACTTCCTTCTCATTTTATTTTACCCATTTATTTTTTTCTTTTCTATTAAAGGGGATATCTCCATGACTATTTTTTAAAGAGGCCTATTTCCTGAATGGACTTTACCTCACTTTAAGTGAGTACCTGAAAAGTCCTTAGCCTAAAAGGTCAAGGTCTCCCATTGCATCTTGGGCCATCTCCATTCATCCTGATGAATATCTGGTCACTGGATCCAGATGGCTCAGGAGGAAAAAGTGAGGCTGGTGACCTTGTACAGCCCTCCCTCACTCAAAACAAAGTCAGGTGCAAGTTATGTCATCATTTCTCTGATGTCATTGTCCTTTTTGAAAATGAAGGATGAGCATAACAATACAGATGAGAAAACTGAAGCAAACAGGGTTAAGTGACTCATCCAGGGTCACATGGCTAGTAAGTGCCCTAGGTTGAATTTGAATTCATGAAGGTGAAACTTCCTGACTATTTGTTGTTTCTATCTTGAGTAAATTCAACCGATGGTCTAATATAGACAAACAAACAAAAAAATACACTTCACAAAAAATTCCTCCTACCTTCTGCAAGATAGACACTGAGTTTACCTTGTTTCACAGTTCTCTGTAGCAAAGATACTTTAAAATATGACTGAATTCATTTAGCTATAAAGCTGCTTTCTCTGTTTCAGTCAGAAACATCCCTAAATTACTCCAATATTTCCCAGTTTAATTTCACTCTTGTGGATGCTTTAAATCTAATTACCTAGGTCAGGACCACCCAACCAAAATGAAACTGAAACAGCTTATAGTAATTTTGCCAGAAAGAGGAGGGTAAGAGGGAAGATTAGTATACAGAATACAATGCTTTCCTTTTCCTCACATCTAAGATCTAGTCAAATTAACCTTCCCTGTTCATCACACATAGTACTCCATCTCTCATCTCCTTGTCTTTTCACTGGCCAACCCTCCAGTGCCTGGGATGCGCTCCCTCTTTACCTCTGCCTCAAAGAAACCCTCTTCCTTCAAGATGAAACAAGCACCATCTTCTACATGAATCCTTTCTTGATACCTCTTAACTGCTAGTGCCCTCCCCCACAACTCCTTTGTACTTTAATCTCTCTATATTTATTCTGTACTTATATATATGTACTTGTATCCCCCAATTAAAGGGTAGAGGGTCACCACAAGTAAGCTCTTTGTGAGTAGGCATTATTTCATTCTTTAAATTCATATTCTCAGTACCTAGTTAAGTTTCTTGTGCATACAGTAATAGATGCTTAATAAATATATTTTAATTGATTTATTGAAAAGGAGACTAAAAATATTATCCAATCTGACTTTTTCTGATGCACACATTCTCTTTTTGGGAGTCATACACATCTGCTCTTAGAACAGAATATTTCAGTAAGAAAAACAAAATAAGGAATATTTTATTTCATAATTTTTAAAGGCTCCCCTTCACTATGATTTTAGGTTTTTTTTTAAAGACCCCCCCATGTAACTAGTACATTCAAATTGTACAGAATTAAGTAATTATCCCAAATTACCTGCAGTTTATTTTTGTTACAATATTTATTCCTCTATTATCACCTGTAATACTTCACTCTATCTTCGTAGTGCTACAATCATAGGAATGAGGATGATGGGAAAAATCAAGTTTGTTTTCCTCTTTTTTTGCTTATGTAAGGGAAATATACGATGTGGTGAAACACTAATTCCAAAATGAGGGTCTGAGGTGTGCAGTCTGATCATAGGAAGAAAAAAGGATTTAACAGAAAGGTCTCAGGACATAATTAGCGGTTCAGCCTTTCTCACTTGGGACAAGGAAATCTTTCAAGTCCTAAAAAATACTGGAGCTGCAAAAAAATCCATCTCAGCCCTCCCTAGCCCTATGAATACGGGGCAGCATCTAGCAATTGACTACTGAAGCTCTGTGTTCTAGGTAGGATTATTTATCAACGATTTTGTTTTGTCTGCTTTTTGAATGGGCCAAACTCAGCTGTAACATTTGGGGACAAACCACATCTTCAATCAACGGAGGGTTTGCAGCACTCCATTTGAAAACTTCCCTCCCCCTGCAGAGATAGAGTAATTAACAGACCATTAAGTCGCTACTGCTCTATTGAGGGGGATTCCTTGCAGGTCATTTCTTTGAGAACTTTTGTTCTTTAAGGAAATTACTGGATTGTTTTATGTTTAGAACACCGCCTGGTGAACCCTGGTGCTGATAGACAGACTTTTAGCAGCTGAAGGGAAAACGGGGATGGGAGGGCAATCACTTGTATCCCATTAAAAAAAGATTTTCTCTCACCCGCTTCTGCCCCCACCCCAACCCCGCCTTATTATTTTTTTTCAGCAGTTCAAAGAAAAACGATTTGCTCATTTGGTAATAAGTGATGGGGGCATGAATGACTGAGATACTTCCAGACTTGGTGTTCATCTCAATGTCAATAAATCTCTAACCTACTGCCCTGAAAACTAAGTCCGGCCGCAATTGCTGCCTTTTATTTCCATATTAATCAAACGCATCTGCAACGCTCCCACTCTTGTTTGCCGAGGGAAGGGAGAAACAAGTTAACAAAATCTGGGTGAAGGGACCGAGTTCAAAGTGTCATCCCCCAAGACTGGGGAGTAAAATCATGATCAATATTGCAAAAATATGCACTTCAGTAATACTGTTGTATTCGCTCTGTGTGCATGCTTATGTATTTGAATTAATATATCAATCTTTTCCGTTTACTCATTCCAGGTTTGGGGGAAGGGGAGGTGGTGTCTTCATAGACTGGAGAGGCAAAAATGAACCTTTTAAAAAAGGTCTCCGTCCTAGGTCAATGAGAATCTATAGACAGAAGGAACAGCTAGCATATTTAGGAATAAAAAAGGGTTTGGTATCGGCCGGAGAGGGATTCTACGGCTGGGAGAATGTTAAATACTGTCAGAAGCTAGGGCTTTCCAAAGTTAGTCTACTAATGTTAAAGTTGCTTCCATTCACTGGAGAGAGCTGAGAGAGGTGGGATACCCATAGGTTACATATTCCTTGGGATGTAAACTACAGGTTTCCGATTTATGCTTAGATTGCAAGGTCGGGCCAAGAGGTAGAAAGCGCAGCGAGTGCGTAAAGGTCGGAGGTGCCCGGGCACATAAACCATGAACTTCTGGGAAAAGTGTTCTCTCAGACTTTCCATCACAGTGAGAGAGAGAGAGAGAGAGAGAGAGAGAGAGAGAGAGAGAGAGAGAGAGAGAGAGAGAGAGAGAGAGAGCCACCTCCTTGTGCTCTCCTTCGCCCTCTGATTACATTGGAAGAGAGAGAGATTCTGGAGTGCTTCTCACTTTTTCGGAGAAATTAAAAGAGAAGGCACTTGGGCCACAGGTTGGTAGTGGTATGTTTGTACCATCTCTGCCTCTCACTGAGATCCCGATGCTTATTTATAAAAGGACACGGAATTAAATCCCATTTTTCTACATTTATCCCAAATGTAGATTTTTATCTATGTTTTGCAAAATTGAAACAATATAATCATCATAGTTCACGTGTACATGACATTTTACACTTTGCAAAGACTTGTAATGTTCCGAAATAGCCTGGAAGGTGAGAAGGTGAAAGGAATGACAAGTAAGTCGTACGAATTTCGAACATTCTGTCCTAGGTTTTCTTTCATCGTCCACATTATTCGAGCTGCTGGGGTTCTTTTTGTTTGTTTTGATAATTAAAGTGTTTGACTCTTCTTTGTTGCCTTATACTTTCTCTCTCTCTCTCTCTCTCTCTCTCTCTCTCTCTCTCTCTCTCTCTCTCTCTCCCTCTCCCCCTCTCCGTCTCTGTCTCTGTCTCTCTCTGTGTGTCTGTCTGTCTGCCTCTCTCTCTGTCTCTCTTTCTCCCTCTCTCCCTCTCCGTCTCCGTCTGTGTCTGTCTGTCTGTCTCTCTCTCTCCAGCATCTTGTTTCAGAGAATTATCCCACAGGGCCATTCCCTATCTCGGGAAAATGGATCCATCAAGTTACTCAGGACCTTCCTTGTCTCATCTCGCTTTGCAAGGAGCCAGTAACCTACAATCCTTCTCCGGGATTGCTGGGCTGTCAAATCCAGGAGACTACAGGAAGTCTTGATACGATATGGACAAATCAGTCCAATAGGTTCGGACTGGGCTGTTCGGGATTGGAAATTTGTATCTGCCTGGCTCAACTGGGAGGGAGGCTATTCCGTATTTGTTGGCAAGCTCCTCAGTGGCCGAATATTTTCAGATTGTAAACTTTTCTCGTCCCAATCCCTTATCCCCCTTCCCCATAAAACCGTGCACACAAATGGACGCACGCAGAGAAAGAAACACATTAAAAATCGCACTCACACCCTCACACTCATGCTCACACACACCCAATTCGCCCGGCTGGGTTTCGAGCAGTAGAGGGTAACTGAACACAAAACCTGGAAATGGCATTTGGTACTACTATGTCTAGCCTGCAGACAAAAAACCTCTTTTCCTGCTGTTCAGGTCCAAGGAAAGCGCCGAGGGATGAAAAGAGGGCTCTAAAGTGGGAGCAAAGATAGCTGCTAAAGCACCCTCCCTCTCTCCTCTTCCCCCCGGCCCCGCTTGTTTCCTCTCTCGTTCACTCCCAGTATCCCAGGCCGGCTCCACCCCCTTGCCCCCCAGACACCCGGAAATCGAAAAGTCGCTTACTCTTAGCAGTGAGGTGCCCCAAACTTGTAGCGGGAACCTTAGAACTGCTTAGCCTGAAGTCCTTGCAATTAATAGAAGATGGGAAAACTTTTCAGGCATTAGGGTATATGTATGCATGTGTGCATGCGTGTGTTTATGTATATGTGTATACGTATTAACTATCTTGTGTGTGCTTGCCTGAGTGCCCGCGTTAGTGCGTACATGTGATGTACCGTATTTTCCATCAAGCAGTAAACGGACAATTCAAAGGTATACTGTTTATCCGTGTTTATATGCAGGTACCTATTTAACGTCTGTTTTGCGCAAATATTTTCTTTTACAGGATTCTTCCTCTCGCTTGTTATACTGTGATTGCTCTTCCGAGGAAAATGAAGCCAAAAGCCTAAGTGCTGGTGAACAGCCAGGCTCCGAGTCTGCAGACTCCGCTGGCTCCTCTGGAGCCTCCGTCACTTCTCACCCTTGTTCCCAAACATTTCACCTTTATCCCTGTGCCAGGCCCTCTTCCCCCTTCCCCATGCCTTCCTGCCTCGTTTTCATCCGCTCCAGTGTAGGCCAGTGTAGGCACCGGCTCGGGAACAAGTCAGGAGAGAGACTTGTGGGTGTCCGGTTTGGCAGTCTGTCCTACACAATTTGGGGGAGGTATTGATTTATAGATCCAGAGCCACAGGAAAACCTTGTAGGAACTGGTCCAATATCTAGAGGCAGAATCAACAGGGGTACCAGGGTAGAAAGAGCTCTAAGGGAAGGTAACTGCGAGCTTTGGGAAATAAATGAATCCGCTAGACCTGTGAACAAGTTTTCTTTGGAGCGGCAACGCAGCAGGCCCCTTTTCTGCTTTGTATCCCTGGCAACTTTTTCCTGGTATATAATAATTGTTTACTAACTCTCTAGGAAATAGAGACCCTCTTCGCTGCCATCTCATATTCTACAATGAAGTCCAAAGAGCTGGACCTACCCTGGGGAATGGTCCCTCCACAACAAGGTGAATGGAAGTGACTGGAGGCTGTCTGAACCTAGCAGTGGAGCCCTGGGCAAAGGCCTACAGAGGGATCTTTACCTCCATTCTTGGACCCTGCTGTGACAGTGGCCACAGCCGTGATACATTCCCCAATAGGACCTCCAAATGTGTCTTGGAAAACAGAATTCTAACTCATCCATGCCTAAGAAGGAACTTGCAAATTTTGCAACTTAAGTCCCTACTCCCTGGGGTTCCATTTTAGCTGGAAAGATTTGGGGGGAGGGGGAGGATCAAATGGAATTAAGGAAGTGCTTTATTTCAGATACATATATATATATATGTCTGTACATAAATAACTCACTTCTTATACACACATACATAAAAATACATGCTTTTTTATATATACATTCAATATGTATATATTTACACATGCTTATTTGTCTATGGTGTGTTTTAAACATTTGCCTAACTGAGCCATAGACCGAGTGAACCTGAAGACTGAAGGAAGAGAGGAACAATAAAACAATAGCTATGTGTTAGGGGGTAAATAGGAAGAGGGGCAGGGAGAATAAATGGGAAAGAAAGCACTCGAGTTTTCTGCAATCCTACCTGAGCGCTTAACGGTGGAGTTAATAGTCTTTCCTCTGGGTGGGAAATCTGCATGCTAAACTGATAAAGTAAAAGGAGTCATGAGGATTCTTTAGTATCAGTCCTAGAAATGTTCTGTCTCTGTGGACCAGCTAAAAAAGTGTCCTGTTGAAATTGGGAGGCATAACAAAGGAACCCAAAAGTTTTGTCTCTGGGATGAGTTGTTCTTTAAAACAAAAGAAAAAGCACACACACTCCTGCCTGCCTTTTACAACTCTAACTCACACTTGAGTTAGTATCTTTGCCTCTCTCTTTTTGAAAAGTCAAATCACTTGTCCTGATAGGTTTGAAAGTTTGATTTTCATTGTTCACTTAAAGAAAAAAACATTGCTTAATTTGGGATGCATCATGCTCAAAGGATCATAGATTTAGCCATAGATATGTATGGACTAAGAAGTAAAGCTACTTAGAACTTTTAAAGTAAGGAAAATTGGTGTCATGAAGTTCCCTATTGCATTCAAACTGGTTAGGAGTCCTCATCTCCCTTTTTCACTCTAAGGATAATGCCAAGTTACCTTGTTCCTGAGATGATTCCATTGAGAATTTAATAATGTATTTAAATTTTGGAAGTGAAAGGTACACAAACCTGAGTATCAACCCACCCTATAGCTGGTATTCACACTGAACCCACAGTATTAAGATCTTTTTTTTAAAGACTAATATGAATATTTCCTGTTGAGCCTAGAGAAATCTGGGAATATGGCTCACACTACTTCTGCTTGTTTCATGAGGTTTTACTTTCCCCTTAAGGTTTTTTTTTCCTTCACAATATAACCTGCATCTGTCCCTAACTGCTATCAAACTTAAGAGACTCACAAAAGGGGACAGCAGCTCTGATGATCCATTTCATTTTCATGGGCTCTGTGGCAACTTTGAAAACTGCTCCTCACTTTTCAGATCAGCACAAGAGTCCTTCCCAAAGTCCACCTTATTTCTCATCTAGTCCCAAGGCTCTTCCTATCTAAATTAGCCAAGAAGCTCGCCTTTCAGCTGTTCTCTTGAACAGCTTACCAGCTCATGGGAATTTAGGGAGCTTGGTGGGATTCTTTATCCAGATATAATAGCAGTAGCCGGGCAACCACTAGAGTAAACTGCTGGTGCAGAAGAATACCACTGAGTTGGGAGATTGTTCGTTTCAAAATCGTTGACTTAACTGCTGAAAGAGCATAGGACTAATAAAAAAGCACAGAACTAGGGGCCGGCCAGAAATACCAGAATTTGAGTTCTAACAGTCACTGACTAGGTCTTCGACCTTGAAGCAAGTCACTTCAAGTTCTCTGGGCTTTAGTTTACTTGTTGGAAAAATAAGAGGGCTGGATTACATGATCTCCAGTGTTCCATTCTGGCTGGAACATTTTAGTATTCAGTGAAACCAGTAAAGTTTATGCCTAACAGTTACTCCCGGTGACCTCTAGTCTAACTTGTTTCTCTCTGGAGAAGAGGAGAGAGGACCAAGACCATGCAGGCACCTGCAAGCAAACCTCAAAGAGGCTTTTCAAAATAGGATGGAAAGGAGTTGCCTTAGTGAGGGAAAGGAGCCTACTTTCCTGATTAATGAAATGTTCCCCCTTCCTCTTTTCAAATAATAAACTCACAAGGAAAGGCTCTGTGGTTGCCTTGTACTTGTTTCAAATAAATCCTCAGCAGCTCCTTCCTCACCCAGTGAAATGAATCACCCAAGGGAAACAGACCATTATTACCCCATTTGTCTGTCTAAACCCAGTGGAGACTCTCCCCCTTTCTTCCACCTCCAATCTTCACTACATCCTTCACCCCGTCCCACTGACTCCACAGGCAGCCATTGGGGATGGTGGGGGAGTCAGAGATTTTCAGACCCACATCGATGCAGACATCCGTTGGTTTCCTTGAAATCTTTGTCACTTATATTTCTCTTTATTAAGTGAAAAGGAAAGGAATAAAGAAATGTCTTACATGTCAGCTTTTTCTGTAGCAATTCCAACATCTTGCAGGGAAATCTCAATAAGGCAAAGAAAGTGGGAAGAAAGTTCTAGAGTGAAGAGAGAAAAGAGGAGAGAAGAGAAAGAGGGAGAGGAAGAGGAAGAGATAGATAAGGAGAGAGAATCTTATTTATATGTCATCCTGAATTTATTGGGGAATATTTCATGAAATTTAAGTGAGAATTTCAGTGGGAAGCAGGGTAAGGTGTCAACTGTGAAATATTTAATGAACATCATCTCTACATTTCCTTAGGTCTCTAAAAATCATTCCCTCAGTAAAACTAACTCTCTGCCTTTATTAAAGAAAAAAATTGATAAAAAGGGAAGATGGGAGGAAAGAGGAAATTGTTCAGTAGGAAAACAATATTTAAATGCACACTATTTGGGTATTCCCTTCACAGAAGGCAGCTATCTCTTATTCTGTCCTCCAGGCCCTCGATGGGAGGGGGAAAAGAAGTTAGATTCCTGCTATAAATCTACCAGACAGGGGAACTAGGTGGTTTCTGTGGTCATTAGAATTAACCCCAGAACATCATTTACAAAGGAGAGCTTTATTCTCTTTTCTCAGGAGAATAAACTGCTGGGGGTGGGAGTGGATTGGTAGGAGGCATGAGTGCGGGGGGTGTTAGAGTTCTAAAAACATAAATTAATTTTTAAGTTGAGAGAAAACATTACAAACTGGAGTTCTAATCTGAAGCATCAGCTTTAAAGTAGAAGAAAGTTACTTACAGCTTATTTTTCTCTGTCAATTGTCAGCACAGGGTCCCACGGTTGCCATTCTGCCTCGTATTTCTGTCACTTCAGTACTCCAGTTTACTTTTCTTCCCATTTGATGAGTTGATAACCTTGCTTACTTGGGGAGAGAAAAACCTCAAACAGCATAAGACCACAAAAGAGAGTGTTTTTAAACAATGTTCATAAGTAAATGTAGGATTATATAACACCGATTATATATGTATACATACATATGCACATTTTTGTTATATGTGGGGTTATATACTTACCTCCCTCCCTCCCTCTCTCTCTTTCTCTCTCTCTCTCTCTCTCTCTCTCTCTCTCTCTCTCTCTCTCTCTCTCTCTCTCTCTCTCTGTGTATTCTTAGTAGTTGCGGAGTTATTCTACTACCAGTTCCCCCTATACAACTGTTTTCATTACCTACATGGAATTAGAGAAATTATAACCCCCTTACCTCTTCCCCAGCAAATGAACACATTCTTTCCACTTTTATCTTATTTCCCTCATTTCCTAAAATTTAAGGCAAAGGCAAAGCCAGAATTTTAAAGTTTTTTTTTCATTTTATTTGAAATCTCATCCAGAAACACTGGTCAATAATAAATATATCGATAGTTATCAAGAATATATAAAAAATAAAGACACGCATTGTCTTTGAGGTCCTAACAAAATATTTCAAGCAAATGCCCAGGAAAACAAGACCAAACAGAACTTCAGCCCCCTCAGAACAACACAAAATGAACCAAACACCCCAATGTTTTAAAATCTGATAATACCGATTGCTCTACTGTCAGAGTTGACCCTGCATGCACAAGAGCTGAGCAAGGGAGATGAGGGTCAAGGAGGGGTGGGAGTGAGAATTCGGGATGGGGTGGGGGGGCGCCCAGGCGGCTGAAATGCCCGTCCCTAGAACTGCCAGCAGAGTCATATTCCATCGGAGAAAGGAAGGGGGACCGGGAAGCGTGAGCATGATTGCTCAAGAGCGTGAGCTTTTTGCACCACATGCTCCCGTTTTCGTTTCAAACGGCCACGGACGAGACTATGGAATACTTCAGAGAATTCACTAGTAAATCCTTGTTACAAGGAGCGAGGCACCAAGGCCTGGACATAATATACGAGATTCATTGAGAAGCATGCAAGCATTCTTTTGACCTATGTTCAAAGGAGCATCCACTAAGAAGTCACGCCCTGGACCTCGCAGCGGAAGAGATCCCAAAATTGAGTTTAGTTTTAAGGGAAGTCTAGGAACGTGTGGATAGTACATACAGTGATGATCAGAATTGCAGCCATTTCAATGAAATATATACATTGATTTTCACATTAGGAATAGTTCTCTCTCCCCCCGCCCCCCAAAGTAAGAAAACAGAGCCTGAGGATCCGACTAGGACATTACCTTTTCAAGGCCGATTTTTTTTCCACTACCCTCATCCCAATTTATACAGCAAATGCAGTTTTGACAAGACCATGTGGCAAGTGGCTTCAATGGCAAAAAAAGAAGCATGCATGCAAACACAGGACGTCTTGTTCGAATCACCCTACACCGCCACGGGTAGATTTGTTCCCCCCTCCCCAGTTTTAAAGTGTTTTCTCTGGCATCTCTAAGGGCGTCCAAGTTTCAGGGTCTCTCCTGCGCTTCCAGCCATCGCTCCCTCCATCCCCCCCTTTCTTGAATCCTCTCCAGTCTGGGGGGCGTGGGTCACTTGAGCAAATCCTTGGATTCCGCGGACAGGCGGGCCATGTTGGCGGTGGTGAGGGCAGACAGGTGCGGCGGCGGGGGCATCTGGCAGATAGTGCAGGGGCACGGCAGTCCGGCCCAGTGCTGGAAGCCGCTGCCCAGCTGCAGGGCTGGAGGGGTGGAGGGGGCTTTGAGCAGAGAATGGGGCGGCCGGATGGTACCAATCCCGGGCAGGGACGCTGAGAGTGGGGAAGAGGTGTTGGTGGAAGAGAGAGCGCTACCTAGGATGGGGTGCACCTGGTGCACAGCATTGGCCGCGTGGGTTGGGTGCCCCGCAGAGTGCCCGACAGTCCCGCAGTGGAAAGCGGAGTGATGCCCCCCATAGATCTCGCCCACCAACCTCTTCATCTCCTCCAGGGAGCTGGTGAGCATCAGGATGTAGTTTCTGGCCAGCAGGAGTGTGGCGATTTTGGACAGCTTTCGGACAGAGGGCCCGTGGGCATAGGGCATGACCTCTCGAAGACCGTCCATGGCAAGGTTTAAGTCGTGCATCCTCTTGCGCTCCCTCCCGTTGATCTTCAGCCGAAGCTGCTGCAGGTCCTGCTCCGAGAGCTGCTTTTTGATTTTGTATTTGCTGCTCTCGCCTCCCGCTTTAGAGCCGCTTCGAGAGAGGCCTTCCCCAGACATTTTCTGCACCAGGTCCCCCTGGGTAGAGGACACCGAGTTGAGACGGCTATCCTGGTGGTGATGGTGGTGATGGTGATGATGGTCTCTCAGGTACATCTCATCCATGTCCGGAGAGGAAGCTCTGCTGGAGACAGAGCTTGAGTCAGAATTCATTTTATTAGAGGGGAATCCCTGCTATCAGGAGGCTTTTTTAGGGGGAGAAGATAGCAATCAAAGCAAAGCAGATCAGTTTTTTTTTTTTTAAATCCGAACTACACAAGAACCCACTTCTAAGCTGCAAGATAGGAGAAAAACGGAGGGAAGTCTTCCCCCTCTTCTCTCCCTCCCCTCTCTCTGGTTAGTCAGTCTTTCCTGGACAGCTAGTTGGTGTGTGCTTGAACTAACCTCTCGCTGAAAAAGAGGAGCTTTTATAGAGCTGCCGCAGAGAAAAGAGACAAAAGGAGCCCTCCTATCTATACTGGTCTGGTTAGGATGACGTGCCATCATTCAGGGCGGTGCGCTTTGACTGTCCCATTTAGCAAGGACTCCTATTCATATTCATTGTGGTGCCACCCTGGGACACCTCTGCTATGGACCGTCAGGAGCCAAGGAGACACAAAACCCTTTGATTGACACACTCACCGCTCTGCGTTCACGCCTTCTTGGGAGTTTTTAATTTTTTATCTCCCTCCTTCTTCACTAATTCTCCTAGCCCTATTTCTCATTTTCTTAGCCGAATCATACATAAGAGACTAAAGTGAAAAAAAGGAAAATTGGAAAAGACCGGTTCACTCGATTGCAACTGAAATAAAAATAAATAAATAAATACAAACAGAACAAAAACAGATTCTCTCATTCCCTAGCAGCGGACAGTTTTAGGGAAATGTCTAGTGGGTAAAGGAGGTACGGTTTGAAAGATCTGAGCAACAAGGAGTAAAGTAGGGATTCGGTGGTGTGTTGTGCATTGCTTTGGGGAGTGTTTTTTTAGACTTTTTCAAATCATTTTCTAGAAAATAGGTTGCATTCTGTTCTTTTTCTTTTCCTGATATTGATCTTCTGTTTATTATTTCTTTTCCCTCTGGGATATTCTAGTATGGAATTTGTACAGGCAAACCGATCCAGTTCTCTGGATGCTGATAACTCCTTTGGTCGTCCCAGGAGCTACTGGGAGTTTGCCTTTGTTTCTGAGTGTCATGTATTTCTCCTTTATCTATCTATCTATCTATCTATCTAATCTTACCTACCTATCGAGCTATATCTAAGATTATGGCTATACTGTCATTTCTTAAAGGAGAATGAATTGGGAAAATTCTGACTTGTATAATTATCTCTTTCTCGATGAGGAACTTCTGGAAAAAAAAAAAGGAAACAAATCAAAGGTAAATCGTGGAGAATTAGGGAAGGAAAATAATAACAGAAATCGCTCCTAGAAGAACTGGGCATGTTATACAACGCTAAGTCATATCAGTTGTGGAAGAAGACAAAAATGGTCCACAACTAAGGATAGGCTGCATTCCAGATCTGACTCTGGAGCTTTGCACCTGAGATAATTTAAGACAAATACCCCCCTATCCCATCCTGCATTTTTCTAGTACAAAAGCTTTAAATAGGACATAGAATCACTTTAATTTCTGGAGATAAAACATCATTTGCTTTAGAATTTCTCTAATTAGTTTAGAAAAGGCCTGGAAAAATAGTCTTTGGGTCTGAGTGTGCAAGTGAGTTTGTTCTCTTGGAAAGTTTGAGCCCTTTGAGAGGAATGGGTATATGGAACTATACAGGAGCTTGTTGGATACTGGTAGTACTGGTGCTGATGGTGTCTCATCTAAGGATTGAGAGTGGAACAACAAAGGGTTGGGGAGAGGAGATGGAAAATCTAAAAAGAGTGAGCCAGAAATGGGAAAAACTAAAGAAGGATGAGGGCAGTACTGGACTCTGGGAACGGCAGGTCCCGGATCTACAGCTGTTGCCTGTTTGCATCACACAACCTGCCCCTCTGTCTGTGCGGGTTCCCTGGGCTTTGAAGAAACAGAAAAAAGATCTCGAGGTGGGGCTAGAGAGGGAAAACTACACCAATCAGGGAACCCCTAACAAGAAGGACCCTGGGACTTTTCACTCTAAGGAGCGTCGAGGTCTAAACGAGAAGTGAATGAAGACCCGACAATTTCACTGACACAAATTGAGGCCCCACCGGAAGAGGAAGGTCCTCTTGTAGATCAAGAGTTTCCGTGCTTTAAGACGCTGTGCCTAATCGGCTGATAAAATTAGAGGCACATCTGTGGACCTGTGAGCGATGCCTGGGAGGAGAAAGGAAGCATTGGAACAAATGCTTTTTGCATACTGAACTTATAGGGCGAAGGGTATTGGCGCTAGATCTTTAAGAGAAAAAAAGGGGAGGGGGGAGCGGCAGCTTGGTCTTCGTCCAAGGGCAAGGTCAAAGCGATCGTGTCCGAAAAGAATCGAAGGAGGTCACTCGCTTGCCCTTTTCCTTCATCACTTGAACAGACGTCCTTGCAGAACGAAGCATTCAAGCAGTTCTTTTGGAAAGATACATGATACATTTTTAACATACTGCGCAAGATGAGCAACTCACTGGGCCACTTTAGCTGACGCTTTTTATATTCAATGTGTGTGTGTGTGTGTGTGTGTGTGTGTGTGTGTGTGTGCATGTATAAATTAGATTTTCATTAGACTATTTGGAAACTGCTATCATTCAATCTAATGTGTCAGTTTCCTGAGTCAGTACACAAAGTTTGACTAAGTCCCGATGGGGGTTCCACTCTATCGTCAAAAATTCATCTGGGTTCTATCACTTTTCTTTCCTTCCCTCTCTCCTTCTTTCTTTCTCTCCTTCTTTCCCTTTCTCTCTTTCCTTCCTTCCTTCCTTCCTTTCTTCCTTCCTTCCCTTTCTCTCTTCTAATTGAGAACATTCCTTCTCAGTTTGGATTGAAGGAATATTAGGGCCTAGTCGGATGGGGGGGGTGGGGCTGGAGAGAAACCACATGTCATCTAGATGGATGTATTTCCATATCTATTTTCCACATTTGAAAAATTCACAGTTCTTTTCTCTTCTAAGAGTAGTCTCTCAATTCCTAGCACCAAAAAGGAGTTGTGATAGGGAAAATAAGGAAACGAATAGTGCTAATTGCAAATTGCTTTGCTCAGAGACAGAAGCGATTGCGCAGTAGGATCAGAGGAAAACGCCGCTTTCCGACAGAAATCCTGCGCAAGCTATCTCTGCAGAGGAGGGTGAATGCAGAGCACCGAAATGTACTTTAACATAACTTGACTAGAGATCTGTCTTTGTTGGCATAGGAAATAAACCTTCTCAAAGTATGTTTTTCTGTCTAGTCAGGAGGGTATGCCCCGAAGCAGACTTAGGATGAAAGTATCTGCTCTAAGAAAGCAAGGGTCTCCCTAATTGGTCCATGGATCGTGGGTCCTTTACCTTTTCTCCCCTTTGTAAGTGAGTACACAAAGTTCTCCTCTCAAAGGGGGTAGTGTGCTGGGTGCCAACGCAGTATCCAGAGTTTAGGGGTAGCATTAGTAGGTGGGAATTGACAGATTGAATTGTTTTCCCAGTTTTGGGGGGCGTTGAGAGAAGGGAGGCTTCGGAGGGAGAGAGAGAGAGAGGGAGAGGGCGAGGGAGAGGGAGAGGGAGAGGGAGGGGGAGAGGGAGAGAGAGAAGAAGAAGAAGAAGAAGAAGAAGAAGAAGAAGGAGGAGGAGGAGGAGGAGGAGGAGGAGGAGGAGGAGGAGGAAAAGGAAAAAAGGAGAAGGAAAAGAGAAGGAAAAGAAAAAAGGAAAAGAGGAGGAGGAAGAGAGGAGGAGCTTCTTTCAAACAGAATATCTCAAACCCGTCTCAAGAAAGAGGCAAAGAAACTTTTTTCCAAGAATAAATTCCCAGGTTTTAGAGTTGGAAGGGACTTTAAATGTGATCTAGTTTGCCCTAGTTCTTTGAGCAGGTGAGAACGCCGAGCTCCAAAGAAGTGAGGTCCCAGGTCACACAGGAGGAGATTAAAAGACATGACGGCTTCAGACCCCAGTCGGGTTTTTTGGCTCCAAATACACGGTGCGCTTAACTACACCACTCTGAGGAAATAAAGGTGCCTTTCGTCTTAAAAGCTAGAATTTGTTTCTGCTGTTGTGGAGGAACCCACAGTTCACAATGAAACCTTCAAATAAAGGCCCAAGAAGATGACAGGCAGAGGTACGAGACCTCAGGCTCCTGAGGCCAAATGCAGCCGTATTTTCCTCCAATATATTCCTAGTCAAGAGCTCTCTTCGCTTATTTCTAGGTTCAGTTTGGTTCCGTGCGCACGCCAGTGTGTTCTGTGTATCTAGGTTGTAAGTGTGTGTGTGTGTGTGTGTGTGTGTGTGTGTGTTGTGTGTGTGTATGTGCGTGTTCGTTGTGTGTATGCGCCTGTTTTCGAAGCGGGCACGTGTATGTTTCTGCGCGAGCTGCCCATAGCAGGAACCTTCAGCCGCGAACTTGGCGCTAGCTCAGGGGCCCTATTTTTAAAAAAAAAAAAGGTCACATTTTGAGAGGTGCAGTCACCCTGGGACTGCTGAGCCTCAGTCTTCCAAATCAGACTGAGGAGGGAAGAAGAAGGAGAGTGAAAGAGGGAAGGCTGGCCTGCTGGCAAGTGAAGTGTCGGGGTGGGAGGACCTTACAACTTGGGCTGAAATCCTGGGACCTCATCAGCTTCTCCAAGCTCAGGGGGATTTCTTCCTTCTCATCCTTACAGAAAGCTTCTCGTGGGGCCGCAGAGTTCAGCTGGCCCTGTGTCAAGCACTCCGGGAGGGGCCCAGAGGCATTTATCTTAAAGTGATGATCCATGTTTAGGAGTCAGATGAAATGAACACAGGAAGAAGCAACTCCCCTCGGGCCCCCAACCAATCTCCCATGCACACACGAGCACACACATACATACACATACACACACAGACACAGACACACACACACACACACACCAATCTCCCATACACACACACACACACACACACACACACACACACACACACACACCATGTACACACACGGTCCAGTCTCAAAAAAACCTTTAACCTCCTTTGGACCTTTCCACGCCAGGGTATACTGACTCCTCACTGCCGCGACTTATCTGTTCCGAGCAGACACCTCTGGTCAAATCACAGAATTGCCCATGCTGGTTTTTTTGGGGGGGTTTTTTTGCGACTAAAGGATGGTTCTCTTACTTTTGTTCCTTGCTTAGGGACATACTGTCACGTCCAGGTAGATGAGTTAAAAAAAGCAATACAAACAAACAAACAAAACATCCTCTCCTCGGTCCCAGTCCATCTTTTATTTGTTCAGGGGACCTACAGGTCCCTCTTACCAGATGTCCTTGTGTGACCTCTGAAAGAAGCAGCTTGGCTTCCTGACCCCCTCAGCTCCTCAAACAGAGACGTGACCTTAAATCCTGCTCTCTAGAAGCAATTTGCCCGTAGTCTGGGCGGACCGCAAATTTTGCTCTGAAGCGAAAACCCCTAGGATCCTAGAAGCATATTTTACCACCCGTGACCGCTGCCTGTGGCTCTGAGATTGTAAGAAGCCAGTCACCCAGCAACTAGGGAAAGCCCCTTTCTCTGGTACATCAACTCCACTGAAAACACTACCTCATCCCACTTGAACCTGTAGAAACTTTGGCAGCTATCTGAACACTATCTGTTCTGCTTTCTCTCTTTTCCGGAGAAATCAAAAGAAGCCAGAGCTATCCACATCCAGGAGGAAAGCCCAATTGAGAAAATACCGGCAACCCAGCAGATCATTAAAGAATTTCTTACAAAATAGTTTCTTCCCACTTTCTGAGTTCAGTAGTCACGGAAGCACAATAAAAATGTATAGCTTTTATCAAAATAACAACAAAAATAAAATCACCACGAACACGACAAACCGTATCTTTAACATCTGATACATACAGATACACACATATAAAATACTGAGTTTTACATTTAAAGAGAGAAACTGAGTACAAAACAACACAATAAGTTAAAAGAGGGATCCAGGGACCTAGGTTTGGTTAGATTGGATTACTGACATTAATTTAGACTATGGGGAAAAATTTTCCCCATATATTCATACCTTTCTATCATCTACTTATATGTCTGCCTATCTACCTACCTATTTATCTATCGATAATCACTGAAAGGCTGGAACTCACTTGCTGGTACAGCTGGTGTCTGTTCACCCTCCCCTTCTTTTTGAATCTGATTTCATACAGGAAAAATAGCAGAAGATGAAGGAAAGCAGCATTTTATGATGTGGTAGTAACTGCTTTTTCACAATGTTGAATGTGAGACTTGGAGGATGTGAGGAAGTCCCAGAATAGCATAAAATGATGAGGTGCTAATTATGTGAATAGAGAGAGAATTTAATACACTGGCAGAAGTCGAAGTTAGATCTTAATGATGCATAAACAGCAGTGCTGGCTACAACTTACAGATTCATTATAATTATTTAAAGACTGAGTAAAGTCAAAGGAGATATGAACTTCTGGGTTTTGTTTATAGGATTTTGCTCAATTAGTGAGTACAGTTTGGTATTTGTTATTTAGGGTTCTTTGGGATTATATGTGTGGTTTTCCTGGTAACATCTGCTAGGTACAAAAATCTGCTTTATTTCTTTTTTCTACATGTAGGAGGCCTATAAACTGAAGGACGGTTTATAGGAAGGACAGACCTTTTTTACATTAAGCCAAGAATGTTTGTTGATTTAAATAGTGCTGGTGATCAATCACATAAAGGGATGAGTTACAACAAAATTTGCATATATATACACACACATTCTTGGCATTTACCCTGGCATTTGGGATTTGTGGCTCCATTAATACCAGGATTTTGTGAACCACTAAACAGATGATTCCTTGCTATTATTCTATTATCATCAGTTTACTTATTTTGTGATATGCCAGTTAGAACTAATATCTAACATTTTAATGTAAATGTGGCAGACTATGATGAATTAAAATATAATGCTCTCTTTGGGAAGGTCAATATTATTTTATAGTTTTACCCAGTTTTTCTTTTCCAATTGATTTACTCACGATTTGGTATTACATTATATTGTATGTAGTAGTAATACTGATGTTCAAAGATTGTTAATTTGATTTCATGAATGAGATTATCTTAAAGACATTCATCATTTATTTCATTACACTTCTAGTGTTAAAGCTGAGGGGAAAAATGAACAAACAAATAGGTGGGAACAGGAAATTAAACTTTATCTGGGCTTTTATTTAACAAAAAAGATGGAAAAAGAAATATTTAATCATGTAAAAATATTTATTTAATTAAATATTTAATTATGTAAACATTAAAAATTGAAATTAAAAATTAAAATACTAAACCTCTTCTTACAGGTATCTACTTTTATTATAATGAGTTCATATATATACAAGAATAAATGATCAAATAAATATTTTCTGACTTCAAGTCAGATAAGCTACAAAGTGATTATGAAAGGCCATTCTATTCACTTTCTGAAACAGATATAAAGTATAGAATACATATTACTTCCCATTACTGAAATATGGGCTACATCTATCATAAGGTTGTAGAATGGGCAGCATTAATCCCAGCAAGAGATATATCACATATATGTTTTTTTTATCATATAGTTGAATGTGAAACTTTGTTGGATAGCTTTGATATCTACTAGTAGATGTGGACTTGCAAACTTTATTTTGAGAGTAATATTTTTAGGTGTCACACACAGAAACATGGAAAGTCAAACTGACACTCTTGTTAGATAATTTTTCAGAGAATAATTAGTATTCTACAAGATTCATGGTGTTACTTTATGGTTATGACTGTTGAAAGATTTTACTGAAGGCTGCATTTGGTTTGATTTTTTTCTTTTATGAAAACATGAAAAGTTGGTAGAGCCTTTCTTACTACTGAATCAACTTTAACTCATAATTTGACTTTGCCTAACACAAAGTCTTTATGAAAAGCAGAAAATTCAGTTTACATGATGCAGGCTGATCCGCACTATTGTCTAAAAATTTTAGGCTTCTTCTGTGTATGTCTATATAGATAAAGTGAAATGGATGATTGAAGTGAATATCTGACTGATGCAACTTTAAAAAAAATCTGCTATGGGAAGGTTGAAAGTCTTTTGGTTATTGTGGGGGAAATTATGACCAAATATTTAGAAAATGTGATTAATTCATTAAGTAAGCAAATTGATTGATTAAATCATCATATATCCTTGAAGAGTAAATTCCATATTTCACTTGTGAATATGAACAGGAGTCTCCAACTAAATATTTGGTTAATCTGCATGTTCTTGAACTCTATTTGGTATTTAGAACTCTTAGTAATTTGAAATTTGTAAAGATAGCTCAAAGTATTTAGAATACTAAGTGAAAATAGAAACTGAAATTTCTATGAAATGACATCAGTTGATATGTTAATTACCAAATATTTATAATTTACCTGACTTTGCTCCTTGTGGATTCATAATCCAACCTTTAATACTTGGTCCATAAGGAATAGTTGTAAAATGGCACTATTTGATTTTAACTGTTCAATGTCCACAAAACCAAAGCTCTAGCATGGGGGGAAAATTTACCTGGAACTTTGATCTTTTATGTGGTATCATTGTTATCACTATCATCATTATTAATGTCTTTAGGTAAGTCAAATATTAATGACTACCTCTTGTGTAAAAAATGTGGTAAAGCAAAGCTATCAGCTGAAGGGCATTCAGGCCAAGAGATCTCAAGTAAATATTGTGAACATAGATTGTTTCTGCTATCATAAGCAGGTTGATGATACAATTATGTCAAATGCATTTTACTTTCACAGATTAAAAAGTGAAACTTGAGGATTGTCTTTGAATATACTTACTTATGCTTAGTAAAATCTCTGACATGGAAAGTTGGTACTAAAATTTTTTTAACGCAGTCCATTTTGATTACATTATGGGGATTGCTTCAATCAGTCATATTGTTTCATAGCCAATGTTTCCAGGTTTGAGAAGCGCTTGGGCATAATTTCTAAAGCTTATAACATATTGTGATGTGAACATGGTTTAGGGCAGGGGTCCTTAATCTGGGGTTAAATATTTTCTTAACTATATTTTGATATCTCTTCCTTCTCTTGTAAATCTGCATATTATTGCATTTATCTCAGAAAACATTATTTTGAGAAGGGGTCTGTAAACTTTACTAGACTGCCAATGAGAAGAACTCTCAATTTAGAAGAAAACCATGAGAAAAATTAAGATGTTGAAGGATCTCTTGGGGTTATAATATCTCTGAATAATAATTCCTGAATATAATATCTCTAAATGGCTTAGAGGCTATGTCTACACAAAAATGAAGAGCTGAGTTCGTTCAGTAAGCCTGTTTGAAAAACCAGTATATTGTTGGGGGACAAGAAATTTTAATCACCTAGATTTTCCCTAATCAATTGGAATCACCAAAGAATTCCCTAACTTTCTATTCTGAACCAAAGGAACTTGAGTTTTCAACTAAGAAACCGTATTGATGTGCTCATAAGTGGTTTATGAAACATTGATTCCTCCTTTTAATTTAAATAAGCTTTGTGAGAGAAATACAGTAAGAATACAATACTTTCCAGTTCCTCTACAGTGAAATTGTAAGCCTATTGGAAAATCTATCTGTTCCTTCCAGACTCAAAACAGTGATCAATCATTAGATCAGTTTGGGGGAAGGTTTGGAAGTTGTTTCCTTGTGCTTGTAGGGATGATGCCCAGGCATACCTCAGGGGGACCTCCTCCTTCCTCTTGGACTTCCTTCACAGGATGTAAATCCCCTAAATCCTGTATAACTTCCCCTGGTTATAAATCCTGATGAGGGAACTGATGCTACTCCGATGAAAGTGCTGCCAAAAGTTTGTACACTTGAAGTATGTCCTTGAACTTCACCTTTAAAAAGAGCATGGATAAAAAAAAAAAAAAACCCGGAGAGTGACTACATAGAGTCAGGCTCTGTTTCTTGGAGAGACCTGAGAAGCCCCATAGTTCCTCTAGGAAAGCACTCACAAATGGGAAATATGCATCTGCTGGAGATGGAGAAGGGGTAGAGAGTAGGGAAACTTTCTTCAGAGAAGGAACTAGGCACTCCAGAGAGATCCTTCTCTCTGGAAGGACAAGATAGAGATGTAGCAACCATTATAATACATAAATAAAGGAAAAAAGAGCTTTCACCAGATGGAAATGCAAATGATTGGCATGGAGGAAGCCATGACTCTCCACTTGCTAATCTCTCAGTAATCCCAAATTCTTTCCCCTTAGGGGAGGGATGGGAGGAGCTTCACCTAGGATAGTACTGGATGTCCAGGGGACTGTATGATTCCCTGGGTAAGATAAAGCTATTGGAGGGAAGGTGGTGGGAAAAAGAGGTTGTTTGACTCCGTAGCAGCCCAGAGCTTTCTTTTTGTGGGGCACCCAGGTAATAATATAAATAACAGTATAAATCTGAAAGCAATAATAATGTAATGAAACCAATAAGTCTGAAAGAATATATAGTTACCTGAGAAATGTGGAAATCTACTAGAGAATGAAAGGGAGGTGTCTTGACTGTTTTTGGGCTAGCAAATGAGTTTTTTGTGTGTTTTGATTCGGTTAAGCAAGACTCATATGTGACAATTTGTTAACCCAGGTACTCATATGCAAGCTAAGATCCCATAGAAGGACATGAACCAAATGCAGATATGCTTGAGGGAAACCCTAAGTAGAGACATAAGCCAAAATGATAATTAAGAGAAAAGCCCCAAGATTAAACTTCATTCGTATGATCCCAGAAATGTTCTTTCTGGACAACTTGGGTCAAATTAAACATTTTCAAGTGAAATAAAAAACAGGTATATAGTTGTAAAAAATCATTTACTTGAGTTATTTCTGCCACTCTGCCCTTGCCCAACTTTTGCATCTGAAGTCAGTAAAGCAGGGAATAATAACCCTTGTGCTTCCACTACATTTATTAATTGGAGTGCTTTAGAATAAATGGAAAATTACGCCCTTGGGAAAGATTATGCCAACCTCAGATACCAAATAGGAAAATGTTGTTTAAAGAGCTGTGAAGCAGGAACTGTTTGAGTCTGAGAGCCTGTAACCAAGTAAACTCCAAATGTGTACAGCTGCATAAAACAGAAACATAAGGGCAGATGCTGCTTAGGGATGCAAATCACTGGAAAGGCACGAGTAAGGGAACAATGCCTTTGCTTCCCATCTTAGTTCTCATTCAGTTGGGGCACTTTGTGCTACTTTTGACAGGCCTTGTTAGCAATTATAACTCCAAGAACAATGAAGAATCATACTTGTAGCATTATGTACTTAGACACTGAGATGAAATGTACAAAACTAATATGCATATTTCATTCATTAATTATGTGCCCTTCTGGCAATGCTTACAAATATTAAAAGGCTATATCATTAGTCCCAAAGGAATCTTCAAAGTCTCTCCAATTCATGATTTTTGATGGGACAAACTTAAACCCAGATAATCTACTATTTTTCAGGGTTGTCAGAGTAAACAAGTCCACAGACCTTTTCTGCAATGCCCTTTGATGCAAAGGCAGGGTGATGTAGAAGAGAGTTCACTAGATTGGGGCTGGAGTCCTTTCCTTGTAGATTTTTGCTTTATCTGATTACCTAGCTGACAATCTGGTGACGCACATAGAGTTGGCTTTGGTGGAGTGAAATGAAGTTCAGGCAAAATAATAATAGTTTACATTTACAAGGCATTTTAAAGTTTACAAAGCAGTTTCCTGACACAGCCTTATGAGGTAAGTAGTAGAACTGTCATGATCTTTTGGCTGCTAACATGGCCAGGTCGATGTAATACTAGACTTGGAGTTAGGAAGACCTGAATGTGAATTCTGTCTCCAAGCCTCAGTTTCTCCATCTGCAAAAATGGTGATACATGGTGGTTATGAGGACCAATGGAAAGAATATATCTGAAGTTCTTTACAAGCCCAAACGCACAAAATAAATGCTAGTCATTTATCTAAAAACAGGGCAGTGAGGTGGTACAGTAGATAGAGTGCCAGGCCTGGAGGCAGGAAGACTCATCTTCTGAGTTCAAATCCAGCCTCAGACACTTACTAGCTAAATGACTCTGGGCAAGTCACTTCACCCTATTTGCCTCAGTTTCCTCATCTGTCAAATGAACTGGAGCAGGAAATGGCAAACTACTCCAGTATCTCTGCCAAGGAAACTCCAAATGGGGTCGTGAAGGGTTGGATAGTACTAAAATGGTTGAACAATGATAAAATGCAAACAAATTGAAGTTGTTAGGGATAGAAGGCACTAGCAGTTGAGGGGGCCAGGAAAGGCTTCATATAAAAGAGCATACTTGACCTTCATCTTAGAAGAAGAGAGGAACTCTATGAAGAGGGAGTGGCAAGGAAACAAAAACAAGAAAGAAATAGTTTCTGTCCTCAAGGAACTTAGATGCTAAGAAGACAACATATGAAGCACATGCATATGAATACATAAAAATTCTATAGGAGATGGCATTTGAACTGAGCACTCAAGGTCCCTAGGGATCCTGGGAGGAAGAGATGAGGAGGTAGCATGCTCTAGCCATGGGATATGGTCTGGTAGATGGCATGTGGCATATGAGGAACAAGAATGTTACTTTGTTTTTAGGGCAGAGTGCATGATGGTAAATAATAACCCTGGAAAAAAGCAGCCTTGGATCAATGTTGTAAAGGACTTTAAAAGACTCTATTTGATTCTATAGGCAACAAATAGGGAGCTTTTGGAGTTTACTGAGCTGGGGAATTACAGAATCTGAGGAGGATAGATTGTAGAGGAAAGGGAGCTCAAGATGGGAAGATCAAATTAGGAGATGATTGCAATAGCCCAGGCAAAAGTTGATGAAGGTTGTGAGCTTGTTGAAAGCAGGAACTATCCTTGGTCCTTGTATCTAAGGTATTTAGCACAGGGCTCGGTAACAGAGCAGGCACTTAATAAATACCTATTGATTGACTGAAGGCCTGAACTAGGAAAGTGACCATTTGAAGTGAGAGAAGGGGATAGATGCTGTAGAGGAAGCATTAGCAAGACCTGGTAAATTACTAGCCATTCAAAGTGAGGGTGAGTGAGGAATGGAGGATATCTTGACAGTGCCCTTGATATATTTATTGTTGTTTGTCCTTCACTCTCAAAGAGGACCATGACATCAGGGAGGTGATACCTTGGCTTGCAACTGGATTGGATTTAAGTGAGGGAGGGCTATGTAAAGCCATCAGCCTCATTTTCTCCTCCAGAGTCACCTGGGTCTAGATGCCAGATATAGATCATAAAGATTGGAGATGACCAATGATATAACTGGGAAATTTAAAAGAGAGATGTTTGTGTGTAAAACACATTTATCTAAAATTGAGAGTTATTTAGCCAATACTATCTACTGAATTGGGGTAGCTAGATGGATAGTAGTAGATAGAGTGCCAGTCCTGGAGTCAGGAAGAACTGAGTTCAAAGCCTGCCTCAGCTTTGTGACCCTGGGCAAGTCACTTAATCCTATTTGCCTCAGTTTTCTCATTTGTAAAATGAGCTAGAGAAAGAAATGACTAAACCACTCTGGACTCTTTGCAAAGGAAACCCCAATTGGAGTCATGAAGAGTTGGACACAACTGAATAGTAGGAGTGAATTAGTGTACAAGAGTAACTTTTCATGGTGGGAAGAATTGACATTACTCCAACTAGGGCTGACTACCATTTATGGCTAAAGCAAGATAGAGAGGTCAGATGGATGGCAGAGGCAATTTCTTTTCTTAGTCTGGTATCTGACTGGTAAGAAATACAGTTAAAGAGTTTTCTTTAATGATAGACGTAGGGAACTGAAGTCTGTTTCTTTTCTGGACCTCCAAGTGAAGGATCTATTCCATGCCTCTAGAAACACTCTAATAAAAGTTCTTGGGTCTATCATTTCTTTGGACCTAGGTATTGCAAAGGGTTCTTAGGTAGCTCATTATATTTATTCTGGGATTAGGACCAGCACTATACCTAAGCAGGTATGGGCACCTACACAGTGCCAAGGAGTGCCACAAGGTCCCTTCTGTAATTCCTTTCCTACTAACTCCTACTTGACTTCAATTTCCCACCATTACAATTATAGATGAGTTAATTTTTGACCACTACCTCCTGCAGTCTTCCCTTCCTTCTTTCAGCCCCTCCTTCTTACTGCCCTTTACCTTTCCTACTTCTTCCCTCCCTTTTAGCCTCCCCTCCCCTTTCTTTCTGCCTGCCCCTCCTACTGCCTATAGAGCTAGTTAGATTTATTTACTTAAGTTTGTTGTTCCCTCCTTGAACCAAATCAGATGAGAGTACCTCTCAAACAATGCTCATCTCCTTCCCCTCTTTCCCCCTACTGTAATATGATTTTGTACTTCTTCCTGTGATGTAATTTACCATTTTCTCCTTCTTTTTCACATCTTTTGTTACAATTCCTTCGCATGCTTAAATCACATTTTTATTATCACATAATTTACTTTATACCCATTCCCTCTGTCTATGTATATCCCTTTTATATTTCATAGTAGATATATAATTTTCAAGATTAACAAGTCAACTTCCCTTATAGGGAGGTAAGCAGTTTGTCCAAATTGAGTAACAAGTTTTCTTTTCCCCTGTTTACCTTTTTATGCCTCTCTTGAGATCTGTGTTTGAAGATTGAATTTTCTATTGAGTTCTGGCCTTTTTATCAGGAAGGTCTGGAAATTCCTTATTTCATTGAATGTACATCTTCTTGCCTGAAATGTTATGCTGAACTTTGCTGGGTAATTGATCCTTGGTTGTAGTCTTAGCTGCTTTGCTTTGCAAAATATCATATTCCAATTCCTTCGATCTTTTAATGTAGAAGCTGCAAGATCCTGTGTGATCCTGAATGTAGCTCCTCAATATTTGAACGGTTTCTTTCCAGCTGCCTGTAGTATTTTCTCCTTCACTTGATAATTCTGGAATTTGGCAACAATATTTCTTGGTGTTTTTAGTTTGGGATCCCTTTTGGAAGGTGAATGATGGATTCTTTTGATAACTATTTTGCCCTCTGGATCTAGCAGTTCTGGGCAGTTTTCCTTGATGATTTCTTGGAAAATATTGTCCAGACTCTTTTTATCATCGTGGCTTTCTTGTAGGCCAATAATTTTTAAATTTTCTCCCCTGGATCTATTTTCCAGGTCAGTTGCCTTTCCAACTAGATATTTTACATTTTTTCTATCTTTTCATTCTTTAAATTTTGTTTGATTCTTGATGTCTCATAGAGTCATTAGCTTCCGCTTGTCAAATTCTAAGTTTCACCAAACTTTTTTTTTCAGTTAATTTTTGCATCTCCTTTTCCATTTGTCCAATTATTCCTTTTAAGGAATTATTTTCTCCAATTACTTCTTGTACTTCCTTTTTCCTTTGCCCAATTTTCCCAGTTAGGTTTTGTGCTTCCTTTTCCATTTATTAAATTTTCCTTTTTAAATAGCTGTTGTCTTCAGTGAATTCTTTTTTCATACTTTTAATGTCATGGGCCATTTTTTCTTCTATTTCCTTCTTCAGCTCTTCCCAGAGTGCTCTTTGTGCATGCAAGCAGTTCATAGTCCCTTCTGAAGTTTCAGATGTGAGTACAGTCTCAATACTGACCTCTTTGGTATTTGTGTTTTGGTCCTTGTCCCCATAGAAAGATTGTATGGTATTTTCCTTCCTCCTTTGCTTCTTACTCATGATGGTGAGGCTTTGTGTGTTGTGGCCTCTGGTTCTTTCAGCTAGCAGCTAAAGAACCTGGTGCTGAGCTGGCTGCTGTGAGAAAACAGAGGCAGGATAGATTCTTTTTTTTGTTCCCGCCCCCCCAATAAGCCCTGGAGCTAGCTTGTTAAGTGTGGGGGAGGGGGTGATCTGATCACAGGAGATCTCCTCAGCTGAGCTAGAGCAAAGGCAAGCTCAGTGCTTGGTGATCCTGGATGCAGTAGTGTCTTCCCATTTCCCCTTGAGTACCTAGACATGCCTGGGCTCCACCCCACTATAGCTCCTGATCTCCTCCCATTTGCTGAGGTGGGACTATCTGGGACAGCTCTGGTCCTCCACTACAATAAGAGTAATCCTCCTTAGCGACCTTCCTAGCCTCATATATTATGAGATTGTTTGCCCCTTCTGTTGATTCCACTGATCCAGGATTTTTCTGGGGAAATATTTTATGGTTCTTTAAAGGTCAACAAGGGGAGGGGGAGAGAGCATTTACTGATCACTCTGCCATTTTGGTTCCTGGAAGTTCAGGGAAGTGACTTACAGACATGTATTCTGCAGGCTTAAAGTCTCAGGTGCAGCTGCTGCAGAGATACCTGGCGCTCCTTCCAGGGCTCTCACTTGCTCCATTCTGCTTGACTCTCACCCTGAGCTGATATCCCTCTATGCTGCCCCTTCCTCAAGCTGCCCTGGGGCTTTCCTGTTCACCCTTGCCACAGTGGGGATATGCTGCACTGTGTTCTATGTGCTCCTCAACCCCCATGAAAAAGATCCTTCCCATCAATCTTCCAGTTGGTCCTGAGCTGTGAAACTGCCACAGTCTAACTCCTATTGGATTCTGCACCTCCAAAATTTTGTCAGATTCTCTTTTTAAAGGTATCTGAGAGAGTTTGTCTAAGGGCTTAGGTGAGTAGTTGCTCTCATTCCACCATCTTGGCTCCGCATCAACTATAGATGAGTTAAATAACAAATATGGAAGGATTTTTTCCTGGGAGTTGCCCTCTAATCCCTTTCTGTTTGCCTAGAGCTGCCACCTTAGGAGGCACAAGGACCTAGCCTTAGTAGGATGAAATACTGACCAGGTATGTTCATCATTCATAATAAATGAGGGAGTATTGCAGCCCCAGGTAAGTAGTAGCAATGGAGGAAGGGCATTAGAGCCCTAGGTTAGAGAGAAGAAGCCTGAGATGATATAATCCCCAAAGGTAAACACCTGGAAGAGTACTGAAGAAAGCATCAAGGTATTGAAAAAGAGGGAGTGAGATAAATAAAAAAACTTGGCTTGACAATTTTATCTATATGTATAGGTACATGTATGTATATGTGTATATGTATACACACTTGTGTATATGTGTATATGTATGTATATGTGTACATATAGTTTTTATATTATTTGTGTTTCCAAATATACCTTCTCTCCACTAATGAACCTTCTCCAGGATATGCAATATTCCACATCCACAAATGTTGGGCCTACCATCTGTCTAACAAAAGGAAGGAAATGCATTTTTTCTTACCTCTTTGAACACCAAGATTGGTTTTTATAATTAAGCATTTAAAGAAACATTCATTTTATTTTTAATTTATGGAATAAAATAAGCATTTCCATAACATGATACAATAAAAAAGGTGATTGCCTATGAAACTGCAAATCTCCTATGTTCAACTTGCTATTCCTTTCAAATATACAACACAATTGTCATGTAAATTTCTTTTTTTCCTTTGTTTTTTCCCTTCTCCCTACTCCCCACCCCTGCACCATAGAATTAATGGCCTGGTTTCAAAATCTAGTCTTTTAGCACCTCTATTCTCTTGAACAGGCCATGAACTTCTCTGGGATTCCATTTCCTCATCTCTAACACAGGGAGGTCATAATAAATTGATCTTATGATCTCTTCCAACTCTACAATTAGGTTATATTGAATTTATCATTTTGAATGGAACTTTAGACTACAGAAAAGTTTCCCTGGGGAGATGATTTCTTCCTAGTTGAGGGTGCCTGAGTCTTTTCATCCAAAAGTATTAGAAGAATGTGTGGTCAGAGGTAGAGTTGGTGAAATATGCCATCCCTTTTAAGGTGAGAGAAATTCATATACTAATCGAAAATTACTGAAGCTATTGGGCTAAGAGAATTCCTTCTCCCTCTGTGATCCTGGTCCATTAGCGTTTCAGCATCCAAAATAGCATCTCTAATTGATTTTTTAAAAAAGGCAATAGCCAAGAACAAGGACTGCGGATGGTTCTACTGGGTAGTGTTCATGTTATAGCAAAGAGAGAGTTGTTACCCAAGTAGACATGGTGAATTTTGACTCTGTTTACTTATAATCTTTTTTCATGAGGCCTTAACTCTTAGATTAGGGCCTATTATCTTACTGATACTGCCAGATGGCAGTTCCAAGTCAGCTCTGAATAAGTTGTGGATGCTGTTGAAAAGTGAAATTATACCTAAAGAGGCCTTGAGCACAGTGTATGGTTTGAAGCCATCATCATGAAATTCCGCAACTACCTACGACTAAAAATACATCTGGCTGAATGAATGCAAAAATGAATGACCAACCCACAATCTTTTTTGAGGATTAAGCATACTATTCTTCACTTCTGCCTGTTAGAAGCTGCAGTTATCTTAACTGTTGTTTGTTTGGATTCCAATGATCCTGGAGGAGAGAGTAAGGCTGATAACTCATCTCTGTCCACTTAAACTCAATTCACTTGAAAGTCAAGACATCACCCTTGTGATAGACAGACAGCAACCCTTCCAGTTGTTAATGGCCTCTCTTTGAAATCACTTTGAGCTAATTTTTGTATATTTTATGCTTTTGTATTTGCATAAGTATAAAACCACTGATCAATTTTGACCCTGAATATTTAAGTCCTTTCATCCACTGACCCCCACATTATCTAACCAAATTTTTCTTGCATTCCTCCCCAAACATGGACTCATGGAGCCGTCAAGCTTTCTTTCCTTTGTGTACACACATTCTGGTTGTTCCTATCTTGCTGACTTCGCATATGCCATCCTTCTTCACTGCCCCCCACCAATGTTTTTCTGCTTTGTTTCCGTCATATCAGGCTCTGTTCTTGTTGCTGTAGCTGAAGTCCTTTCTCCTTCATGTTCACTTTCCTAACTTCTCTAACTGGTAGCAATTTTCCCCTTGTCTCAATTCCCAAACCATTTAGTGTCCGTGCCATATTCAACAAACACTTATCAAAATCTAGGTATGTGAGAGGCACCTGGGTAGGTGCTAAAGATATGAATTTTTTTTTTTTAAAAGTAAAATCTCCCTTCCTTCAAGAAAGTTAAATTCTGCAAAGGGATGGGATGCAACCTGAACATAGACATGTAAATTCAAAATGTGTACATAATAGCAGGAAGTGATTTCAAGAGGGAAAAGGCACTAACCACTTGGAGGAGGGGGTCAGATTTTAGAGGCACCTCTAGAATGGGGCACCAGAGCTGTATTTTGAAGTAATTTATGGATTTTAAAAGGTAGAGGTGAGGAGCAAGTCTATTTAATCATATGCTTCATTTGTTCATTTAACAAACATTTAGTCAGTATCTTCTGTGAGCAAGCCACTGCAGGATAAGAACAGAGTAACAACTTTAATGATAACAGCAAGCAAGGTTGCCGGTGGGTAGAGGACAAGGACTGGAGTCAGGAAGACTCATCTTCCATGGTTCAGATCTGATCTCAGATCCTAAATAGCTGTGTGACCCTAAGCAAATCTCTTAATCCATCTGTCTCAGTTTCCTCACATGTAAAATGAGCCCGAGAAAGAAGTGGCAAACCATTCCAGGATCTTTGCCAAGAAAACCTCAAAAAGGGTCACAAAGAGTCAGACATGACTGAAATGACTGAACTACTTCTACTACTACTACTACTACTACTACTACTACTACTACTACTACTACCACCACTACTACTACCACTACCACAACTACTACTACCACTACCACCACTACTACTACCACTACTACTACTATCACTACCACACTACCACTACCACTACCACCATGACTACTACTACTACTGCTACTACTACTACTACTACTACTGCCATAATAACAACAATAATAGTATCTTTATACAGTCTTGAAATTTACAAAAACTTTGAATATATTATCTCATTTGATACAGTTATCCTCTGAGGTAAATGCTGTAATTGTACTTTTTTTTAGATGACATAACTGAAGATTAGGAAATTAAATAACATGCCCATGGTCACAAAGTTGGTGAATGAATAGATGGCAGAATTCAAACTCAGGACTTTATTGATTCCATGGTTAGTATGCTCTCTATTATACTAGCATTAATGTTCTAGGCCCAATAGTATTTTCCTGGATCTGTTTCTTCACTGACTCTTGAGGGATCCTTGACCATCAGGTCAGCTTCCCCATTCCAAGCTTCTGGTTCCAGATATATTAAATGATTTAAGTCAGCAGAAAATGTGGGCTATGAAACATTGACTTGTACATCATGAATTTGGGCATAAGTACATGATTGTCATAGTGCAGAGGCAGGTATGAAAGGAAATGCAGCCCTAGGTTGGTGACAAAAGGGAAATGAGGAGCCCTGGAGCTCAATCATCAGGAAATAATTCATTCCCAATCCACTGAGTATTGAACAAGACCCAAGAGAATACCACAATATTTACCCATGCCCTTTTTGTTGTCATTTGTTTAGTAGTTTCAGTCTGAGCCTGGATTTGAACTTAGGAAAACGAGTCTTCCTGACTCCAGGCCTGGCACTCTGTCCACTATGCCATCTTGCTGCCCCTCACTCATGCCCTTTACTGATTACTATAAAGCCTTCAAATCAGTTCCATACCCATGGCTTAACGATGCATAAAAAATATCTGAAACAGATCCAAGCATAGTAAGAATGTTAGAGTTGTCATTTCTTCTGACAGAGTTCTAATTGCTAAAAACTTTTCATTTTGTGTAGTTTGGAGATAATGGATATTAAATGTGTTGACATTGATTAACACTGCCATTCTTACATTTTCATGGAACAATATTATAGTTGGGTGGTTGGGAACTAAAGTCTTATGTGTGATGATGTGGCTTCAGTTCAGTTGCAATTCAATGGCTAAATCCTTGAGGCTGTATTTAGGTTTATTTTTTCTAACACAGGGATTTATTCTCTGTTAGTTTAGAAAATATAGTAGGTATCTGGGGTATAATATTAGCCATCTAATGGCATTTTTCCATGTATCTGGTTGTTGTTGTTCAAACCATTTCAGTCATGTCTGACTCTTTGTGATTCCCTTTGTGGTTTTCTTGGCAAAGATTTATCATTTCCTTCTCAAACTCATTTTACAGATGAAGAAACCAAGTCAAATAGGGCTAAGTGACTTGCCCAGGATCACACAGCTAGTAAGTGTCTGAGGCCAGATTTGAACTCAGAAAGATGAGTCTACCTGACTCTAGGTCTGGCACTCAGTCCACTGAGTCATCTACCTGCCCTCTGGTATCTGGTAGATGCTAATTTTTTCTGAGCTACAGTGATAGGCTACATAGTTTGCAACATTTAACAGCAAAAAACCATTAACTTAATTAATTAATTAATTTAAAAAACATTAATCTAAACCCCTTAAGTATAACTTTTCTATATTTTCCATGACAATCTTCTGATACTGAATCACTATCATAAAACCCCTCTACTTCTATGAATAAATATTCATTACATGACCACTAAAAAAATCTTTGTTGACATATTTTTGACCAAATTCATGTGGTGGTTGATCATAGAAGACCTTTTGATTCTGTCCTTTAATCTTAGCTTTTCATATATTCCATAAAAATCACAAACCCTTTTTTGGTTATATTTGGTAAATCCAGTGGTGTATATATGTTGTTCATCTTTACTATCTCTTTGTGACATGAAGTTTATTTGTTCCAGAAATATTTCAATAAACTTCAACTTTTTTATCATGTGCTCTGAGAATATCTGTCAATCCTTTCCCACCTTTTAAATGAGGTATTTATTAGTATTACATTCATTCACGAGTTTAGTTTGGTTTAAGTTTAAAGACTAATTTTTTTTTGCCTAAGTTAAGAATTTTATACTTACCAGTTGCAAATAATATATTGGTATCACTGAAAAAGAATCTCATGAAATTAGCAAACTATTCGTTTTTCTCTTCTTTTCTTCTAGAGTTATATACTTTGATGTCATCCATTCATGTGTGTGTGTTCCTCCTTCATTGCCAAAGAAGACTATGCCATCAGAGAAATAATGACATGACTTACACCTGACTTTGTTTTGAGTGAAGGAGGGCTGTGCAGGTCACCAACCTCATTTCTCCTCCAGAGCCAGCTGAATCCAGTGACCAGATATTCCTCAGGATGATTGGAAATGACCCAGGATGAGGCATTTGGGGTTAAGTGACTTGCCCAAGGTCACATAACTAGTGAGTGTCAAGTGTCTGAGGTGAGATTTGAACTCAGGTCCTCCTTACTCCTACACTGGCACCCTATTCACTGCACCACCTAGCTGCCCCTTCATTCATGTAAAGTGATTAAGATGATGTTAACTCTCTAACTTGAAATCCATTCTTAGTTCTTCTTGTAGATAATGATAAAGGGAAATCTAGGTAGAACTATAACAAGCTTGACCTTTTTCCCCCGAAAGATGATCTGTCATATCAGTTGTTTGTCAGCATGTTTTGAGTAGAGAAAAGTTTTCCACAAGGGAATCATCTGCTCTAGTATTCTCGCTGTACTTGGATCTCTCCTATGAATTTGATTGAAGTATATGAATAAGTATGAGTTTAAAACTATGTCAAAGGCTTTCTAAGAGAAGTAGTGGGGCATAAAAGACAGTGTAGGAGTTAAAATCAGGATTAACTGAACTTAAATCTTGCCTTAGTACTTATTTGCTTCATGACCATGGCAAGTGACAACTTCTTGGGGACTTAGTTCATTATCTATAAAACAAGGGAGTTGGATTAGATCTCTTCTAAGGTCGCTCTTGTTCTAAATTTATGATCTTATAATTGATAAGGACAGTGTAAATCTTACAGTGTTTTAAGACAGCTTGCTCAATAATGACCACATAATAATGAATTATTCATTACACATTGGGGACTTTGCCCTTTTATTCTTCAATGTATGGCTTTCTTATAAATGTTTATAGAGGTTTTGAGTCAAATTTGAGAACATTTGAAAATATTTGAAAAAAACAGAATTTCTTTCAAAAAACACAGGTCAAGAGTGGTCACTCATCCCTCTAACTTTTATTGCTAGGGGAGAATGAGGCTGATAGATTTCTTGAGCTTTGGTGTTTGGAGCTGCAGTAAGGCTAAAACCAATAGGGTGCCCACATTTTAGGTACCAATATAGTGAGCCTGGGGCTGGGGAGACTGGGCTGCATAAGGGAGGATGAACTGACCTAGGTCAGAAAAAAGAGCAGCTCAAAGCTACCATGCCAGTCAGTAGTGGGATTGGGACCTTGAGTTGCCAAGACATTTTGAAATTTATTCAAATTTGGGGAAAAATAAGGCTGGGGATAGAGGGGATAAGCAAGAGAGATGTTGTTTAGGAGTTTATTATTAAAAATTAAAAAATTGTATCTTAGATAGGACCTTGCATCTAACTACCAGGGGGAGCTCATAAGGGAGGAAGATGCTCTCCAGACCAAGGTGCTGATAGTCTCAAGAACTGATTGACATTCTTTTTATAAAGTTCTTCCCTGAAAGTGACAGCTTCACCTTACTGATGCCTTGGTTCTCATTGAGAATGAAGGGCCAACACAACAACCCTGTATAATTAAGCCTTCCAGCTCAGATCAATGGGACTATAGGAAATCCTCACTTTTGTCTTTCTCAGGGGTTTATTTTATTATTATTTCAGACTGCTGATGGAAAAGTACTGTAAGGGAAGGTATCTTTGAGAGGTTGTGTGTGTAACCCATAAGTTTTAAGTCTAAGAAGAAAGGGAAGGGAATAAGCATTTATAAAGCATCTACTATGTGCTAAGATCTTTTCGTATATAATATTTCATTTGACCCTCACAATAACCCTGAGAGGTAGGCTGGATTGGAACTCAGGTCTTCCTGACTCCAGGTTCAGTACTCTATCAGCTCTGCCACCAGTTATCTCATTTTAATCTACTGCACTCTCTCTTTCTCTGGAGTGTTAACCCAGCTCAGCTTTCCTGATCATAACACATCTCCATTATGGCAAGGGAAACTCTTCCCCTATCTTAGTCTTATTCTCCACCGTTCAGCTTGGCTTTGTTGGCCAATAAATCACTCTTTTATACAACACAACTGCTTAGGAATCATAAATATAAAATTAAATGGGGAATTTGTAACTCAAATCCTGCTGAAGCAACAGAAAAAGGTGATGGGAAAAACAGGAAGTGAACTAACAAACAGGGAGACTCACTTTTCATTGTACGTATGTGTGTTTGTGGGCATATCTATATGTACAGGCAGCTAGGTGGTGTAGTGGACAGAAAAGTAGGCCTGGAGTCAAGAGGACCTGAGTTCAAATCTTCCTCAAGACACTAGCTGTGTGACTGGGCAATTTACTCAACCCTGCTTGCCTCTGTTTCCTCATCTATAAAATGAGTTGGAGAAGGAATGGCAAATCACTCCAATATCTTTGCCAAGAAAACTCCAAATGGGGTCACAAAGAGTAAGACATGACTGAATAACACTTTCACTTGGACTTCTAATTGTTCTCCTTTCCTCAGATCTTTTCCCATTTCAATCTATACTCCACATGGCTGCCAAAGTGATTTTCTTAAAGTGAAAGTCTGAAAATGCCATCCTCTTACTCAAGTGACTTCCATAGTTCCCTATTACCTCTAGGAGAAAAAAAATTAAGTACCTTGCTTGGCATTTAAATCCTTTCACAACTTACATTTTGATTATTCTTGCATGTTACTGCCCTTCAAAAACATCATGGTCCAAGCAAGCTGGCCTTCTTCCTTTTTCCTTAAAATACTACATTTCTCACTTCTTCGCCTTTGCACTGGATGGCTTCCTGCCTGCCATGCATTCCTCCACTTCTTAGAATCCTGAGTTTCCTTCAAGGATCAGTTCAGGTGCCAAAGACTTTCTTCACCCCTTTCTCATCACTCCAGTTACTAGCACCTTCTCCTGCTTCAGTTACCTTGTGTTTATTTTGCATATACCAATAAGTGAAAACATCTTTATTCCTTTGTTCTTTCCTTCCTTTTCTTTCTTTCTCTCTCTTCCTTTGCTTTCCTTTCCTTTCTTCCTTTCTCCTTTTCTTTCTTTTCAGAATAAATTAATGACTTTTTTTTGTCAATCAGTAGAAATGGAAAATGATTTATTTTCTGCTGTCTTCTCAAGAGAACTATTTTCATGTATATGTGTAATATATTTACAGAGAGTTGATAGTATTGTAATACTTGTTCTATGTTAGAAAAGGACGGTATTCCAGGAGTTCCCTATTCCACAGGCCTCCAGATAATTTCTGAGTATATCAGTGGTATAGCAGGAACAGAGGCAGGCTCCCAAGAGTATATATTTCCACTCCTCTCAACACTGAAGCATGTCCATATGAAGCATAACAAGCTGCCCATAGTAACGTCTTCATTTTTAGATTCTTGAATGGTGTGTCCCATTCCCCTTCATCCCTCTGCTCTTTTCCTCTCCCACATCCCCCTTCGCTTCTGTTTCCTCTCCTTCCCCCCAAATAAAAATCTTCTAAAAAAATTAGTGGTCATGAGACATCTCTCCAGGAGTAAAGGTCATGTTGTGAATATTTTTCTAGAAAAGATACAGAAAGGATAGTCACCACTAGCTGACTAAGCATGGGTGATGCCACTTCCAGGGGGGACAAAACCTCAGAAAATCACAACTAGAAAATGAATGATTTATTGTGAATGTGTATTTAGTTGGCTGGCTATGGAGATGTTAGCAAGGACTCAGATGTAGAAGTCTTCATTTTCAGAGCCTGGAAGCACAGTGTCTGATGTAACAAATCAGAGACCATTGTGTTTTGGACTCAATTAAACCAAGAGAGGAATCTGTCCCCACAGCTTTGAACAACAATATTGGTATCCTTGTCATTAATCATGACAAGGTAATATATTAGAGGTTAGGTATATATAGATATATAATTGCAATATGAATGATAACAATCTCAGTCCTCCTCCCAGAGGTGCTCAAATGCAGAGCGAGTCCCCAGTCCCTTTTCTCTCTCTTGGTGGCATTTGAAAGTGTAAAGCTTTGAATACCAATTGCTTGAACTGGACATATGTGAATCTCTTCTAATCCTACTAATCCTGTCCCCAAGTGCTTCTTTGTGTGGGAAGGCAACACACATAGATCTAAGTGAAAATGGCCTTAATCCTGGAAATGTGGAAAAATGTCCCAGTGTGAGAGTAGGGAGAGGGAAAGGCTCCCTAGCAGAGGGGACCTGCTGAAGAGACCATTGTGTTAGGGAGAGAAAAGGAATGAGGGCTGTGGGTGTTGGGGAGGGAAGGAAGGGGGAGAAGAAGGGAAGCCCTCTCACCTTTTCTGAGCTACTGGGAGGAGAGCAAACCCACCCAGCAGGAGAGCTCCCTTGCAAACAGCCGTCGCACACTTGAGCAAACTTACAGAACTGAGACAAAGTTTCCAAAGGCTGGGAAATTCAGCCACTGGCAGCTTTCAGCAATAGGAGCCCAGCAGGCTGGGGGCCTAATGTGCTGACTTCATTATTTCCCAGCTCTCCTTTCAGAAGGGCAGATTTGTTTGCAGATTTGTGAGTTGTTGCTCCTTCCTCAAAAAGACAGAAAGCAAAACTACCTCATTCCCCATAAATAATCTTCATCTTCATCATCATCATCATCATCATCATCTCATGGAGTCTCATTGGTTCCAGAACTCTACAAATCCTGGTAGTGGACAACGAAGCTTTCCCCTAAACTTTTTCATTTTATATGAAGCAACCTCTAAGCCCCCCTGCCCATCTCGGATACAAAAGAAATGGGGGGGACACAGCAGCTTTGGTAACTTATCTAAGGAATTTTGACTTTGGCTCTGCAGGCTTAAGGAGAGCTTGAATCTTTTCATTCACAAAAAATAACTTGTGCCAATATCTTATAATTCTGAAATGCGTGAAAAACACGAAGGTAAAATATCAGCTGGTTGGACAGGCAACAGATCATGGATAATAGAATTGTTAATGCTTTATAATCTCTCAAAGCAATTTCACACACAGGATTTTACTTGAGATTGGAAACAACACCTTGACAGAGGTATTACTGTTGAGATTAGATACATTTGTTATCACTACAGTGAGGAAGTTTGTGGATTTGATTAATTATTTCCACTATATAGGGATAGAGAATAGACTTGTGGTTTTCATTAACATATAAGGAGACTTCTCTCTGCTAATGCAGGCCTGTATCTTTTCTGTCTTAAAGAAATGCCTGAGACCCTAAGAGTTTAAGTGATGTACCCAGAATCATATAGCCAATATATATATATATATGTCAGAGGTAGAGCTTGAACTCAGGCCTTCCTTGTTTCTAGGCCAACTCTGTCTCCACACATAGAGGAAATTTCATAATTAGATTTTATAGCTGAGCATAGGTATGCAAGCCAGTAACCCCTGACACTTCTCAGGATAAGCCTGGCAGATATTTTGAGAAAATCAGGAACTCAGCTACAGTGGGCTAAGCTGTTTAGGTGCCCACACTAAGTTTGGCGTTGATATGCTGAACCTTCCAGAAGAAGGGTGAGTACCAGGCTAAGGAGGGAGAGGGAGAAGAAGAAAGAGAGGAAGAGGAAGAGGGAGAAGGTGTGGGCTCAGGTTGGAAACAAAGCAGGTTACAGCCAATCAGACTGGCATTGATAAACCTTGCTTTGCCAGCCTGGATGAGATAGGGAGACTCCATCTTATAAATAAATAAGCAAATGAATGAATGAGTAATAGATGATTGAATGAACAAGTTTACAATAAATGAATGAATAAATTGAGCTGAAGTTTAGTCTAGTAATATGTAATGAAAACATTTCCAGACTAAAAATATTACTTTAAAACTTTTCAAAAGAAAATATAACCATGGAAATACATCTCACCCAAACATTTAGTTAGTTCATCTAACCCCAAGTTGTATTAGATGACAAAATCTAAACACTTTGATTCCTTCTGCTTTATTGATTTATCATTTGTTTTATGATTTTTAAGTCTGCTTGTTGTTTTTCCTTGACATCATGGGGTAATGTCTTCACTTGTGAGTGAATGGGATTTAAGTGAGGCAGCATTGCACAAAGCCATCAGCCTCACTCTCTCTTCCAGAGTCAATGAAGTCCAGTGGCATGACAAAAGTCATGATGTCTGATGATGGCTTGGGATGTAGTGGATAACCTTGGCATTTTTGATGTCTGATCACAGTGCTTGCCTAAGCTACCTTCATGGCCTTTGGAACATATTGTTCTCATATATCATTTCCACCAGGTGAAGTCTTTGCATGCCTGGGTAGACATCCTCCCAGCTCACCAGTAGATTTGAGGGCCTCTGGTTACAACTTCTTGGACCACAGGTAAGAGTTGAGTGCCAAGTAGATGGTAGATAAGCAGTTCCAAAAAGGGCTCAGCAAGTCCTCATATCAGAGGTGCTAGTCCTTCTTGAACACTCCATGCACCCTGATATTTAAAGTAAATTCTATATAAAGGATGTCATCCAAGAAATACTTGATTGGAAAAAGTAAAAGATGGGCCATATAATGAGAACTAGGGATAACTGATGTACTGCTTGCATTCTTCATTTATATCTGTGAAATGCAAAGAAAATATTAGGAAGAATATTCTTCAGCATGTTAGTAGACCCCCATTCTGAGTTTATGAGAGGGCATGGGTAAAGGTTACATGGAATGGGCCAACATAGATGGATGGATTTTGTATCACTGGATTGAATACTCACATCACTAAGATCACAGATCCATTTGGAACTCCATCTTCTCATCTCTGCATTTTCATTGCTTTTCATTATTCATGGAGTGTTCTTCCTCATCACTTCTGCCTCCTTGTTTTGCTACATTTCTTAAAGACTCAGTTCAAATCCCACCTTCTGCAAGAGGCCTTTTCTAGTTCTGCTCACTTATGGGGTTCCCTTCTGAGATTGTCTCCCATTAACGCTGTATACATTGTGTATCAATATAATAGTTTGGTGTTGTCTCCCCTCCTCTTTCCCCATTACAATATGAGCTCCTTGAGGCCAGTGACCATGTTTATGCCTTTCTTTGTATCCCAATATTTAGCATAATTCATGGGCAAAGAATAAACCCTTATTAGATGTCTGTTGACAGAGTGATTGTCTGTATCCACAACAGTGCAGCCATGGATTCTTGGTCTGTGTTAATAAGTGTTTCTGTATCAAGTTATCAGGTATTACCACCTTTGTTTAAAATATTCTAAACAGATGTAGGCAGTTACAGAAAAGTGAGGACCGGCTAAGGAAATGATCCTGCTACACTAAATTCGAAAGGAGAAAGTTGTGACCAAAACCAGATTCCTAACGTAATATAGCATGTGATAGGAATGTGTTCATGATAATTTTCAGCTCTTTAGGAAGATAGTCATGTTGCATGACTATCTTTCAAAAATAGGGGTAGAATATTATTATTAAAAAGAGATATTTTTTTCAGGGAGAAGTTTGGGGTTACTAAATTTCCTCAAAACAATCCAGTATATTCTCCTCCTGCTTAATTCTGGGCTGTATTCAATGTGTATTTGCAGAACACGAAAGTTTCCTGAATATACTGATGATCAAGCGCTACAGTATGTCCACCTAATTGCCTATCATAGTCAGGACAATCAACATTCTTTACACATTCACATCTGATCATATCTCTTTTCCTGCCTCTACCCAGTAAATAATTTCTAGTAAAAAGGACTATAAATTATAAAGACAAAAAATATTTTTTAGCAAAATCATTTTATCAATTATGAATGCAATATTCCACACCCAGAGACACACAAGTGTGAAATGAACGATGGGAGGTGCATTTTTTCAACTCTTCTCCTGGGTCAAGTTTGATCATTCAACTATACAAACTTGGATTTTGATTATTGACATTTCCATTTATGTTGTGGTAGCTATTATGCATGTGTATGTATATATCTATACCTATATTTATATGTTACGTATTATATATACACATACAAACATGCATATGTGTGTATACATAGATGTACAGACATATATCTGTGTATTTACAACGTTTTCTGAGCTTATTTCACTTTGTACTAGTTCACATATGTCTTTCATTATTTCTTTGAATTCTTGATGCTCATTGTTTTTTATGATACAACAATATTTCAAATATTATATTATGTTACCAAGTTCCCAACTAATGGGTATCTACTTTGCTTGTAGTTCTAGTTCAACACAAAAAGTGCTGTTATGAATATTGGGTTGCATATGGGATCTTTATTTTTAATTTTGACCTCTTTGGGGGTATATGCTTAGTAGTGGAATTTCTGGGCATTTTGGTTACATTTTCTCTCTCACAATTCCAGGTTGCTTTCCACAAAGATTAGTCAATTTACAATTCCCCCAATCATAGGTTAATATACTTGTCTACTTGCAGCCCCTTCAACATTAATGATTTCCATTTTCAAAATTTTAATCATTTTTTTGGGTGTGAGATAAAATCTCAGAGTTGTTTTACCTGAGATTTCTTATTAGTGATTTAGTGCAACCTTTTGTATTTACACTTTGCAAGTTTTCTTTTGCTGTTTGTTTACATACTTTGATTCCTTAACCACTGAGGAAAACGCTCACAGTGTTATATATTTGTAGTTCTCTGTATAGCTTGGATATGAGGACCCTATTAGAGATAGTGTATACACATTTTTTGTCATTTGAATTTCCCTTCTTATTCTACTAAAATTGATTTTGCTTATGTATTTTCCAATTTCACATAATTTAAATCATCTCTTTTATTTTTGTGATATCCTTTATCTTTTGTTTGGTTAAGCATTTTATCCCTACCCTGATACAGTTGCAAAAGATGGCTCCATCAATTTTATTTTTCAATTTTTAAATTAATTTTTTGGTTACATTTTAAGTTCTAAACTGTCTCCCCTCCTCCCCACCCTGCCTCCAAGAAGTCCGCCATTTCACACATGCACACACACACACACACACACACACATATACTCACACATCTCTCTCTCTCTCTCTCTCTCTATCTATCTATCTATCTGCAAAACCATAATAAGCATACTTCTATTTATTGGTTTTTTCTCTGGAGGTGGATCCCAACTTCCTTTGTAGTTGATTTGAGTATTTATAATACTCAAAATAACTTTGTTGTTCATAGTTCTTTGAACAATATTGCTGTTACTGCATACAGTGTTCTCTTGGTTCTGCTTATTTCACTCTTCACAATTTTATGCAAGTTTTTCCGTGGTTTTTCTAATATCAACCAGCTCATCATTTTTTATAGCATATTCTATTCCAATCAGTTAGCAACACTTGTTTAACCATTTCCCAATTAAAGAAAACATAAGGTGTCTCATTAGCAAAGCAACTGACCTACAAACCAGCTAATAATGTGGAAGAAGGGCCAGACTTGCTTTATCTCAGTGTTTATGGGGAAAGATTTTAGTGTTTCTTCATTATAAATAATGCTGGATTTATATTAAATAAATATACATAATGATTTGTATATAGTTCTTTTAAAATTTTAATTGATTATGCCTGTGTTTTTAATTTTCAAACAATTTAACATACATGAGTGTGCTACTCTGTTAAAGACTCTTCCGTTGCCATAGATATATTCATGTAGATTTCGTTGGTTTTGTTTGAATAAGATTAATTACACGGATTGTTTTACTGCTGGTGGTGCAATGATAGGGTACACCACCCTCGTATCGTACCTTATTCATCATATACATATATATGCATGCAAATGCACACCTATATATCTATACACAATATATACATATATTAATGTGTAAATAAGTGTGTGTGTGTGTGTGTGTGTGTGTGTAGAGAGACAGACAGACAGAGAGACCGAGACAGAGACAACTAGGTAGTACAGTGTATAGAATGTCAGGCCTGGAGTCAGGAAAACTCATCTTTCTGAGTTCTGATCTGGTTTCAGACGCTATGTGAACCTGGGCAAGTCACTTAACCCTGCTTGCCTCAGTTTCCTTACCTGTAAAATGAGCTGAAGAGGGAAATGTCAAACCACTCCAGTATCTTTGCAATGAAAACCCCAAATGGGGTCACAAAGAGTCAGACAAGACTGAAATGGCTGAACAACAACTTGAAACCATAGAAGGCACAGGTACAGTTTCCCTTAGAGAGTAAAAGTGCTGGAAGGGAATTTTTGAAGTCTACTCTCCTCTACCTCACAAGTTCCAAGTTGGGCTATGTGAAAAATTCCAGAAAGGGGATTAGGAAGTATTTCAATTTGTCGGATCATGCCGTAACTTCATTGTTCTTAAGTTTTCACTATGACAAAGTTTACTCTGCTTTCAGGTTTATCTGAAATAAATATGATAACACTACTTTTTAATTTTAGTCTGCTTCAAAACACTGTTTAATTAGGCACAGTGCAGCCTTGGAAAATGTAATAAACAGGAAAGTGATATTGATTTTTTTATTATCGCCTTAATTGTAGATTTAGATGTGTTAAAACTGAAGCCGTCTTCCAGCTGCAATGTCTAATGAACTCCAAGATCAAATAAGGTCTTGCTAATTACGGAGTTAATGAGAACAAGTTCAGAGGCAGAGCTGTGTTAGTAATTACATGTTTCCAAGGCTCTCAAAGCTAGATAAGATCCCAGTTTGTAGCTCCTTGCCTTTCTTCCTCTAGACCATCACTCATGGAAGCCTACCTTGTTAGCTGCTCTCTGTTCATCTTGTGCTGCCTCATGGCATTGACCTATGGCCAAGTAACAGTGGAGCTTCAAGGCTTCAAAGGCTTTGGGAAGGGGAAAGCAGGTACTACACAGGATTTAGAATCAAACAACCTGGATTTGAATAGTGGTGGTGTGTCTTCCTAACCAAGTGACCTTGGGTAAGTCATTTTCATCTTGGGATCTTCATCTGCAAAATGAGAATGTTGTCCTATATGACCTCCTAGGTCCCTTCCTACTCTAAATCTATGACCCTACAATGAATTTGGAATCCCTCTCAATTCCATATGTAACGTGATAGGAACTATCTAAAACATGACAAAAGGAAGGCATGTTTTTGACTCTAAGAAAAAAATTGGGGACAGAAAGGTCACTCAGTTTCCCTGTCCTTCATTTAAGCCCATAGATATAACCTTAAAGGAAAAATGAGCTCATGAATCAGACTATCTCCAATACTTACTTATTCTCTGGATATTTTGAAATTCTTTTGACCAAGTCAATGTAGTTGAGAAAATATTAATTTTAATGTACCAAATATAGACTTAAAACAATACCCAGCCACAAAACCAAAAACAGCTTCAATCTGGACTGGTTTAATGTCTTTCAGTGTTATTTCAGTATTTTCCAAAAATGCCAAATCAAATCAGATGAGATAAGATTTGTAAAATGCTCAGCTGTGTGCCTGGAACACAGTAAGTGATTAATAAATGTTTATTTTCTTCCCTTTTCTCTCCCACTACTTTGCCCCAAAGAACAGTCTACTTTGGCATTTTAGATAAATACAGTCCGGTAGGGTGATTTGGGCATTATTTATATTTGCTAATGTTTGACTCATTTTGCCTTTTGCAAACTAGAGGAACCATCCTGTCAAGAGAGTCACCGGCCTTCCCTCAGTCCAGTCTTGTGCGGTTTATCTAGTAGAAGTTTACCCTGTGAGGGGGCCTAGGAACAGATTCTGGGTACATTGTAGGCTACACAGGGTATCACAGAATTTCTACAAATGAAGAGTAAACAGAACACTTGTAAATCGCCCCCTCACTCTATCACGTAACCTGAAAATAAGAACGCCCTACCTAGTGTAATTCTGCCTCCCTAGTGGGCAGCCAGGCACTGCATTTAGACCCTTGCCCTCTAGTAGCTAGTAATCTAATATAGAAAGCATCAATGAAGACACATCCTGAAAGAAACTCATCCCATCGCTAACCTACCAGATGCAGGGGTTTGCATGTAGTACAGATGTACAGCTGCACCTCCCTCTTTTCTCCTTGTCCCAGAACATTCTCTCCTGGTATACCCTAGGCTCCCACCATAGTACCCCAAGGCTGACCCCTGTTCTTTCTGTCTCCATGCCTTTATTTGTGCTATCCCCTCATACTTTTTCTCTTTCTTCTTCTACCTGTTCAATTTTCACTCATCTTTTAAAGTTTAACCTGAAGTCTGTAAGCTTAGAATTTGTTTTTTGATAACTATACTTCAGTCAAATTGATTTCCTTTGTCATTCTATGTATTTTGCTTTATGCCTTTAAACATATTATCCTGAGAAGGAGCTCATAGGCTTCACCTACCTGACAAAGGTCTCCTTTAACTTATAACTCAAAAACCATCTCTTTGCCCCCTTCGATTTCACATAGAATCTTATACCTCTTTCAGGAACTTGTCTTATAAGATAAATGGGCCAAGGGATAAAAGACTCTACCTTACCCACCATTTTGTTATCGTTTAGTCATTTTTCAGTCACGTCTGATTCATTGTGACCCTATTTGGGGTTTTCTTGGCAGAGATACTGAAGTGGTTTGCCATATCCTTTATCAGTTCATTTTACAAATAAGGAAACTGAGGCAAATAGGACTAAGTGACTTGCCCAGGGTCACTTAGCTACTAAGTGTCTGAGGTTGAATTTGAACTCAGGTCTTCCCAACTCCATGTGCCACTTAGTGACTTTCTTACCATTTCTTCCCCCAAACACTTAAAAAAATGACCTGCATAAATAGAACAGGCACTTAATAGATATTTGTTGAATTGATTTTTTTAAAGTAAATATTTGTAAGAACAGATGCAGGAAGAGTCTGGCAGTACTGGTATAACCAAGCAAGTCATTGTAAGTGCTAGACAGATCTCTAAGATTAGAAGTTGCAGGGCAGGGCATGATCTTCACTGGCAAAGAGAGTTATTCTTATCAGGAGGTCCATATATCATTGAAGTCACAGGTCCATAAAAGAAATCTTTTTTGACTACCAAAAAAAATTGTAGACTACCCTACCTTGGTCTACTCTTCAAATATAAGAAATAATAGTTTCTTTTGCCATTTAAATAGGCCATTCATGTGAGTTATTTATTGTGTTTAATAATCACAGAGAGCCAGAAATATCTCTGAGAAGTTGATTTTCCTCAGATGTGTCTTAAATGATGATTATGACTTAAACTGATGACTGAAAAAAATAAGTTTATTTCCAAGTGACGTTGATGCTTTGGACTCTGCCCTATCTCCTTTCTCTTTACTTTCTCATTCCTCACCTGTTCCTCTTTTTTCCTGAGTAAAGACTTCACTCAGGGTGACAGAGCTCAGACCTTTTTTGCTTCAACTATATTTCCAGGCCCTAGCTGACTCTGGGCACTACAGTTGCTTGGAAATATCTCTGGGGAAAAGTTCAGTTTCAGAGAGGTCCCCTGACCCTTCTCCCTCCATTGGGGGGCTGCTGTGTTTTCAGATGTAGTGGACCCGGTAGGGGGTTAATCCCCTCAGCAAACATTATATCCTTTCCTGACCCACTTATGCGCTGGAATCAAGGGTAAAAAATTTCTTTTGAAGTTTTCCTTCCCTTCTTTGTTTGTACATCACAGATTGAAGGCTAACCTTGGCTCCCCAGTGAGGAGCTAGGCTGAGGAGATGAGGAGCCAGGCAGTGACTAACAGATTTCCTGTACTACTTCTCGCCAGAAAATATGGGATTGCTAGTCGTAGTGAGGGTCTCCAATAGCATCAAATCAGGGATTATGCTTCATTTTTTTTCTATAAGGCAAGAAGTCATTTACTTCAATAGGGTTAAAATAAGCCTGGGCATACTCAAGATTCAATTTTCAAAGGTAAAACAAAAAGTCTACATAAGGTTTATGGAGACTTAGGACTCAAATCTCTTGACAACTTGTCAGTGATGTATGTTTGAATTAAGACATTAGTAGCTAAATTCTTACGACATTGCAGAGCTTACTAAAACTGGTTGGCCATGGAAGAACTATTATCATTTATTTTAAAAGAGGGCTGTTAAATTCAGCCAGCTCTTCTATATTCCCAAAGCTTTTTTAAAAAATTTAAATAGTGTTTTATTCCCTATATACTCTTTTTTGCATCATATAAGTATATTTTTCTCATGCTACTGTTTGGGTCTTCATGTATTATACATTATGTGGCCATTCATTCACTGTTTGCAAATCAGAAGCAGGTTGTTGGCAGCAAGTTCACAGTATAGATGTGTGGGGGAATGGAAATTATTACTGCTGTTAATATTGCAAGGAGAATTAATGTTTTCTTTTTCCGATGCCCAGAAACAGCTTCCTAATAATTTGTATTAGCTGTCCTACCTCGATATGTTAGCATTGTTTTATTGTCTCCATTTCAGATGAGGAAATTGAGGCAAATCAAATTAATCAAGTGGCATAAGATGCACACCTGTCAGGGAATGAAATGGACGCTAGTTTCCAGAGTCCAGTAAAGTACTGACCCTCAAATCCTGATCTTTAATCCCCTGCTGGCCTTGGATGCTATATATATATATATATATATATATATATATATATATATGCATACACACACACATATATATATATGCATACATACACACACCTATATATATATATATGTATGTATGTGCATAGAAAACAATAAGCTATTCTTCTCAGGTATTCAGGGTTATTCTGTACCTAAGGAAAAGAAACAACAATATTTTGGATTTGTGTAATGTTCCCAAATGAATACCTGCAGACCATTGTTCTAATTTTACAGATGAGGTAGATGAGGCATAGGGAAAAGTTTTCCTAATAAAGAGGAAGCGTACTACTTACTCTTATAAATGGTGAGCCAGGTTCTCCATTTTGCATTAGACAAATCTTTTGCTGCCTTTTAAAAGTTTAGTACTCATAATCATTCACATTTGTTTAGCATGGAGATTTGCAAAGTACTTTACATATATTATATCAATTGATCTTCCCAACAACCCTGTGAGGTGGGTGCTGTTATTTTTCTCATTCTACAGAAAAGGAGACTAAACCTCAGAGAGATTAAATGACTTGTTCAGAGTCTCACAACTAGTGAGTATCTAAAGTAGGATTCAAATGAGTAAAACATAAACTGCTTGAGGGCAGGAACTGTCTGATTTATTTTTGTGTCCTCAGTACCTAGCACAACACCTGGCCAATAGTAGGTGATTAACGCATGCTTGCTGGTTGATCAATAGATTCCTGAGTGCACTGTAACTCAGTATCACTTTCACAATGCTTGGGTTATCCAGAATCTAGCGCCACCAACATAAGCAGTCTGGAGAGAGTTGCTGCAATATAACATCAAATATATTTCGGTTGGTCTGTGGGTTGAACATTCACTTTTATTATTGATTTACTTCATAAGAAAATCCTTCAGTTGAAAGGGGGGAAGAATCTGGAGTAGATTTAATAGCATTCAACAAGCTAAAGTTTCCCCATTATAATTTAATTTTTTGTGTGTGGATAGTTCTTCCTGCTTAACGAAATGTTGCCAGAACTATTCAAAAGTGACTTGCCCAGGTTCACATAGCGTCAAAAGTGGGCATGAGGCATTGGCTATTAATGAAAAGTTAAACTTTTCAAAGACCTTGGCGAAAAAACTTATATACCATGAGATTGTTTAGCATTGTCTTCCAGATGAAAGTGCATTATTTTGATTCTTTTCTGTAGCACTGCAGGATTTCTTCTGCAAAAGGTATCTGTCTCAAAATCCTGCTTTTTAGGAAATTCTGGAAGGTGAATATCTGACTTGTTCAGGACTTCTCCTAAGCTAAATTCCTCTGCAAAGAAAGTTAGAATGTGTTAGGATAATAGATATTTTTCTAGATGTTGGTATGAATGGGAATTGAAATGCATACTACTGGAAATTCTGAATGGAAGAAACTTTGTTTCTGAGACCATAGAGTGGAAAAAAAAAAACTAATGTTAATAGTATACTTCAAGAAATGATTTCTTTATCTTTTTTTACTATTCTTTGACTTTTACATTGCCTTCATTTCAAATATAACTTTCCCCTATCCGGAAAGCTACCCCTTCTAACTAAGTATAAAAAAAAAAGAATCAATTTAGCAAATCCAACCAACACAACTACTGAGTCTGGGAATATCCGAAATGTCTCACACCCATCGCCCCCACCTCTGCAAAGAACAGTGAGAAGTGCATTTTCTCATCTCTTCCCCATGGGCAAATTTGATCATTGTAATTACACAGCATATAATGAATGATATGTCTTTCTGTCCCCTTCTCTTTTCATTTATATTATTTTAGTCAATGTGCAAATTGCTTTCCTAATTCTGCTTATTTGATTCTATATCAATTCGTGCCATACTTCTGTGAATTTTTCATATTCATTGCTTCCTAAGGCATGTTAGTATGCTATTACATGGATGTACCACAGGTACAACTGTTTCCCAATAAATAGGCATCTATTTTATTTACGGGTTGTTGGTCTTACAAAAACAAAAACATCATGCTGCTAAGCATATTTTGGGCAGCTAGGTGGAGCAGTGGATCTAGTGCCAGTTCTGGAGTCAGGAAGCTTCATCATCTGGAGTTCAAATCCGGTCTCAGACCCTTCCTAGCTATGTGACCTTGGACAAGTCACTTAACCCCCCTTGCCTCAGTTTTCTCATTTGTAAAATTAGCTGGAAAATGAAATGACAAATCATTCCAGTATCTTTGTCAAAAAAACCCCAAATGGGGTCACAAAGAGTCAACAATTAAAAAACCAAAATGAATACTTGGGTTCATATGCAACCTTTTCCTCTCTTTATCTACATAGGGGTATATGCCTTCTAACAAGATCTCTAGGACCAAATTATGAATATTTTATTCACTTTCTTAGAATAATTTCAAATTTCTTCAAGAATTGTCATTAAGGCTAGAGGAGTTTGTTGAGACCCTGGAAACATGGAGCAGGGACAGAACAGTACTGAAGACAGAGATACCCAACCATAACTCCATTTAACCCTCACAAGGACTTACACAAAGGTGCCCAGGTGCCATCATTATACTCAAGGGTGACATAGCCCTTTAGGGCACACTGTTGAAATGCATTAGAGTAAACTGTCTGTATGCCAGTGGTATTCTGTAAGAGTATCCCCAAATACTCTGCCTGTCCTTAAAGTCTAGCCTCAACAGCCTTAGAAGTAACACTGCATGCCTTTTATTATCACAAGTTTAAAAATGTCTTTTATTTTTGTTGTGCATCCCTCTTGGTTCCTTCCTAGAGATTCCTTTCAGCACTTTTGTCTGCTTTTAAATCTGTGTGTTTGGTTCACCCACTCCCAATGAGCTCAAATAACCAGAAAGGAAAAAGCCCTTCCTTCCCCCTTCTGCTCCCACCTCCTCATTCCTTTTTCCCCAAGGAGACAGAAGAGAGAAAGATTAAGATGTAAGCTGGCCAGATAAGCCTGGAACTGGGTTTATTACTAGCGTTGAATAAGGATACAAGAGTATAAAGGCAGGCCTGCTTTATTGGAGCTGGAGCAAGGTTGGTGGGAGACCTGAGATGATTGTGTGCCACTCCAAGAAGGGATGTTCCATTAATTACACATTAACCATGTGCACTGAGTAGGAGGTAGAGGATAAAAAATGCAGATGTTTCTGCAGCCTGGCAGAATGAGAACGGCTCTTGATCCTGTCAAAAGAACATTTTGAATCAAAGGGGCTTCATGGGAGTCAAAGAAAGGGTTTTGTGGGCTAGTGCTATGGTGCCGCCTTTTAATCATTAAGCCCTTTTATAGCGGTAAAATGAACATCCATTGTCATGGCCACTCCAATGAGGCCATCAGACCTGGTGAAAAGGGAATACTTTACTGCAGAAGGCACTAAAACCGGACACAGGCAGGCCCATGGCTGGAATTCCAAAGGCCGGCCCAGCAGTTCATCACAAAGAGAGAAAAGGCAGGGCAGGTGAGTTGGCTTCAATTGCTTTCCCTCCACGACCCCCTTCTTACAAGCTGAACCTACCCTAGTAGAATGGACGACCTCACTTTACAGGCTGGCAGTTCCCTTCTTTTGTTTCCCCCATGAGGTTTTACTGGCTCCTGTTTAATTTTCACTGTTCTTTAAGCAAAGATGATTGAAATGGTATTTCTTAATGGCAATTCTTAATCACTTTTCTACAGTTAGGATAAAGTCATTAGTATTGGGAGAAGAATGGATTATATCTTTTCCTCCCCTTCTTTATTCGAGTAACTAAACTCTATTTTGCCCCAAAGGAGCAAAAATTTCCTTTTCCATCCAGTCAACCTTTCAAATCCAATGTTCCAAAACAAACTCAATTTCTCCCTTTAAAACTCCCCCCTCCAAATTTCCCTATTATTGTTGCAAAAACCACCATCTTCTCAGTACCCCAGGCTCACAATCTATGTATCATCCTTGACTCCTCACTATCTATTGCCCCACCTGTACCCAATCACTTGCCAAGACCTGTCAATTCCACTTTTGTAACTTGACTCAAATATGCCCCCTTCTCTCCTAGGATACTGCCACCACCTTATTATAGACCCTCATCACCTGCAATGACCTGCTGATTTTTCTGCCCTAAATCTCTTCCCACCCCTCTAATTCATCCTCTATTCAGTCACCAAAATAATTTTCCTAAAGTTCAGGTCTGGCCATATCAACCCTTATTCAATAAATGCCAGTGGCTCCTCATCACCTACAAGATTATACATAAAATCATCTACTTGGTATTCAAAGCCTTTCATAACCTAGGTCTCCCTCCTCCAATTTCCCAGTCTTCTTACACTTTGCTCCCTACCATGTATGCTTTGATCAAGTGACATTAGCTTCCTCATTGTTCCACCAACAAGACACTGTTTCTTGTCTCTGATCATTTTCTCTAGTTGTTTCTCATGCCTGGAAGGCTCTCCCACCTCATTGCTGCCTACTGGCCTCCTTCAAGTTCCAACTAGAATTCCGTCTTCTGAAGGAATCTTTTCCTAACCCCTCTTAATGCTAGTGATATCCCTTTTTAAATTTTTTCCTATTTATCCTGTATAGAGCTTCTTTATATACACTTGTTCCCTTTTCTCTCTCATTAAGTTGTGAATTTCTTCCAGCTAAAGACTGTCCTTTGCCTCTTTTTGCATTCTAGAACTGTTAGCACAGTACCTGGCACAAGGTAAGCGTATAATAAATGTTTATTGACTGACTGCTCAAAATACTCTAGTGGTTCCCTGTTAAGGATCAAGGATCCTTAACTTTCTGAGGATCAAGATCTTGATGATGTAGTTGACTAAGGATCAAGAACATACTCCTTTATTTGGTGTTAAAAACCCTGCACAACCTTCTCCAATCTGCCTTTCCAGGCCAACTACTTATTATTCCTTTCTGTCCACTCTACAGTAGTCAAACTCACCTGCTTTCTGTTTCTCATCTACAGCATTCCAACCCCACTTCAGTGCCTTTTTGTTAGCAATCTCCCATGCCTGGAATTAACTCCATTCTCATCTTTACCTCTTGAAATCCCCAACTCTTTTCAAGTGTCAATGCAAGGACTACCTTCTTCATGAGATTTTTCCTGATCTCCCCAGCTGTTAGTGCATCCTATCAAAAATAAGTTTATATTTTTAATATATTTTCGTGTACTTCTATGTGTACATGTCTCTTGCAATAGAATGTCATTTCTGTGAGGCCAAAGACTGTTTTATGTCTGTTTATTTCCAGAGCCCAGCACAGTGCCTGAAACATTATAGGGATCCTTTAAATGCTCATTGAATGATTTTTATTTTTTAAGGGAAGAGAGAGGTCATGTTCTCTAATTTTAACAATAAGGTTTTAACATTGACCACTGTAGGCAACAGGATTTTTCTTGCCTCTCCATGTCAGTTGCATCTCCATCAATATGTGTGTTCCTATAACTGTACATTGTTTTCTTCATTCTTCCTTCAAGTCTTCCCATGTTTCTCTGAATATTTTGTATTAATCATTTCTTAAGCTATAGCAATATTCTATTACAGTCATACCCCATAATTTGCTCAATCATTCCTTAATCCTGGGCAAATACTTTATTTTCAGCTTCTGTTACCAAAAACAAGGCTCTTATAAGTATCTTTGTACATAGGGGTCTTTTCTGGCTATTATAATCTCTTTAGGATTAGTTCTAGTAGTAGAATCTCCAAGTCGAAGGATACAAAAAGTTAAGTAACTTCTTTCACATAGTTTCAAATTTTTTTCTGGAATGGCTGAATCAGAGCCTTTCTATCAGTAGTGAATTAGATTGCCTGCCTTCCTACAAACCCTTCAACAGCGAATCTTTATGTTTTTTACTAATTTGAAAAGGTATGAGGTGAATTTCCAGGTTGTTTTCATTTGCATCCTTTCAGGTGATGATCAATTTAATTTCTTCTTTTGAAAGTTGTTCTTTTGACTATTTATTTGGTTCTTATTCTTACCTATTTTTGTTAAATTCCCTGTGGATTTTGGCTGTCAGATTTTCCCCAACCTGTATATTTTCTTCTGATTCATTGCATTGATTTTATTTGCATAAAAGTTCACCTTTCTTATTGAAAGAGGTTAAATGAGACAGCCACATTTGTGATGATTAACTTTCATAGACTTGGCTCTCCTTAGCAAGGCAAGGTTCTAAGACAACTCCAAAAGGCTCATGATGGTACATGCAATCCACATCCAGAGAAAGAATTATCGAATTTGAATGCAGATCAAAGCACACTATTAGCTCGCTCTTTTGTTTTTTTTTCTTCTTTCACATGCTTCATTTCTTTGGTTCTAATTCTTCTTCACAACATGACTAATGTGAAAATATACTTAATATGAATGTACATGTAGAGCCTACATCAGATTGCCTGCCGTCTTGGGGAGGGAGTATGGGAGGCAGGGGGAGAAAATTTAAAACTCAAAAGCCTGTAGAACTGAATGTTGTAAACTAAAAATGAATAAATGAATTTTTTTTAAAAGAAAGAGGCCAAATGAGACTATAAACTTCCAAGCAGATATTAGTCTGCATTGGTAAAAGAAGCATCTTCATTAGGAGTACTCTACACCAATCAAATCACAGATCTGGAACAAATAGATAATACAGATATAAGCATAATTACAGGCCTAGATGAGTTACAGGTAGAGGTATATGTATACATATACATGCATAGATTACAAATACACATGTACATATTCATATACATACATATATACACACAATCACACATTTACATACACATATAACCATAGCAAATGGTCTTGATTAGAACTTGTCTGGTGGCATAAGACACACAGTAAAAGTAAGTTAGGTACTTTTGAAAACACCATTTATTCTTTTCATCTTGGGCAATAAATTTAGCAAATTCCTACTTTGCTTTATTAAATGTTTCCCAACTGACCTAAAAATGCAATTGCAGCTGCCAAAGTAACTAATGTATCCACAGGGTGTAGTTTATAGATTGGGAGAAACTAGATCATCAAGTAGGGTTATTTTCTGTTGGTGTAAAGTGACAGATTTCAAAGAATGGAAATAACTTCACTTTTCTGAAATGAATTTGAACTTAAAATTTAAGTTCTAATACTTAACACTACAGAGTTTTAAAAATTGCATGTGAACTTTTGAGATGTTATGGAAATTGATTATGTTTGGAAGCTCAAGGTATTCTATAGATAATTTAGATGAACAAATGAAGATTATTAAGAGCACTATTTTGTTTTTTACCACTGGACTCTGGAATGACTCTGGGAGGGAGAGTGAGGCTGACAGCTTCACCTAAAACCAATTCATATTGAAGTCAAGACGTCACCATGACATCACTGTTCCTTTTTAAAAATGAAGAATGAACCACAATTAAGGAGAAGTATAGTTTTAGGTTGTAGGTAGTAGGGAATTAGGCAATAGACAAGGAAAAAATTAAAGATAAATAAGAGATTGGTAAAAAAAAATGGTAAATGGGTTAAAAAATAGAAGATAAATAAGAGATGGGATAAGTTGGAGGAATTGTAATGGAATGGGTTCAGCTTATACAAGTAGATGGTTTGCTTTGATAAGGAGTAGGGTCACCTCTTCATGTGAGATAGGGACAGATGAGGCACAGGACATCCCAGTGATAGCTTATCCAAATTAGTTTCCTAAATTGTTCAAATTGATCAAAAACTCTCCACCTGAAAATAAACTGTATAGACTCAAAAAAATTGCTTTGTTGAATTCCTAGGTTGGGGAACATGTCACTTTAAGGTATAATGCTTCCATTGTTATACAAGTTATAATTGTGAGAAAACAAAAGGAATTCATATATACAATATGTAACATCTACGCATTCGTGTACACAGTCAATCACCTGGCATTTATCAAGTCCCTACTATGTGACAGGCATGAGAATAGGGCCTGAAATACAAAGATAAGTTTTTGTCCTTAAGCATGTTATTTTGCAAAGGGAGACAACGCATATATTTCTAAGTATATTCAAAATATTAAAAAAAAAAGCAAGTACAAGGTAATTAGGAGAAAGCAGTTGCAGCTGGGAGAATAAAGGAAGGTCTCGTGTAGGATGTGGCACTTTAGCTGAGCAGTGAAGGAATCTGATGATTCTCATAAGCAGAGATGAGGAAGGAGTGCATTCCAGGGAGGGGAAACACACTGTGCAGACACATGGAGAGGCAAGATGTAATATCATGTAGTAGAAACAGCAGGACTTTCTTTTGTATCTGTTGTTTGAGTGCTCACTAGTCAAATATTTTACTTGTAGTTTTTTTCTAAAAGAATGCTTCAAATAGCTCCTTTTTTGGTTGCTGGTGGTCAATCTTTGTGTGCATAATTAGACTCAGGTTTACAGGTACGTCAATTTGCGTTGCTGCAGGAACACCTTTGCCTATTAGAATATACTATTCCATTAGTTTCTGTGATTTCTCATGATTTTGTATAAAGTTATGTTATTCAGATATCCTTCTGAAGGTCTTTCTTCTGGCTATCTGCAAAATTTTCTGTGTTAGGGGCCAAGCTCTGGACCGTGGCCCCCTGAGGAGCCTGGAAGACGCCCCGGGTGTGAACCCGCCTTCGGGTGCTGGGACCGCCAATACGGGAGCTGGCTCCGCCCTCAGGGAGGAACATGGGAGGA
>CM053770.1:418098282-418128756 GCA_028658325.1 Potorous gilbertii | reverse complement strand
AGCGAAGGCCGGGGGTGGGGATACCGCCTGAATCCAGGCGAAGGCAGGGGAAGGAGCCCCATGCGAGAGTACCGCCTGGCTTAGAGTTCAGGCGAAGGCCCCCGTGCGAGATTACCGTCTGGACTAGGACCCAGACGAAGGCCGGGGGAATAGCCCCGAGCATTTTCTGTTTGTCATTGAGACTCGTGATTTTAAATTTTGTTATGTTTTGTTTGTTTTATTCTGAAAGTGACATGTGCATTCCTTCAATTTGTGCTTTGTTGTTTGTATTCAAGAGTTCTGGGCAATTTTCTGGTACTATCTCCTGCATTATGATATCCTGGTGCTTCTTCCTGTTTTTAGTTCATCATGTTCTTTTGGAAGATTTATGATCCTTAAGTTCTCTCTGTTCATCTTGTCATAAAGGTCAGTCATTTTGGCTTAAATAGAATTCCTGTAATCTTTGAACATTATTCCCCTTTCCTTTTCTTCTGCCAGATTTCCCCCACTACAGTATTTTTGCATATCACTTCTTTAGAGAGACTCTCTGTCATGTACTCTATTTTTCCTAATCTGCTAAATAGCTTTAAAATTCTGCCTTTAGAGCGCTACATTCTGATCTATATTTACTCTTTTGAGGAGTTAATATTTTTTAAACCCTTCTGGAGTTTTGTAGATGTTGTTTTGTGTTCTCTTGTAAGTCTAGAGGATTCTGTATTTTATCAGGCATTGGTTCGCTTTCATTTGTCTTAATACTGTTTATCAAGAGAGCTTTGCATTGTCTTTGAGGATTTGTCACTCATCCTCCCTTCTCATTTTAGGGTTTTCTTTGTTGCTTTCTGTGTGTACTAGAATGTTTTCTTATCCTAAAATCCTGTGTTTTGAGCTTTAAAAAATTCTCTCATCACTGGTACCTCTCTGTTGTTGAGCAGATTCTTACTGCATTTCTAAGGCTTGATTACAAGCCTGCCTCAGCCTCCTCCAATTCAAGGGTATAGTATGCACTGACCTGTATCCCTGTCCTGAGTACCCTTTTGGGGGGAACAGGGCTGGCCCCAGCTGAGTTATTCAATCCTCTTTAGGAAGTCACTTATATGACTTGTCACATTCTCCTTAATCCTTCCTTCAGCTTCCATGGCTCAGCTGAATCAGTATTTACCAATTTTTGTGAGGGAGGCCAGGGAAGGTTTTCCTCAGTAGAGTAGCTTTACAGGTCGTTACCCTAAGACTTAGGCCCACTCCAAAGGAAGCACAATTTCAGATCCCTCTTTCCTCTTACAAGTAAGTGACTGAGAAAGTTGAGAGTCTGCTTGTTATTATAGGATAAGGAATCAACTGCAGCATCCCTGAAGCAATTGAGAGGATCTAGTCAATCAAAAACAATTTATTGAGGGTTTACAATGTGTCATGCACTGGGTGAAGCATGGGAACTACCAAGAAAGGCGAGATGGGCCCCTGCAGCAGCCAGCTCTTTCTCCTTAAGAATGAATAAATTTTAATGTTTTGCTTAATCTTAGCTGTCTTTTCTCAAAGTCATTGCTTGTTTCTTAACAGCCTTGGTTACTCCACTACCCACTCCACCTCCATATGCATGTGTGTGAACTGTTTTCATAAGTGCATTAATAATCTTTTGTTCTAGATCTGTGATTTAACAAGCATAGGTTCTATCTCCTGGGATAGAAACATGATACATGGAAGCAGAACCAAGCAATCTCTCTGTACAGTTTACAGAGCATGTTGACATATTATCTCACTTGAGCCTCACAATACCTTGTGAAAAAGTTAGGGGGATTACTACTAGCTCCCATTTACAAAAAAGGAAATCAAACCCCAGAGATATTAAGCATGAGGAATGTTTTTCTTGTAGAGTCTCTGTAACCGTGGGATTCCCTAACTTCCCCACCACTAACATGGACTCTGTCCTGTATGCCTTGGGTCTAAAAGGTCTGCCTGTACTTCATCTTGCCAGGCCCTAGCCACCATACCATTCATTGATTGGTCAGCTCTACATTATGTTGCCCTGGGAGTGATTCTGTGTGGTTGCCCCTTTTTTTGTTTCTGTGTATTTTGTCACAGGTACTTGCTTGAGAGAAATAAGCCAACTGAGGGGGATGGACAGAGCTTTACCCTGCCTGAGGCTTATTTCTGTTTGTATTTTTCTTAAATTTATTCTGTTAAAGAATGTTTTTGCTGAACTTAATTTTATTACTCATAAACCCCTGTGGTCAATTCTGTCCCTAGTGGTGCTGGGTGTCACTTTGCAGCATGAAGGTGCAAGGAGAATCGCATGAGAGAAATATGACAGCTCATTGTTGGGGAATTGAACTCTCTGACTAGAGGCACGAACATATGATTGATTTCATAACTACTTTTCTAAGTAGGGGCAGTTAGGTGGTACAGTGGATAGAGCACGTCAGGAGGATCTGAGTTCAAATCTCACCTCAGACACTTGACACTCACTAGCTGTGTGACCTTGGACAAGTCACTTAACCCCAATTGCCTCATCTTGGGTCATCTCCAGTCAATATCTGGTCATTGGATTCAGATGGCTGTGGAGGAGAAGTGAGGCTATTGACCTGCACAGCCCTCCCTTGCTTAAAACAAAGTCAAGTGCAAGTCATGTCATCATTTGTCTGATGGCATGGTCTTCTTTGGCAATGAAGGACAAACACACACACTCTTATAAGTAGAGAATTGATATGAATGTTGACTCTATTTTATAAATCTGCCTCGTTGACCCAAGCCAATGTAAAATAAACTTTGATTGACCTAAGTTTTTAGACAGTGGTTCTTCACCACACCATCTACTGAGTTACAGAGGGATTTTGACCCACTTCAGGGAAACTCTTAACGTATGCAAGTATATATTTAGGTAGCATTGAGACAGTTTGGTGTAGTCATCAGAGAGCCTGCTTTGAAGCCAGGGAGATGTGAGTTCAGTTCTATGACCCTGAGCAAATCCCTTCACATCTCAATGCTCTAGGACAGTGGTGTCAAACTCAGATATAAACTGGATCCCTGTTGCTGCCATGTTGACTTAGAAAACCATAAATTAACATTATATGTGTTGTAGTATATTTTTGTTTATTTTGTTAAACATTTCCCAATTCTAATCTGTTTCTGTAATAGAAGAGAATTTTGCAAGCAGCCAGTAGAATTTGACACCTCTGTTCTAAGAAACTCACTAGGACTATAAAGGGGAGGGAAGATATTGACCATCACCTTTCTTTCAGAGAGGAAGGTTAAGAGACTTGTTCAGGAACACATTAGTAGTGGTAGTTGTGTCACTTGGTAGTTTTTTATAATAATACCTAACATTTATATGAGGTTAACTAGGTGCTAAGTAATGTCTCAGTTTATCCTTGCAATAAGCCTGAGTAGGTGCTGTCATTATCCTCATTTTACAAATAAGGAATCTGTAATTCTTTTTGATTGTCAGTTTGATGTCAATTAATCAGATTAGAACAGTAGGATTTACTAAAGTAGTATAGTTGGTAGAGTCAGTACATATATTCTCTTCCGATGTTTATGACAAACTCTCTTGGGGGAAGTTCAGGAGAAAATATACTCAAATTTAAACATTTACTCACAGCTCCTGGAAATCTTTTCCAGGAGTGATGTTCCTGGGGTCCTAGCTAGTTAGTGACTGAGGCTAAGTTTGTACTTGTCTTCCTTTCTCCAGGTCCAATGCTTTATCCCCTGCTCCAACCAACTGCCCCATTATACCAAGCAGACAACAGGTCTCTATCCCCAACTGATTTAGATGGCATGGAGGAGTCTGAATCCATGAGCGACTGGAATCCCATGTCCCTGGTTCAACATGTCCTTAAGAGAAGGAAGTAGCACAGAAGGGAATTTCCTCAGAGGCAGAGCATTTAGACCCTCACTTAATTCTATTGTCACCCTTCTCATTTGCATTCTCAGTTCCAGATACAGACATCTCTGCCAGTGACATGATGAGAAATGGACTATAGAGATGCAAACATTCAGCTTCTACCAAAACTGTAAATAAAGATAGGGAGAGTAGGAAATCACATGTGACAGCACACAAGAGGTTACACACCCAACACTCTGTTTGGTCTATGCTCCACATCACCTGGTACTTTTTGCCTACATTCTCTCCATCAACCCTCTGGGAAAGCCAATATACATAGACTGGTTTGATCAATGATACACCTGCTCTGCTTTTCCTAACTGATTCCAACCTACTACTCTACCAACTTCAGACCCAAGTAGTCAGTCTACACCTTCACCCAACTATTCTCCATAGTTCTAGAAATGCAGAAATGTCCCAGGAAAACTTCCTTGTATTCTCTGACTCTGAGATCTGCTGCACTTTCCTCCCACTGGTAGGACCCTGAAAATATCTCTGGCCAGGAGATGTTTATATTCTCTTATCAACATGGTAAATAGCAGAAGAAATTCATGGTAATTTAGAAGGAGGATAGGTGAAAAGGCTTAGAAAGAAGTAAAATTGGAAGATGTAAGTATGGCCTAAACTTTACAAGTCAGAAAGAATTTTTGTAGATTTGATGATTTTGAAGAGTCACTTGTATGATTGGATGAATATGAAAGGGGTGTATGCTGTAGAGCCCATGTAGGCTATGTGTCTCCACATGGATCTGTCTAGATATGAGTCACAGGGAGGTAGGAATGTATATTTATATATCTATACATATATATCTATACATATATGTATAGATATATATGTATGTATCTACAACTACCTATCTGTCTGTCTATTAAGAGTAGTGCCCACCCTTTTGCAAAGGAGACTTTCATTCTATGCCTCCTCATATTGTTATAGGGGAAATAATTTTTAGGTTCTAACTCATTCCTCTCCTGCAGAAGGAGTACTCCAAGCTATACATCCCAGGCTTGACTCTTGCCCACCAAGTGCCAGTTCTACAATGAACGCACAGATCAACAACAACAAAAAAGCCATTATCTAAGTCAATAGGAAACAAATCAGAGAAGGTATAAAGATGAGAATGTGGTAAGACAATACACAGAGCTACTACTAGGAGCAAGATAATTCATCTTGACCTTGGGAGAGATCTAAGATCTCACCCAAGTGGAAATTCCTTGAAGCCTCTAGTATGATAGTAAGCTGGAATTAGGGACATGATTAAGATACTGGCTCTTCCACCCACTTTTTCCCAGAGTCCTTCTCTCCCTTTAGGGACCTAGAAAGACTGGAACCATGTTTTTCTCCTCTGTCAAAGAAAGAAGTCAGAAGACCTATATCGTTCTTCTCCCTCAGGCTCTCGTCAATTCTGCCCACAGGCATGGACAACTGAGTATTAAATCTAAAGTAATGAGAAAAATCCCATGCAAATGGACTTTGAGGTAACATATATAATATAAAATGTCAATAAAACCTAGTTTTTCCTTCTTTGAAATTAGATTTTTGGTATTTTGAAAAATGACAGTTAATGTCATTAAAACTGAAACCTTTTAATTACCTTCCATGAAGTGTACATCTGTTATCTCATCTGCACTTTACAACAAAAATGGGGTAATAGGCCAGGTTCATAGGATGAGGTGAGAAGAGATGGTGTTTTCAGGCTGTCATGATGGAGGGAGGGGAACCTTAAGAAACAATGACCCTCACCCTGACACCCCACCAGGACTCTTTTCCTGACTCCCCTCTCACCACCCTACCATTACGTAGTTTGCACATAGTTCCACCCTGGCCCATCATCATGCTCCACCAAAGCTCTACCACGACCATCATTACTAGGTTCTGCTCTGTCCTAGCCTTTTTCTCAAGAAGAGTACAATTATTGTCAGATATCCTGGAATTCCAGGTGCTAAGGAAAGTTTCCCCAGTTTTGGGTAATTTATCTGTTCTGGGATAAAATCCCTTTCTTCTGCCTTAGTCTTCCCAAGTAGTTACTGCTCATAGATAATAGCTTCTACCGATGAAAACATAGGTAGGGAGAAAACAAAAATATTTAGTGGCATCCTCTTATTAAATTCCATGAAGACAAAGAGCAAACATATCTAAAGTATGTGTTCTTCAGGAAGTAAGTAGCTCAAGTGAACAGTCCTAGAGAATGCATTTGAAATTTCTTGTTTAGTTTGCGAAAGTTTTGAGTTCAAATTTTTAAAATTCATAGCATAGAAACTCCTTATTTTATCAAAATGATAATATAATTATTTGGTACCTAGGTAAAATAGTTATAAGTATTCACCCTTAGAATCCCTGGATGGAATTGAGAAGTTAGTTGATCAACATTGTATGATCATAATTGACATTTATATAGCATCTTAAAACCTTTCAAATGCTTTACATATATTTTTAGTCTCACAGCAATGTGAGGTAGGTATTTCTATCCATTCATATTGGAAAAAAATGAGGTTGGAGTTGCCCATGGAGACAGAATTTGAAACCTAACTCCAGGGACATTATAGGAGATTAACATTTCCTATACCATTTTCCCTCTCTAGATAAAAAGTAACAGTGCAATAGTCAAGTGAAATTTGTTCCTCTTTGTTGACAGTGGGTTACCAAGGGCACTGGTGTTTGCACCACACAAATAATCAAACAGAATTTGAGATACTAGAACTTAAAATCCAGCCAAACAAAAATAAACAAAATGTCCAAATACAAGCATTATTTACATAGCCCAGGAGAAAGAATTCTGAACTTATAGTAAGATTCTGGACTTACAGTAGGATTTTCATACTCAGTGCGCTCTGGAGTTAACTGTGCTAATTCATGCTCATGCTGATTTTTCAGTTTCTCCAGGTAAGGCCACATGGTTCTTTCAGAGCTCTAGTTATTCATGTGGGATTGAGAGTATCTTTCTAATGCTAAGCCTCAAAAGCTCCCACCACTGCACTTTCTATCAGTCGATATCAATTTGTCAGACTAAAGCAATAGGGTTTCTAAAGGTAGCATAGTTGCTACAAATATTCTCCCACAAAGATTGTGTTCGTGACACACTCTCTCAGGGAAAGTCTAGCAGGATGTACTCAAACTTGAGAGACTAACTCATAGCTCCTCCAAGTCATTTTCCTGGAGTTTTCAAAATATTCCCCTTAGGTATTGTATAGGCTTTATCTGGGCTCTTTGTAGAGCCTTGAATATGCTTTATCATCATATTTAGCATGCTAGACTACTGAGGAGAAAAATTTAAAACCTCCAGACCCTTTAAAATGCCCAAGGTCCTTTTCTGACCAAGTGATTCCTTCTTATAGGTAGCTCTCTTTCTCTTTTCCATTGCCAGATAGTAAAATCTAGCAATTCCAGTTCAATCTAGCAATTCTAGTTCAATAGTTTTATACAGACTTAAGAAGACATGGTCAATTCCCTCAATCAGTCATTATATTTCCAGGCTTTATTCACACCTAGTGAAAAACTGGGATGTATTCTCTTCTTATAAACTTATCAGAGCATAGTATCTTATTGATTACTTAAGGTGGGGTGGGGACTATTTGATTGATTTACTCAACTGACCCCAATATTTGTACCTGGGTTCAAATCTTGACTTTGATACTTACTAGTGTGTGCCACTGGTGAAACTGCTTCATCTCTTTGCTTCTCTAGGTGTTGATTCCTTCATTAATAAAATGAGGGGTTGAACTTCAGTTAAGGGGTTGACTTTAGATAAGGGCATCAGGTTATATGATCACAAATGTCCTTTATGGTTCTAATATCTATGAGCCTAAGCATTAAAACATCCCAAGGGAATAAATATCCTGTCTAGGAAGTCCAATTCATAACATAATCGGCTAGAATTTTACCGAGCCCTTACTTTAATCAATCAAGTCATATACATACATAATTTTACTAAGGAAGTGTTGGTTCTTTGAATAGGTAGTTAGTGGACCTGAGGAACAAATTCCATGAGTCAGGCTTAAAGAACTGGTAGCTGGAAGGAAAAAGGAAAAGAACAGGGGCAAGGAATCTTGGTTGGTTTCTGGGACACATAGGGAGAGACAACCAGAGATGAGTGTTCTAGAAGACTGGGTAGATAGTCCTCTGTGAATACTAACCTACCCAGGGAGGTCAATGATATCAGATTAATATCATTAGAAAGGGTCAGGCTTATCTTTTATGTACACTAGTCACTTTAAGATTGAAAACTAAGATGTCATTAGAAAGAGTGATCTTTTCACCATACAATGGTGGATTCTTTACCTCCAGTTTGATATATTACTCCAAGATCTTTGACTTTCCTGTCATTTTTATTATGTAATCCCCATATTTTAGTAATGAATTCCATGAACCATCATCTTTCCCCCCATTTAATTTGAGAATTCATTTCAGCAAACTTTGTGTAGTTTTAAGTTTTAATCGTTAGGGATATTTAATATCTATTTAGTAGTTATTAGAACTTAATATGGCACTAAAACTTTTGGGATTCTCTGTTCTCAAAGAACTATGTCTGGATCTAAGGGAAGACATAAAGAAATTTAAGACGAGATTTCTGCTTTTAAAGAGCTCTTAAAGTAGTAGAGATGGCAAAAAACGTTATACAAATAACTATACTTCAAACTATAATGTGTTAAGTGCTTAAGGGAGATACAAAAAGATGTTAGGAGATTTTAGAGGGGAGACTAGGTTTCATATGGTATCACTGAGGTGATGTTTAAGGCTTGCCTTTTCTGATATATTTTCTGCAACAAGCCAGTCATATTACCTACAGCTCTCACACTTAGAGTTCTTTTTGCATGTGAAGGTGTTTTGTCTCTAGGAAGTTCCTAACAAAAAAAATAAATCTGTCCATTATGAATGGATGAAAAGGCATATATTATGTGGGGACTATGGACCAAGCACTAAGTGCTGGGGATACAAATACAAAAGCAGAGACAGCTGGCATCTCAACTGATGTCACAGGTCTGTAATTCCTGCTAACAAAAACTGCATCTATTGAGCTCGGTAGTTTTGAACAGCAAAACACTGAGTTGATTGGGCATTCTAAATAAGTCCAGAATTATTATTGAGAACTCCTGGGAATGGGTGGGGTTATGTTACCTTTGAAGGGGTTAACCTGCAGAGGTCAGAAAGGAAATGTCAGAATTCTGGAGCTAGATGGTAGTGGGATCAGATCTGTGAGTAGCTTATGTACTTATAGCTTGGGAGAGTTGGGGAGACAGTCTCTAAACAAAACAAATAAAACCCCAGAAACATCAGAAACAATCCTTGCAGCTGGAGTTATATTTTATTTTAATGGTGGAAGACGACTCATATGAGGGAGTGGTAACCAGGGAGAGATATTTTGGTCTGGAAGGTTGCTAGTCTAGAAGGCAGAGCTATGGGAAGTAGATTCATTTCCAATAGCAATGACTGTATCTGATTATGGTGCCAGAACTGGAGAGATAGTGTAAGATTATAGTGTATGAGGAGTGGCAAGGTGGGTGGAGAGAAAAACCTGGGGATGTAACATAAGGAAAACTTCATCCACTTCTGCCAGTTATTCTCAGATTTCATATGAATTTTTCCTCTAGTATTCTATCACCAGAACTCTTCAACTTTGACATTTTCATGGAAGAATACAGCTTGCTTTCTGGCCAGCCTAGAAATAATTCCCAAGTAGCATATGATTTCCTTAGCTTTTGAAGAATCCCTGTCAATTCCCAAATTAGTTGAATAATTTCATTCAACTTCATCTAGTTGAAAACAAGGGTGCTTTTGTTACCATTTTTTGTTTATTCTTTATGTTTGTTTGTTGACCATTAATATGTATTTCCTCCTCACATCTCCATTCCTTCTCTCTGCAAGCCCTACTCAAAAGCTGTGGGAGGCATCACTCAGGAGGAGCAGATGTCCAGTGTAAGGAGCTTTTTTTTTTCCTCTGGGGTGGGGGGATGGACTTACAGAATTATAAGAGAGAGGAAGAAAAAAAGACTTTGTCCATTTGGAATAGCTTTGAAATATGCTGAAGTATTATCTTAAGCAAAATGATCAATATGAATTGTGAAACGATTTGGATTTAGTAGTTTTCTGACCGTGTGTATGATACCCGGGGTTTGCCGGTTGTGAGCCTCTTAGAGTCTGGATTCCCTTTGTAGGAAGACTCTGTCCAAATCCTGTTCAACCTGGAAGGAGGAGAATGAGTTGGAGAAGCCATTTTCCTCCCTGTACTTTATTCACTCGTCTCAACAAAGGCTGCATTTATCTATCTATTTATTTATTTTTCACCCTCCCTCCTTCTTATAGTCCTCTGGTAAATCAAAAAAGTAAACTCTCATTTTCATTGTGTAAGGGGCTTACTTCCAGGCCCCTACAGTTGCCACAGTAACTAATTAGAAATTTGCATCTCTAAGAGAATTATTTAATACTGATGCGTAAGCCCTTTTATTCTTCCGAGCATGGCCTTTCCTTGTGCAACTTCTGGTAGATGTTGGGCCTTGAGGTCATACTGTACAAACTCTGAATGTAGGTGGCCCTGGGTTTCCCCTTTTTATCTCGGGTGATTCATATCCTGTGAAGAAAATGTCTTGCTAGGTCTTTGTTGAGTGGTCTGGATCTGAAAAGCAGCGCCCAATTCATGGCATCGCCATTTGTTTTAACCTGTAACATCTTCCCCATTCCCCATTAGCTAACTCTTGTGTAATTGAGTCATGCGTGTTAAACTAGGAGAGTTGAGTTATGTCACCCCGACCATGGGTGGGGGGATCATTAGAACCATTGTAAAGGCCAAGGAGACGATGTTGCAGCTTTGCAAAACACTTGGCTGGTGTGAGTGCAAAATGTCACCAGGATTCTAGGATAAATCGTCATGGAGTAGCTTCCTCATGTAACCTTTTCGTTATAATGTCTAAGCATCATAAGGGTCATATGTGGCAGGAGGAGAAAAGACTGAGAGAGAAGGGATACTTTTGGTATTCTTTCTGTCTGCACTCCTGAGAGAAGGCATCCACTCGTGGTATTAGAAGGTAATCTGATCTGTATTGGTTGTAGCTTCTTGAGGCTGTTAACTCATACTTGCAGGGAGGGATTAGGGACCCAAGGGAGAGAGGGAAGCCTAGAACTCTACCATCTCTATCTCCTACCCATCTTATATACTGATCACAAAAGTTTGACTTACAGTCAAAAGGACAGGGGCATATATTCCCAAGGATGTCTGAGGAAGGGAAGGGAGCAGGATTAATCACTCTTGTGTCCATGGTAATGGTTTATCCCCATCTGCCTCCCCCAACAGACATCAGGACAGTGCCTTGCTCCCTCCTCCTTCAGTGGGAAGGTAGTTGGCACTTTCATTTCTTTTTGCACTAATTCCAAGGTAGGATGGAGTTAGGGAACAAGGAAAACTGCTTTTTCTAGGATAATGGATTTGTTACTCAGTCTGCGACTAATATGGGAGGTCAACCATACCCACAAGCGTTGTTACTGCTCCTCAGGTATGGCAGAGGTGGGAATAAATGGCTATGAATGTAGCTTCAGTCCACAACTTCCCTATGCTGGACACAGTCTTGAATCAGAGCTATTCCTTTCCCCTCCCCTTAAGTTAATTACTCCAGAGAGGAATTCCAATAGTCCTCAAGTAAATGTGCTGTGACTTGTTGTTATCTGGGATTGGAATACAGGAGGAAGACAAGTCACATATGATCAGTATCTGTCATCTATGACCAATGAGACATATGATATCTATAAGATAGAATTCAGTTTCATAGTATATTTCATGCCATTTATGATCCAGACAAACTGACCTACATGCTATAGTTATTTGTTTTTATATTTTATTTCCTTATCAAGTTAGTAAGCTCTGAGGAGGGGAAAGCTGTCTTACCTAAACTTTGTATTTCTCCAAAATTCTGAATGCTATACACCTAGAATATTTTTTTAATTGACTTAACTGAATCTAATAGAGGATATATACAAATAATAATGTTACGTCTTCTGCCTTCCATGACACAGTCTGCCCAACATGTTTGCAACTCGCTACTGCCTCAGTTCTGCCTCTTAGAATTCTTAGCTTCCTTCAAAGCTCAAATTATGTGCCAACTCCTCCAAGAATTCTTTCCTGACCTTCCCTCCCAGTTAATTTCCTCTCCCTATTCAAATAATCCCATCTATTTTTATATTTCCCAACAGAATGGAAAATCTTTGAGGGAGTGCTCTTTTGTGTGCTTTTTTTTGTTTTGTTTTTGTCTTTCCATCCCTAACACTTAGTAAGGTGTTTTGCATTTTTGCAAATAATAAAGACTGGTTGGATAGAATTGGATTTCAGTTATGGAAGATTATTCTGAATATATACAGAAGTAACATTGGGTGAACCTTCTTTAAAATTTTCAAGAAAAGGGTTCACATTTTCTGGAGACAAAGCTGTGTAATAAATGAACTTCCAGACTTTGATTTTTATAATTGTTTATAATTGTCAGGAAAAAAAGGCACCAGTAGGAGAAATGTCCATTCTAAAATAAACAGGAATAGTTATCTTCACTTTCTTTGATGCTGCTAAAAAGAAAAAAGGTTTGAAGTAGCTTGCCCAAGAACTTTCTACCCCATTAGAGGAAAGCTTATAATCCTTCTGAAAATTCTTAGCAATCAAGAGTCCTCCATTTCTCTGGAATTGCAATAGCCCTTATAGCACCTCGTAAAAAAGAAAATGTCAATATTTGTCATGATGACAATGGTCTTCCTCATCTTACCTATATTTCTTTATTTAATTGAGATATTTTTTCCAGGCTGAGGAACATTAAATCTATTTACTTGTGACAAAAATCAACTCATTTTAGCTTTATTGTCTAAGTAAAGACATTAGATAGAATAAAAATTGTCTATTGTCTTTTCAGCTGGATATTTTGTATCCTGCAATGATTACTGTAGCCCTTGATTCCAACAGCAGGACCTCCGTAAATGTCTATTCTTATTATTGACCATAATCATAACGGCATCTAGATTCTGTTACCTTTGTAACAACTTACCTAAGAACCATGGAGTCTGAACACAGATCCAAGCACACTATTTTCTCTCTTTTTTTGTTGTTTTTTCTTTCTTCTGGTTTTTCCTGTTGGTTCTAATTCTTTTTTTTTTTTTTACAATATGACTAATGTGGAAATATTTTACATTTTATATAATATTTTAATATTATATATTATTTTTTATTTTACATAACATTTTTATTATAAATAATTTTACATATACTCAAGCAGATTGCACACCATCTTGGGGAGGGGGAAGGAGAAGAAAGGGGAAGGAGAAGGAGGGGGAGAAAATTTAAACTCAAAATCTCATAAAAGTGAACTTTGAAAATCAAAAATTAATTAGTAAATACAAATTAGTTATTATTGATTATTATAATTAATTTTTAAATATTATTACTCATTGTTTCAACCCAATGTAGAAAGCTGGTCAGAAAGATGCAGGTCTAGAATCAGACAATTGTCGTTCAATCCTAGTATGATGCCTCCTTGCACACAGCGCAAGTTCATAGAGTTTAATGAATGCCTGTGGAATGGAATCAAGGCATGTCTCTGCTACTAACTAGCTATGTCACTTCATTTCTCTGGGCCTCAGTGTCCGCATCTGTATAATGCGAATTTGATCAATATTTGATTCTGGCTATATTCAGCACACTGCCTCACCCCTCCCCTAGCATACTGTTCTCACAGGATTACAGTGTTTAGCATTTATATCAAACTGAATTCCCCATTTCAAACCCTGTCCTGTTGAAAAACAATTATTGTGCCTTACTGTGCCCTATTATCTTCTTTGTCCTAATACATAGTCACCATTTCTGGGTTTGGAAAAAATTTAAGCCACCAAAGTATAAATTCTTTACTTGGGTGTCACTGAAATACTTTATGAAAACATTTTAAAATTCCATTAAAGAGTAAAGGTACGCAATATGATTCTGTATAGGGGTATTTTATAAGAGAGAGGAATAAAAAAAATTGTTCAGTGTAGCTTAAAGATGTAAGGTTCCAATTTATTTAATCAGGGAGGTCATTAATGGGAATCTTTCAGTGTTGATAATTGTGTTCCAAGCCCCTCCATAATGTGCATCATTAACGGGTACCTCATTAATACCCACCTGTTGGGGGCATAAGGCTCTTAAGGTAAAAGAATCTGACTACTCGGAAGGCCCAGCCTAAATAATTAAGGCTGGTGACTAGAGGCATAAGATAACACTGTGTTGGTTACCTGTATGCCCTAGACAGGTACATAAAGGAAAAACAAGCAGTATACCAGACAAAGGAAGATGCAGGCTATTTAAGCAATTACATAATTTTGAGAAGTTAGGAAATTAGCATATTTGTAATCATTTTAAAGATGGTCACATTGAGGCAAGGTTCAAAAAATAAGACAATATAAGAAACAGCTCATTAATTTAATTACACACATTACCCTACATGATGTTGCCCTAACCAATATCGTTTCACAAGGATAACAATATGTTATAGCAAGCTCCACTTAAATGGTCATGGACTGACATCCTGAGCTGCCAATTGAATGCTTAGTAAAACCAGAGAAAGTACTTGAGCCCCAGCAATGTTAATTCCTCTGAATGGAAGATGGATTATTGTCCAATTTAACATTGTCCCTTTGGAATCCACTGTCTCCTTCCCCTCCCCCACCACACATCAAGCTGTCTAGTCAGACTTATCTTCTTGCTGTCATTCATACGCAATATTCTAGCTTCCATTTCAAACCTCTGCCCAGGCTGTCCACCAGGCCTTCCATTGCTTCCACCTAGGAGAACGGGGGTCCTTTCAAAGCTTAGGTCAGGTGCCATCTCTTGCATGAAGTCTTTTCTGATTTCTCCAGATGCTACTGGCTTCCTTTCTCTCCTCCCCAAAAACAAAACTCAAAAAACCAAAGAAACCCCAAAAAACCAACAACCCCTTATTTATGTTGCATTCACTTATATGTAGGCTTGTTGTCTTTGGATAGAACACAAGCTCCTTGAGAGCAGGCATAGTTTAATTTTTGTATCTCTAGCATCTAGCACAAAACAGATTGTCTTGAATTCGTAACTATTTTTTTCTGACTTGTGAAAAGTAATTTTTTTCACTTATTAAGCATTTAGATTTCTCCCTCCCATTTCTCCTCCCTCTCACCCACTTTGAAAAATAGAACAAAGCCAAACCTATGTTTGACGTAAGTATAGTCATACAATTGATTACAGTTATTTCTGTATGTATTGTATTCTTTAATTATTCCTCATACATTTAATTATATATATGTATATATATGCATGATGTTGTCTGTAAGCTCTGTAAGGAGAGGAACTATATCTTATAGAAACTTCACCTTTCTTCAAAGTTCTGTATTCCATATACCCAGTGGGGATTTAATAAATGTTTTTGTTTAATTGACTCAATTGAATCTAATAGAAGAAATACTAACTACTACCAACAACAACTGACATTTACATAGTACTTACCATGTGCCGGACACTGTACTTCAAGTGCTTTATAACTATTATCTCAATTGATGCTTACTGCAACTCTGAGAGGTAGAGTACTATTATTCTTATTTTACACATGAGGAAACTGAGGCAAACAAAGGTTAAATGACTGCCTCAGGGTTACACAGCTAGTAAATCTATCTGAAGCCAGATTTGAATTCAGTTCTTCCTTGCCTAGTGCTCTATTTACTGTGCCATTTAGCTACCTAAAAATAATAAGTATGACTAGTAACAACACACTTTTAAAAAGTGCTTTAAGGATTATAATGTGCTTTACTCATAATTTCGCTGTGAGTTAGGAAGAAATGGAGGGTGTGAGATTTAATAACCTGCTTATGGTTAGACATTAGTAAATATTAGAGCTGAGAATCAATCACAAATTTTCTGAACCAGTTCAACAATCCTTTCCACTACAAGATACCGTCTCTTAGTCAGTGGGTGACAAATTAATGAGCTCGTTAGTTTCATGAAAAAAAGTATAGAACAAGATGGGGGTGGGGTGGAGGTGAAATTTGGCTGTACCCTGTTTCAGTCAGATCACTTTTGGAATAGAATGTTCCTTTCTGGGTGCCATTTGAGGAAGAGCATTGACAAAATGGAATCTATCCAACGAGGGGAGTAGAAACCATGCCCATATGAGGAAATGGAATTGTTTAGCTTGGAGAAAGGAAGACAGAGGAAATATGTAATCACTGCTTTCAAGCATCTGGATGATTGCTATGTGGAAGAGTAATTAGAATTCTATTTTGCCACAGAGGACAGAACTAGAATCAACGAGTAGAAACTACAGGGAAGCACATCTCAGTTCAATATAAATGAAAAATTCCTAACAATTAGAACACCTGTGGAAGGAATGATCTCCCCATTGCTGGAGATCCCTGACTGAAGGCTGAATGACCACTTTTTGACAATTTTGTGGAAAGAATTATACTTCAAATGAGAACTAGACAAGATGAAATTTGTGGTCCCTTACTGTGACAGGGTTTTATGATTCTAAATGTTTTATGAGTGGTATAACGTCCTACACATTTGACCAGATCCACAGAATCTCAGAGTTGGAAGGAGGCTCATAGTGCAGCGCAGCCTTTGCCTGAAGACTCTAGCTGATGAGGAGCCTACCCCTCCCAAATCAGCTTATTGCACTTTTGTATAGCACTGAATATTAGCAAGTTTTTCCTTATTCAAACCTAACTTTATTTCTCTGTAATGTTGATCCCTTGCTCCTAATTTTTCTACATAGCAGTAATTTTTTTTAATACTTGAAGACAACCATCATGTCCATTATAAGTTTTCTTTTTTCTCCAGGCTAAATATTCCCAGTACCATTAACTCATCCTTATGTCATGAGGCAAGATCCAAAGATCTTTCACCCTTCCTGTCAATCTTCTCTGGATGCTCCTCAGTTTACCCATTTCCTTGGCAAAATGTGGTGCTTAGAACAGAGCATAATACCCCAGATGTAGGATGTGGGATGACCAAGAGTCCTAAGAACACAAAGTGACAATATCTGACCCTCACTAAGCCTATGATTTTATTGGCATATAGAATTCTCTGGTGAAGAAATTCCTCCTACTAATGTACATTGACACCTTCTTTGCAACTTAAAGTCTTAGATAATTGCCTAGAGCAGAGGTGTCAAACTCAGACATAAACTTTATCTCTGTGGGCCACCAATTGACTTAGAATAAAACAAACACACACATATACATACATATGTATGTTATATATGTAATATATAACATACATATAATATCCACACAATATATATAATATGCACATTTATTTTTAGTGCTAAATGTTTCCTGATTACATTTTAATCTGGTTCCTCCTGCACTTAGGCCTCTGACATAGATCACAGAAAGGCTAAATGATTTGCCCAGGGTCATATGGCAAGCATGTGTCAGTCAAGGTTTGGACTTAGGTCTTCCTGGTTTTGAGGCCAGATCTTTGTCCACTGTTATACTTTCTGATGGAGTAAGATAATGAATTTACCACAAGGTATGACATAGAAGAGCTAATGTTTTCTTTTAGAAAAATTTTCTTCCCTCTAATGACTTGTCCAAAGAATAGTTTTAACTATATCATCTGCTTTTGAAAAATCTAGCAACATTATAATAAGATGCTATTTATCGTGCCATGAAATAGCACGAAAAAAGAAAAACAATAACAGATGGGCCAGACCAAGTATATTTAGAAGAAATCTGTGATGAAGATGCCATAATTTTGAAGATATCAAAAAATTCTCAAGAGACCTGAGTGTAGGGTAAATATTAAACAAATTTTAGAAATCCTGATTGCCATTAGATGATAGATTTAGAATTGCAAAGGACCTTATAGACCTAATTTTCTCATTTGATAGACTCAGAGAGACTAAATTACTGCCCAAGTTGAAATTATACAGAATTCCAACTCAATTTCTCTGACATCAAGTCCAGTTCTAGTTCAACTCGAGTATACTGACTCTTTAACTGGAAAAAAAGGCAGTGGAGAAATGAAATAAATAATCAACTAGTATTTTACTTTTGCATTTCCATGAAATTTTTTGTGAAAATGATCAATACATTTAAAAAAAATTTATTATTTTAGATATTCTTTTCTTTTGAGATTTTGAGTTCTAAATTCTCACCCTCCTTTCCTTTCTAGCCTTTCCCCATCCATTGAGAAGGCAAGTAAAATGGTATCAATTAATTATACATTTGAAATCATCCCAAACATATTCTCATATTGGTCATATCACAAAAAGCAAAGAAAATAAAGAAAGCGAGAAAATTACTCTTTAATTCATACTCAGAGTTCATCAGTTTTCTCTGGAGGTGGGTAGCATTTTGTCATCTTTAGTCCTTTGGAATTATCTTGGATCATTATATTGATCAGAGTAGCCAAGTCTTTCACAGTTGATCCTCATTAAAACATTGCTTTTAGCATATGCAGTGATTTCCCGGTTCTTCTCACTTCACTTTGCATCAGTTCATATAGTTCTTGCCATTTTTTTTCTGAAACTACTCCCCTCATCATTTTTATAGTACAATAGTACTCTATCACAATCATATGTCACAACTTGTTCCATCATTTCCCAATTGATGGACATCCTCTCAAATTCCAATTATTTACCATCATAAAAAAGAGTTATTATACATATTTGTGTACATATAGGCCTTTTACCTTTTTCTTTGATCTCTTTGGGATACAGACCTAGTAGTGATATTGCTGTATCAAAGGGTATGTACAGTTTTATATTCCTTTGGGCATAGTTCCAGATTGTTTTCTAGAATGGTTGAACTAGTTCACTCCTCCATCAACAATTCTTTAATACACCTATTTTCCCTCATCACCTTCAGCATTTGCCATTTGTGATAATGTATGAGATGGTACCTCAATGTTGTTTTAATTTGTACTTCTCTAATCAACAGAGATTTAAGCAATTTTTCATATGCCTATAGATAACTTTGATTTCTTTTTCTGACAACTTCCTATTCATATTCCATGACTATTTATCAATTGAGGAATGGCTCTTATTTTTATAAATTTGACTCATTTCCCTATATACTTGAGAAATATCGGAGAAGCTTAATGTAATAATTTTTTAATGTTACTTCATTGTCTGTGGTGCCTTTTAGCAAAATATAGTTTCCTTGATTATCTCTTTCAATTAATTCTATTTTTGTTTTTCCTTTTTCTAAGATCATGATTGTTACCCCTTGCCTTTTTTTTAAACTTCAGCTGAAGCACAATATATTCCGCTCTGGTCCTTTGTTTTCATACTGTGTGTCTTTCTGTTTTAAGTGTGTCTCTTATAAACAACATATTGTTGGATTCTGGTTTCTAAAACATTCTGCTATTCATCTACATTTTATGGATGAACTCATCCCATTCCCATTGACAATTACGATTAATGTGTACTTCTCTCCATTCTATTCTTCTGTTTCTTTGTCTCCGTCTCTCTGTCTCTCTGTCTCTCTGTCTCTCTCTCTCTCTCTCTCTCGTCTCTCCTGAAAAGTCTGTTTTGCTTCTGACGTCTCCTTCCCTTCATTTACCTTCCCCTTTATCCCTTCCCCTTTATCCCTTCCTATATCTCTTATCCCATTTCCCTCTTGCTATCCTATTGAGTAAGATAGGTTTCTATACTCAACTTAGTATATGTATGTGTGTGTCTCTCTCTATATATATATGTAGTGTGTGTGCGTGTATTATTCACTCTTTGAGCCAATTCCAATGAGGGTGATGTTCAAGTAATTCCCACCCCCCAGTTTCCTGTCCCAGTATAAAAGCTCTTTCTTATGTACCTTCTTTCTGTGATAAAAATTTCCCATTCTACCTTTCCCTTCCATCTACTCCTAGTGCATCCTTCCTTCTTATCTCTTCATTTCTTTAGAGATCATCCCATATAATTGACTCATACTCATACCCTTTGTCTATATAGACTCCTTCTAATTTATCCTGATAATCAAAAAGTTCTTAGGAGTTATATGTATCATTTTTCCATTAGTTTAACTCCATACAGTCCCTTATGACTACTCTTTTATGTTTATCTTTTTATACTTCTTTTGAGTCTTATGTTTGAATATCATAATTTTTATTCAGCACTGATATTTTCATCAGGAATGCTTAAAGTCCCCTATTTTCATTAAATATCTATTTTTTCCACCTGAAGGATTATATTTAGTTTTGCTGGGTAGATAACTCTTGGTTGCAATCCCTGTTCCTTTACTGTCTGGAAAATAATATTCTAAGCCCTCCACTCCTGACAGGTGGAAGCTGCTAAATCTTGTGTGATTCTGACTGTGGCTCAATGATGTCTGAATTGCTTCTTTCTTATTGCTTGCAACATTTTCTCTTAAACCTGGGAGCTCTGGAATTTGACTGTAATGATCCAGGGAGGTTTCCTTTTGGGATCTCTTTTGGGAAGTGATCAGTGGATTTTTTCAATTTCTATTTTACCTTTTGAGTCTAAGATATTGAGGTCATTTTCCTTTATAATTACTTAAAAGATAATGCCTAGGCTCTTTTTTTGATCATGGCTTTCAGGTAATCCAATAATTCTTAAATTATCTCTCTTCAATCTATTTTCCAGATCAGTTGTTTTTCCACTGAGATATTTCATATTTTCTTCTATTTTTACCAATTCTTCTGACTTTGTTTTATTGTTCCTTGATATCTCATGGAATCAGTAGCTGCAACTTGTCCAATCTAATTTTTGAGGAGTATTTTTCTTCAGTGAATTTTTGTACCTCATTTTCTGTTTGGACTATTTTTTAAAAATAATTCTTCTCTTTAGTGAATTTTTGCATCTCTTTTACTATTAGGTCAACTCTACTTTTTAAAGTGATATTTTCTTCAGTATTTTTGTGTCCCTTTTATCAAAATGTTAATTCTCTTTTCACAGTTTTCCTACCTTACTCTCATTTCTTTTTCCACTTTTTTCTTTCACTTTATCTCTTTGTTGAACTCTTCCAGGAATTTTTGTTGGGTTTGTGTCCAATTAGCACTTTTCTTTGAAGCTTTGTTTGTAGCCATTTTTGTATTGTTGTCTTCTGTGTTTATGTCGTGGTCTTCCCTACCACTGCAGTAGCTTTTTATGGTCAAGTTCTTCTTCTTCTTTTGTTTGTTTGCACATTTTTTCAGTCTATTTCTTGACTTTGAGCTGTATGTTAATGTTTTGATTCTGATCACTACGGGATGGGGAGGCACTATGTCAAGCTTCAGGAGATTTTGTGCTGCTGTTTTGAGAGTTAATTCTGAAGTTCTGCAAGTTTTCAGCACTTCCTGGTGGTGTTACCCTTGCAATGGTGTGGTCACTGGTATCCTGTTCATCAGTCTGGTCTTTTATCCAGGAAGGGCCCCTTCTCCCCTGCAGCTGAAAATACTCGTTCTCCTTTTGACTTCCAAACTGTGGCTAGATCCCCTGCTCCCCTACAGCACAAGTGCTAGTCCTCTTCTTGGTCCCACAACTGTGACCAAGTTCCTTGCTCTCCTGTAGCCATAAGCATTAGCACTTCTCTCTACCTTGGAACTATGAGCAGGGCTCCTTCTTCTGTTTGATTGATCATAAGGACCCTTCTTTACCCTGGAACTAAGACACAGAACTATTTGTGGACAATAAAATTGTCAATCAGTGCCAGCAAAGGATCTCCTATAATCTCTTTCTGACTAGTTGTCCAACCCCCTTAATTGTATTAGAGGAAGAAAGTAGGGTGAATTTTCATTTGGGAAATTGTATAGCACCTCCAACCGTCACAAGCTGCTTCCTAAAACAATTTTTAACAACAATCTTCATCCATGGATACTATATTGATGTTAATGAAGGAAATGCACCTTCAAAAAGAATAAAAATTGTAGGTAGCTTCAAAATCAATGCATTGTACTAGGTGCTTGAGTAATCATCACAAAACCAAAATGGTACCTGTTCTAATGACCTTACAGTCTAATGGACTATGTGAAGAGGGGAAGATAGAATATGTGTCAAACAGTAATATAATTTCAGAAGAAAGAGATCACTAACACCTGGGAGGAGGACCAGGAGAGTTTCAGGCAAAAGGTGGTAACTGATCTGATCTTTGAGGGAAGACAAGGTTAATGAGGAGAAAGGGATGAGGAGGTGAATTTCCAACATGGGGAGTGACCTGTGTGAATAGAAAGATTCAGGACATGGAGTATGAAGTTCAGGGGATATCTTAATAGTCCAGTTTATCTGGCATATGGAATTTGTGAAGGGGATAGAGATAAGGAATAGAAACTCCCACTACCAGTGTGGGTTATAAGAACTATCTATGCAACTTAAAAAGTTGCCTGGGGTAATGAGACATTAACTAGGGTCACACAGTTTGTGTCAGAAATGAAGTCAAAGTACAGGTATTGCTGACTGAGGTGAACTCTACTCACTGTGCAGCGTTGCCTATTGTGAAAGGAAGTAGCATAAAATAAATCTGGAAATGAAGGTAGAAGCTAGCTTATGGAAAGCCTCAAATGACAGACTAGAGAATTTATAATTTCCTTCAGAGATAATAGGGAGTTACTTAATTTTTTTTGGTACTTAAGGTACATGGTCTGACATTTCTTAGGAAGATTATTTAGCAATGATGAGAAAGATGGATTGAGATGCCAATGGTTGGAAGCAGGGAGACAAATTTATAGGATGCTATGTTAATCTAGCACAAAGTCATGAGAGTCTGAAGGAGGGTAGTAGCTGAATGAGTGACTAGATAGGGAGACAGAATTAAAACTTGCCATCTGATTGGATATAGGGGTTGATGAAGAGAGAAGAGTCAGGGACAATTGTGAGGATGTGAACTTGGATAACTGGAAGGATGGTAGAGCCCTAAACAGAAGGGCAGTTAGTAAAGTTTGTGTTTAGAGGGCAAGATAAGAGTGGGAGTATGTCTATGAATCTGTCGAAGTACTTCAACAGTTGTCATTGGTCATACTTAAAGTTCTTCATATGGAGGTACTTCAATATGGTCATGGTTTAGAATTTAAGATAATGTTTGTAAAATCGTTTTTTAAAGTATAAAGTACCAGGCAAATGTAAGGTGTCAGGACTTGTTAAATCTGAAATCCTGGATTCAGATGTGTCCCTGCTGCACATTATCTGTGTGACCTTGGCTCAAGTAACTTAACCTTTATTTTTGTCCCCTGGAAAACAAGGCAGTTGGACAAGATGGTCTTTGAGATCCCTCCAACTTTGGGACCCTATAAGAGCCTAGTTGCCTGCTACAAAGCCAAAAAGCACCTCAAAAAACCATAGTTTATGTTTCTCCCTCCATAAAATAGCTGAAGATGCTGTTTTATCCCTTCTAGGATGGACATCATTGTTACTCTATCCACCTTATACTATTGCAAACTCCTGCAACCAGAATTTGAAGTTCTACTGAGTCTGTTTCTTAGATCCAGACAACACCTGGTGCTGTGTTCTCTGATAGAAAATAAGCACTTAGACCTGCTCTCATCCCCTTAGGGCTGAGGGATCTTCAGGGTAAAATGGGAAAATTTCAGTTCAGCCTTTGGAACTACAGACTCCTCCCCTGATGACCTCATTCTGGAAAACTATTTGTTTTACAGCTCTGATTGAGGAATTATGACATTTATATAGAGTAAAGGTTTAGCAAACACCAGCAACAACCCCACAGCTCCACAGCCAGCCACTCTGTGTACAGAAGAAATTATACGGCTCCTCCTTATAAATAAGAGGGGCTTGCAATGCGGTGTTCTTTTTCGGTATTTACAGGGAGATTGGGGGGGGGAGTTGCTTATTGATGCTGCATCTGTTTTGTCAGTGCGTCAGCTAATGGAGAAAGTTAATTGTGTTGGTTGTAAGGCCACCTGTCACACACATGCCTCATTTCCATACTAATGGTCCAACAGTGGCAGGCAGTGTACTCTTCTGCAGTAACAGCTCCTGCCTCTTTGGAAACCTGGGCCAAATGTGCCTATGCGGCAACTGTAGGCCTCTTATGTGAATGCCTCCAGTATTGTGTCAACCAAGGCTTATATTAACCCCCTGCTGACAGTCCCAAACTGTATTGGAGGTGAGGCGCTGTGAGGGCTGCTCTTGGGCTGGGACTTCACATAGGGAAATGCTGCTAAGAAACCCGGCCTTTTGGATTCAGATTCTATCCCCAAGTTGAACATCATCTACCCTGGAATGCTTCTTCTGATTCATCTGCCTTTTCTCTTGAGAAACACTCCTGAAGACAGAGCTACGGCATGGGAGGGACTTCTCCTTTCTATCTTGACTTCTATACTACAGCATTGATAATTCTTTTCTGTTATTATTTTTGACTCCGTTATATTGCTTCCTTTGACTTCCTTCATTTCTGTGAATGCCCAGGAATATTGGCAAGCATGCCCTAATTTGCAAGGCAGAGGACCATTTTTCAAGCTCTCTGATAAAAGATTTCCAGTGAGGCAGTGGTCACAGACCATAAATTACCAAAGGGAACATTGACTCTTGGCACCAAGAAAGAACACTCCAGGTCATAGTGGATAACACATCCAGGATAACTTAATTTTTTTATTACAATTTTAATCCAAAGCATGGGTAAGGAATTGATGCCTTTGGAGAGAGAGAGAGTTGATGAATATTTTAGCATCGAAAATGATTACATGCAATTTGAATGAGAGAGGTGCCTTTCTCAAGTCAGGCCAATAAAATCATGAGCCATTTTTCCTTTGCAAAGGATGCTTCTTAACCCCAAGGATGCAGAAAAATGCAGAGTCCAGTTTCTTTGGGACACTTTCAGTATAGTTTGCTGTGACCAGACACGTCCCTCATAAAGGGATTTGAGGTTGTTCTGCCAAATGTTGCAGGGAGCTTTTTTTCTTGAGGGAGAGAACACATGACTTGGAACTCTGACATTCTCAATGGCCACTTTTACCTGAACTGATTGCGATTTTAAATGATGCTATTGGAGTGCTGTGAGTGGGAAAAGGGCTGAATTGGCGATCAGATAATCTAGGTTCAAATTCTGGCTCTACGGTGTGGTGCTTGAGTGATCTTAGGCAAGTTACTCTGGTTCCATGAGACTCACCTGCCTTAACTGTAAAATGAGAGAAACAGATTTAATTTTTAAGGTCCTTTTCTTGTTGTTCAATCATGTCTGATTCTTCAAGATTCCATTTGGGGTTTTCTTGGCAAAGCTATTGGAATGGTTTGCCTTTTCCTTCTCCAGCTCATTTTATAGATGAGGAAACTGAGGTGAACAGGGTTAAAGTAACTTGTCCAGGGTCACACAGCTAGTAAGTGTCTGAGACCAGATTTGAACTTAGGAAGATGAGTCTTCTTAACTCCAGACCTGGTGCTATAATCTACTATGCCACTAGTTCTATATCTATGAGGCATTTATCTCTATGATGTGTATTTGAGAGCTAGCTAATTTCCTAGTCATATCATTACAAAATTTCAAATTTGACAGGGGCTTCTGGAAGGGAGTGCATTTCAGGTATGGAGAATTGCCTGCTTATACAAATGTATGGCAACCTCAGCAAGATGAGATCAGGAAATAAAGAGTATAGGAAGGGGAGGAGAGCAGAATAAGATGAGGGAAGTAGATTGGGGCTACATTGTGGAGGGCTTAATCGTGAGGCTAGATGGCAGTTAAATGATTTGAAGTCTGGAAGACTCAGCTCTGTGAGTTCCAATCTGGTCTCAGACACTTACTAGTTGTGTGACCCTGGGCAAATCACTTAACCCTGTTAGCCTCAGCTTTCTCATTTGTCAAATGAATTGGAGAAAGAAATGGCAAAGCACTCCAGTATCTTTGCCATGAAAGCCCTAAATGGGGTCACAAAGAGTTGGACATGACTGAAAAAAGACTATTCAACAAACAGAGAGACAGATTCCAAACAGGGTTCATGAAGATTCAGATGTGTTTGAACAACAACAGAGCTTGTATTGTATCTGAAAGAAGTCTGGAAGCAAGGACACATATCTTTGGAAGATAATTTATCAGATTTGCAAAAGAGAAACAGAGAGGCCAGCGGATCATTTAGGGCAAAGGTTCTTAACCTCAGGTGGATAGGCCCCCATGAAGTTCTTGGGGGAGATTTCAGGAGGTCAATGAATTTGAATGGGGAAAAAATTACATTTTTATTTTCACAAACTTCTAATGAAAAGTTAGGATTTTTTCCAATTATTATTTTTTTTTAAATCTTATTTTTGAGGAGGGGTCCATAGATTTCACCAGACTACCAAAGGGGTACAAGGTACAGAAAAGTTTAAGAACTAAGAAATCACAGCTATGAAGGAAGAGCTTCTGAATAGCAAACTAATTGAGGACTGGGACTCTCTCTCTCTCTCTCTCTGTCTCTATCTCTCTCTCAACTTCTTTCTTTCTGTGTTTCATTGTCTCTCTCTCTTTCGCCCTCTCCCCTCCCCCCATCTCTAACATATTGTCTTATACACAGTAGGTGCTTAATAATTGTTTGGTGAAATGAATTGATAAAGCAAAGTGCTTGAATCAGCACTTCTACCCAAGTCTACAGTGACCATGGCATTTGAGGGAAGGAATGAGCCATACTAGAAGTACTGGGGATATTTCTCTCTCCTGCTTTTCTTCCTACCTGTCTGACCATGGCTTTTGCTTCTACTTTGCTGGATCTTCATTCAAGTCACAGGCACTAACCATGGGTATCCCCCATGGCTCTGCTCTGTGCCCTCCTCTCTTCTCCCTCTTCTATTTCACTTGGTGATCTCATCCACTCATATTAATTTAATTAACATCAGATCTCTTTGTCTATCAATAACCTCTTTCTTGATTTCTAGTCTTGTATCTCCAACTACTTATTAAACATTTTCAACCAGATAACTGGTAGATATCTTAAACTTAACGTGCTCCAAATTGAACCACCCCCAACCTGAATCTTTCCCCTAAAACTCTTCTCTCTTCCTGACTTCCTCATTACTCTGGAGGATACCACCGTACTCCCAATCATACAGACTTACCACATAGGTGTTGGCATGACTTCTCAATCTCTCTCTCATCCTCTATATCCAGTTTGAGGCCAACTCTTCTCATTTTTGTCTTTCTGTCTTTATGTCTGAATATGTTTGATTCCCTCCTCCGATGCTACCTCGTGCTGACCTTCGTTACTTCCCCCTTGGACTATTGCATTATCCTTCCAGTCGGTCTCCCTGCCTCAAGTCTCTCTCTCCTCCTCTCTATTTTCTACTCACTTGTCAAATTGATTTTCCTAAAGCACGGGTGTCTCACACACAGACATACATACACACACACATACACATACACATACACTCAATCAATCAATTCCAGTGGCTCCCTATTACCTCTAGGATCAAATTTCAAATCCTGTTTGGCTACTACTACCTTTTATAACCTGATCCCTCCCTTCTTTTATAATGATCTGACATCTTACCCCTCTGTGGCCTCCTTACTGTTCTTCTCACATAGACACTCCCAAGTCCATGCATTTTCCTTGTCTGTCATCCCTTACTGGAACACTTTCCTCCTTCATCTCTATCTCCCACCCTCCCTGGCTTCTTTCAAGTCTTGCCTAAAAGACTCAAACTTTTATGGGTCACTTGCTGCAAGAAATCTTTCCCAGTCCTTCTTAATCTTAATGCTCTCCCTCTGAGTCTACCCCAATATATACCATATATATATATATCAGTACCTAGTTATTTGTAAGCTGTTTCTTGCATTTGACTGTGAGCTTTTTGAGAGCAGGGACTATTTTTTGCCTTTCCTTTTCCCCCATTGTTGAGCAAAGTACCTGGCACTTAGTGGATGCTTAATAAATGCATGTCAATAAATTGTTTAGGCTTTTTTCTTTTAAAGAACTTAGTTATTTTTTATGCTTCTCTCTCCTAAAACCTCTGTTATATGGTAGCATCAGGAAATAGGGATCATCTGGCTGAGTCAAAGGACATGGGTTTAAATCATACCTCTGATGCTCATTCCTTGTGTGACTCTGGGAAAGTCAATTAACCACTTTGGACCTCAGTTTCCTTATCTGTAAAACTAGACCATAGGACAGTTTGATTTCTGGATGTTTTTCAGCTATAGAAAGGAAGGAGGGAGGAGAAGGAAGGAAGGAAGAAAGGGAAGGAAGGAAGGGAAGAATCAAGTACTTACTAAGCATCTGTTAAGCCAAGCACTGTGCTAAGTACTTTACAAATATTATCTCATTTGGTCCCCACAGCAATCTCCAAAAGAAGGTGCCACTATTACCTCTACTTTACAGTTAAGGTAGAAGCGACCGAGAGATCTGTCCATGGTCACGCAGTCAGTAGGTGTCTGAGAGCCAATCTGAATTCATGTCTTCCTGACTCCAGGCCCAGCTCTGTTCAGGAGGCCAACTAGCTGCCTCTAGATCCAATGAGAGTTGTTACATGGGCATTCTCAACCTCAAAAAGAATCACAATATGATTTTAAAACACAGGATTAAAGATACACCATCAAGCGGAGGAGTCAGAAAATTTGTGTGTGAGTTTTGCTGCACCATTGATTAGCTTTGCAATTGTAAGTAACAACAATAATTGCTCTGCCTTTCTCACGGATTGATTTTAGGGATCAAATGAAACAATGTGTGTGGAAAACGCATTGGCAAATGATGAACACAAGACGGCTATTATCACTGTTATATGTCGATAGAAGGATTTGTGATGTATTTCTCTCAATGGTAAGTTCAAACACATACACATATGTGTGTTTGTGTGTGAGAAATAATAAGAGAAATACTCACATCAGTGAGATCACAAAAATATGTATGCACACACACATATATATATATATGTATGTGTATACACATGTCTATATCTATCTACATATAGATATATAAATATGTATTTCAACATACTTCCTTGTGATGGTATGGGGGCTTGCATAGCTCAATGAAACCATGACCTATGCCATGCAGGATTACCCAAGATGAACATGTCATTATGGAGAGTTCTGACAAAAGGCGATCCACTAGAAAAAGAAAAGGCAAACCACTCCACTATCTTTGCTAAGAAAACTCCATGGATAGTGTTAAAATGCTAAAAAAAAAAATATGACATTGGGAGATGAGTCCTTAAGGTCGGAAGGACTTGGCATGCTATGCCATGGGGTCACAAAGAGTTGGATTTGACTGAATGACTGAACAATTTCAACATAATTGATTTTCTTTGTAATCCTATGTATTTCATTTTATGTATTTAACAGTATTATTCTGAAAAGATGTTCATAGTGTTCATCAGACTACCAAAAGTTTCTAGGACACAAAAAAGACCAAGAACTCTTCTCTCTATCTCTTGACATCACCCATGTTGCTCACAGGCTATCTCTATTACCATTTCATTATCACAAAATGACTGACTCATCTTTTTTCATCACAAATCTTTTGGCATATTTCATATTTCTTCTTTACAAAATTTCTTGTTTAATAACATGCTGCAACCAATTTCCACTGGTTTGGGAGTGTAGCAATGTCGATTTATCCAAGAGCAGAAGCAACTAGACCAGACAAGTAGAGAGTAAGAGGTCAATGCTGTAGGTGACATAATTTCAATGTTCAGGAATCAATTCCAAAGATATTTGAAGAAAGAGAAGGAAGAAAATACATAGAAAAACTCTTAGACTTTATCACTGGAAAAAAGTGGTGCTTGAGAGAACATCAATAATAGTCCACTCATGACTGTCTTTCTTAGTTTTATTTCTATCCTCCAGTGCTTACTACTGTGCCCAGCATATAATAAACTCATACTAAATGTCCTCTCTGTCTCTATCTCTCTGTCCCTGTCCATCTCTTTCCTTCTCTCTTTGTCTATCATATACATTCATACATTCACTAAGGGATTCCTTGGCAAGAGAATTGAAAATGGAGAGGCAGGTGTGATGGAATATGGCTTGGAGAGGGGAGAGTGCAAATGTAAAGGCAAGTCAGTGCAAAAGATGTTGTTAAAGAAATGTGATTGAGGGGGCGGAGCCAAGATGGCAGAGTAGAAAGACTCACCTATGCTAGGTCCGAACCCACAGCCCATAGATTTCCTGTAAAAAGAACTCCTAACAAATTCTGGAACAGTGGAAGCCGCGCAGCAACACAGTGAAGGAGATTTCCGTTGCAGAGAGCCCTGAAGAACCGACCACAAAGGTACCCGGATGGGAGCGGAGGCCTGTCCTGCCGAGCGCTCCCCTCCCCCGCCCGGGCCACGTGGCACTGAGAGGAGTGAGCAGAGCCCAGCAGGTGGCAGGGACCTGAATCTCTGGGCGGCGCGAAGGTCCCACCACCCACAGACTCACAAGTCAGTGAGAGAGATGGGCTGAGAGGGGAGCGGGGAACCTCCGGGACTCGGAACCCCTGGGAAGTGGCCGCTGCGGCAGAGGCTGAGGCAGCTCGGCCAGAGACTCCCAGAGCAGGCAGGAGCTCCACCCCAGCTCCACTACAAAGGATCTCTGTATAAACTCCCTGAGGGAACTGAGCCTGAGAGGCGGCCCTGCCCCCACCTGAGAACCAGCAGATAAGCTCCCATTGAAGGGCAGTCAAGCCTGCCGCCAAAAGCCCTGAGGCTGGGGAGCAGCATTTGAATCTCAGACCCCAAGCACTAGCTCAGGATCTAAACCAGGGGGGTGGAGAAGACTCTCAAAAGTCAAGTAACTGGCTGGGAAAATGCCCAGAAAAGGGAAAAAAACTA
>CM053770.1:418077690-418097782 GCA_028658325.1 Potorous gilbertii | reverse complement strand
CTTTCAAACACAAGAATGAAGAGAAGCATGAAATAGTAAACAGCAAAGAGAAGTCATAAGAGACTTACTAAAGTTGAACTGATTACATCCTACATGGAAAGACAATATCTGTAAGTCTTGAAATTTTTCAGTATCTGGGTAGTTGGTGGGATCACACACACACACACACACACACACACACACATACACATACACACACACACATACACACACACATGCACGCACACACAGTGACAGAGAGCACAGAGTGAATTGAGTAGGATGGGATCATATCTTAAAAAAATGAAGTTAAGTGGTGCGAGAGAAATGTATTGGGAGGAGAGAGGGAGAAATGGAATGGGGCAAATTATCTCTCACAGAAGAGGCAAGCAGGAGACTTTTTAGTGGAGACGAAAAGAAGGGAGCTGAGAGAAAAACGTGAAGTTTACTCTCATCACATTTGACCAAAGGAAGGAATAAAATGCACACTCAAAACCTATCTTACAATACAGCAAAGTGGGGGAGAAGGAGATAAGCAGGGTGCAGGGGATGATGGAAGGGAGGGCAACGGGAAGAGGGAGCAATTTAAAGTCAACACTTTGGGGGAGGGACAGGATCAAAAGAGAGAATAGAAGCAATGGGGGGCAGGATAGGATGGAGGGAAATATAGTTAGTCTTACACATCATGACTATTATGGAAGTCACTTGCAAAACTATACAGATATGGCCTATATTGAATTGCCTGCCTTCCCAAGGGAATGGGTGGGGAGGGAGGAATGGGGAGAAGCTGGACCTCAAAGTTTTAGGAACAACTGTTGAGTATTGTTCTTGCTACTAGGAAATAAGAAATACAGATAATGGGGAATAGGAAGTCATCTGGCCCTACAGGACAAAAGAGAAGATGGGGTAAGGGAAGGGAGGGATGCTAAAAGAGAGGGCAGATTGGTGATATGGGTAATTAGAATGTTCAGTGTATTGGGGTGGGGGAGGGGGCAAATGGGGAGAAAATTTGGAACCCAAAATTTTGTGAAAATGAATGTAAAAAGTTAAATAAATAAATTTATTTTAAAAAAAAAAAGAATTATTTTCTTTAGTGAACTTTTGTACCCCTTTTCCCATGTGGCCAATTCTACTTTTTAAGGAGTTACCTTCTTGACTGAATTTATGTGCCTCTTTACCAAGCTGTTAATATTTTTTTCGCATTACTTTCATTTCTTTTCTTAACTTTTCCTCTATCACTTACCTCTTTCTTTTACTCTCCCAAGAATTCTTGCTGGACTTGGTTTCAATTGCTATATTTCTTTCAGGTTTTGTTTATAACTGTTTTCACACTGTTGTTTTCCCTCCTACTGTAGTAGATTTTTATTGTCAAGTTCTGTTTTTGTTGTTGTGGTTTGCCCATTTTTCCAGCCTAATCCTTGTCTTTGAACTTTATTTTAAAGTTGAACTCTGCTTACATGGGGGTGGTGAGACACTGTGTCAAGCTTCAGACTTTTTCATGCTGCTATTTTCAGAGCTGGTTCTGGAGGACAGTAGATTTTCAGAGCTTCCAAGCTGCTGTTATCTTGGCAAAGATATGGTCACGGCTCTCTTAGTCTGTGCTCTGGTCTTTTCCCAGACAGTATCCCTGCTCCCCTGCACTCCTCTTGGCCCTAGAACTTTGACCAGGGCCTCTGTTCCCTTTTCACTGACCACCAGCTATCCTCTTCATTTTGGAACTACAACCTAGAATTATTTATGGGTAATAGATTTGTCAATCAGCACCAGCTGCATACAGTGCCACAAAGTGTCTCCTGTAATATAACTCTGAACAGTTGTCTGATCCCCTTACCATCTCTGGGCTGGGAACTCCAGAAGCTGCTGCTGCTGTTGTTATCATGGCTGCCCCCAAGACCTCGTACAGGTGTACCTGCTGTACTCCCGTCCTGGTCTCACCCTGGTGCTATAGACCTCCCCTCTGGACCTCCTAACTTGTCTCCCTCTGACCTTTGTCAGCTCTGCCACTCCAAAATTTGATTTAAGAAATTATTTTAAAGTTGTGGAGAATGTTGGGAGAGTTCAGCTGGGTCTTAGCCTGTACTCTACTATCTTGGTTCTCCAACTGTCAATTTTGAGAATGGAAAGTTTAGCCTGATTTTAGCTTTCCAGAAGAGAGGCAATGGACTATGGATGCTGAATGTGGCACATTATTCCTGGCCATGGGCAATGTGTTCATTTATTTACTAAACTGTAATTTTTTGTTATCTATCTGTTTTTTATTATCTATCCAGGGAAGATTCTATTAGGGTTGAGGGAGAGGGGGAAGGTGGTGGGCAGGAAGTCTTTAAGAAGTGATGATAATGTTTAAAATAAAGAGAAGCAGCAATATAATATTTCTAGAGAGCAAGACACACACAGAGAGACACACACAGAGAGATAGAGATAGAGCAAATCACAGCTTGCAGTTTGGATTTTTTGACTGATCAGTATAATTTCTCCATCTATGAACGCATCAGGTTCTTATCATAACACATGCTTAATGAAGCTGGGATGAATGCCCAAAAGGAGCCGTTTTCTACGTAAACAATGGGGTGTATTCAGGAAAACACATTTCACTGAAGTTATGCCCTATCACACAGTATAGGCCAGCAGTTTTCTAACAATGTCAGTACAAACAGTGATGGAACCTGTTTATCTGCCAAGATAGCAATTGCAGATCTATCCTATTCCACACTTGTGGTACTTGTTGCCTTTTCTATTCAGAGTGGGCAAGCAGAATAACCAAATTACATCTCTTGGGGTTCTGCTGTCTAGATCAAGGGTGGGGAACCCGAGGCCTTGAGGCTACTTGTAGCCCTCTAGGTCCTCAAGTGTTGTCCTTTGACTGAATACAAACTTCATAGAACAAATCTCCTTAATAAAAGTCTAGATACTAGACTATGACTATCCCATCAGATCTAGAGTAAGTAAATACATCTGATCACCTGGGTTGTAGAGGATGACTATCACCTATCAAGTTAATATGAACAATTTGGTTTCTTTTAATAGATATAAATCTATTTGATTTCTTTTAATAGATATAAATCTATTTATAATACCCTTTCGTGGAATGCTATATAGAGTAGAAAATACTGATCACTATACCTCAAATATTTAGATTTTCTGGGGGGTGCTTCTTAAAGACACTGCTAGAACTTTGAGTCATAGCTATGGTTGATTTCTTTAAATCAGACCTATGAGTTATTGTTATAGAGAGCTCTCAGTGAGGAAATTCCCTTCCTGATGCTGATCAGCCACTTCTCTGCCATTTTCAATCTTAGAGATTTACCTGCAGCACTTAGAGGGGAAGTGATCTTCCCAAGGTCACATAGCTATTATGTGTCTGAGACCAGATTGGAACACAGGTCTTTGATCAGGTCCAGTGCTCTACACACTGTACCACCTTACTGCTCCCTATATCTGTAGGTCATTTAAGGAAATATAGTATGAAAGTTGTGATTGTATGTCATATTTCTGGACTTTGTCAAAGATCCATCTTTAAAAAAAAAACATCATTTAGTTCTCTAGGAATACATTTTCTGCCCCTTCCATGTCATTTATTTATAAAATATAGCTACCTACTCATACTTCTCTTACTCTGTATCTCTCCATTGTACTTTGGATGAACCAGAAACTTTGGTTTTTCTGACACTGTGATATTCCAGATTTCACAACCAGAAAACATCCCTTCATAAATATGTTAAGCATTAGATATTTTATTAATGTAGAGAGCTCACAGTATGGGCATTCCTTCTACCAAGTCAGATTGCAACTTATCTGTAACTTGAAAGGCCTAGGGAATTGCCTGAGAAATACACATTAAGTGACTTACCTAAGGTGACATAGCTAGAAAGCATCATAGGTAGAATTCAGTAGGACCAAGGTCCTACTGTCTCTAAGCTTAGCAATCACAGACTTAAAGAGTTTGATAGTTAGCGGAGACTCACCCCTTCTTGCCACTTGGAAGTACCTCTTAAGGTACCAAACAAAAAGATAGGCGGTACATCAGGGATGTGCTGCAGCTAGCTCAATCTGGTTCAGGGGAGCTGATTGTTATATTTTCAGGTTATTTCCCTTGGAAATTGGCAAACGCTACAAATCAAGACTTGATAACCCAGAGAACTGGATCTAGACCCCAAGATACTCCTCTTTAACTTGATTTGTTTCTGCTGCCCTAGCATGGACCCCTAAAATTTTCTGATTTGTTTTAATCAATAATGTCAATTCCAAGCCCATTATGAAGCATCTAGACCCCAGGAAAGGTGATGTCCTTGCCCTTTCTAGCTGAGACCCAAGCAAGACTTTTTCCCCAGATCACTGGAGCAAGGTAAACCTTTTAGACTCTGATGTTGAAATCACTCTGATTATTGGAAATCCCTTCAAATTCAAGGGTTCAATTGTGTGCTTTTTAAATACACAGAAGATAGGCAGTCCTTGAGAAAAGAATCAGATTCAGAATTGTCATTGGATAATTCTGTCTTCTTGCCTTTTTCCCTAAACCGTTATCCCTTTGGATCCTAAATATTTCATTGAGATGAGTATCCTAAGGCACTGGTGAGGATGGTGAGGGAAGCAATGTTGAGTTTTTGTTTGTTTGTCTGTTTGTTCATTTTTAACATCCTCCATCATTGTGGAGCCCATATAATGGGAACCCTTGAGGCTTTACTGGCCATAACAGTTGATCAGACAGCTGTAGTTCCACATGCCAGTTGGGGTCAAAGCCATCTCAAAATACCAATGAGCTTAGGGAATTAGGGGACATTATACCCACTACACTAAAGGAGACTCTTCTTAACTTACGATCAATCCTGACCTGTTCACAAATGCTGAACGGGATGCTTTACTTGATTTTCTTCAATGATACAAACTTGTCATTTTAGTAATTTGATTGACAGAATCATAGAATTTAGGTTTGGAAGGGAGGAAAAGGAATAAGCATACAACTCTGAAATTTGTACAGTAAAGAAAATGACCACACCTCCAAAAGATAAATCTTGATTGCCTTCTACCCCTACCATCCTGGACACACCTCCTTAGTAGAGCAGGTAGATAATGCCCCCAGCACCTAACAGGCACCTTCTTTATTCCTGGCACTGAAGTACATTAGAATCAATTCACTTTCACCTATCAAGGACAGCAAAACATTTTCATAATTCCATTCCACGGCTTTGTCACATGTCTATGCTTCTACTATATCTCTTGACAGGTGACCTGGACCATTAAACTGTCCCTTTGATATCAACCTTCATCACTATGTTGATAGTATCCCATAGAAAAGACTTTTTGGAAAAGATGGTGGATCTGGTACTCAAATTCCTAGCAGTTGGAGCAGGAAAGTACAATAATATTTCTGGTCAGTTACAACCTTGGGCACTCATTGGAAGAGGCCAATCTGCTACATTCACAAGATCATAAAGTCTCTTTCACTCTATGTCCCAATAAGCCATTATTCAGATGAAGGTTACTCATCCCCAGAAAGGCTGGATAAGATAGTGTAAAAGGATCAGGGAAACTTCAATTCCACCCTTGGAACAATAACTGAGACTGTATAGTTGATCAATCCATGAAACAAAAAGCACTTATTAAGCACCTTCTGTCTGCCAAGCATTGAGCTATGCTCTGGAGAATACAAATAGAAAAAATACATATTTTATAAGAATCTTTCTTCATTTATGCTTTGCTAATTGCAAAACAGGTTCTCTGCCCACCTCCATCTTTACTGAAATGAGAGGACAATTCAAATAGTATTTTTCCTACATGGAAAAATACAGCCAAGTGTCTATGTTGATCAATGTCATGTGAGAAGTTAATCCACAGCATGCTGAGTCATTGGTTTTGGGCAAATGGATATACTGCCTACAGATTTAGAAGATTTAGCTAATGTGAATTCTGTATAACAGAAAATAGACTCTGAGAACACCACAAATAACCCTGGTTGGTTGAGTAGAACTTTGAAATAAATGAGAGACTTCAGAACTATCATGCCAGGCTCATAGTGTGAGTTCTAGGTTAGTCTCTTTGACCTTGTGAAGAAACTGCAGTCAGTAACTGAGTCTAAAAGCTATTTTTGTTTGTTTACAAGGTTTCTTCTGCAATTCAGATGGAGGAGAGGAAGAAAGGTACAAAAAGATCCAGTCCACCTGGTATTCAAGACAAAAATGATAAAATGCAACTTGAAAATTTGAAGAAAAGTAAAAACCTAGTTGAATGAAAAAATCAAAGCCTAGAAATAGAATTGCTGAAAAAAAGTCTTGATGAAATTCTTTTCTTCCCTTTTTTTTCTTGGCCTATAAATAAAAAGTCACAAGTGAAAGGACAGTTAGTAAGTTTAGACCAGAATAGGAACTCCCAGATCAGATTCTGGTCAAATTATTAGAGAAAAAGGGATGTAGGGTCTTGTCTTTGATAATGCAAAGAGAATTCAAAGGACCTAGGTTCAAATTCCGACTACCACTTGCCATCTGTATGACATTTGGCAATTTGACTCTATTTCCTCATCTTCAAAATGAGAGAATTGTACAAGTACCTTTAATACTCCCCAGAGCTCTAAAGCTAGCCTCCTATAATACTATGAATAGGTGATCTCTACAGAGGCAGGTCTTGCGATGAATAGAGTGCTGAGACTGAAGTAAGGAAGACCTAAGCTCAATTCTGGCCTCAGACAATTAACTGGCTGTTTGACCCTGGGAAAGTCACTTAGCCTCTATTAGTTTCAGTTTCTTTCAACTGTAAAATAGGGATAATAACTAAATATATGTGACAGGGTCATTGTGAGGATCAAATGAGGTAATATTTGAAAAGTGTTTAGCATAAGTGTCCGGTACATAATAGGCACTATAAAAATGTTTATTCCCTTTCTTTCCTTTCAAACCTAAATTCTATGATTCTATCAATCAAATTACTAAAATGGCAAGTTTATATTATTGAATAAAATCTAGGAAAACATCAAGTTCAGCATTTGTGAATAGGTCTGGATTGATCATAAGTTGAGTATTCTCCTTTAAGTGAAAAGAGTGAATGAGCTGGAAGGTAAAGAGTGACGAGTAAATATTGATTATAATGAGAGAAGGCATTCTTAGTTTTACCTTGTTTTTCAAGATTTTTCATTTAAATCTTTCCTCAAATAGTATTTTAATGTAATATTAATTGAGAAGTACAGGTAATATTTGTTAAATATTCATATCATTATGTTTTATAGAAAAATCTATAATTGGGGACTGATCTATGTTTTTATTTTAAATGTCACCCATGTCATTAGGCTGTCCACAGTTACTGTTTTTCAGAGTCCTATAACCTCTGACAGGCAAACAATTGAGAATAAGAAAGAACTAGAAGGTGTTGTCAACTCACCAATCTTTTAATACAGTCATAACTGCCCAATTCTTAAATAGATTTTGTGCCTGTAACCTCAGGAAGCTTGCAGCACAGACGAATGCACAAACAGGAACACATTCAACATGCAATGGTGATTAAAGAAAGAGTGCCTACAAGCACAACATGAAAAGAAAAATCACTCAGGTAACCTTTCTCCCCAGAGCTGCTCTGTCACCAAAAGGTCTCGCTGGGCTATTTACTTCATCTCTTCCACAGTACACCAAACCCAAAGCTTGACTTTCCCTTCTTTTACCTAATTACTACTGGAAGTCTTAGAATAGGAGAAGATGGTGTCTTTGATAGGGCTATTAGCAGCAGCTATAGCTGCTTTCCCTCTTCACAAATTGTATAACACATCTTTCTGAATATGGCAACACATATCTGAAGAATATGGAGATGCAGAGCTTTCCCTACTTTAAATAGGTGGCTGCTACCACATTACAGGTATAGTGCTTAGGATGAGCTAACTCATCCCTAGAGGAATCTGGCCCTGTTCAATGATCATGACTATTACAGGGTTCACTTAGCCACTGGGCCAACATGTCTTGGACTGCTTGGACAAATGCTGTACTGACAGGATAAAGAAGTCGTCTGCTTTCAGGCAAAAGTCTATCATGGAGAATAGCTGCTCTATAGATCAAATGTTATGTAGCCTGCAAATACAGTTTGCATAGGGAGAGATGAATAAATACGGTTATATGTGGCCAGAAGAGTAACCCATTGATGCAAAAAATGACTGAAAAAAGTTGATGCCACCTCCAATCTGCCTCTTTATTTTCTGTCTTTAGAGCAAAAAAACTGATAACACCTCACAGGTATCTACTTTCCTGCAGATGATCAACCCTTAGACTTGATTGAATCTCATAGGTCTTGTCAGTGTTCCTAGAAGTCAACTGGGGGAAAGGGGGGATGGCATGGTACAAGTGACTAGAGTGGTAACATGGCTAAATGTTTGCCTAGGAGCACCTTAGGTTTTCTTCCACATACCCATCCTCCTCCCTTCATGCCCCTCTCCCCCAGACCCTTCATCTCTGGACCACCTTCCCAGACTTGAGGAGAAACAAAGAGTGGATTTTTTTTTCTGTGTATCTTCCCAGCTCCAATATGCATCCTTTTGGGGGCACCCCCTGAAGGCAAACTGACATCTGCATTCCATACACTATAGAACCAACACACAATGCTTTAAAGCCTCTCAGAAAACCTACAGGACAGTTAATATGATTTAAGCCTATATTTAAATTTTATGAGACTCATTTTCAAGGCTAATAACCCAGTTTACTGTGCACAATATCAAATGCAAATTTTATTACTGACTTGGTAAAAACCAAGACGATAGTCATTAGCATATCTCCCTGCATCACCCTTTTTAGCCAAAAGGTGCACCAGGAGTAACAGTGGGGGTTTTTATATGTGTTGTAAATTACAGTTACTATCTCATTAGATAAACACATTTAAAATCAGGTTATCATTCACTTATATATCAGAAAGTTGTTTGTTCAATTGCAGCTAGTCTCATATTCCAACATATGGTGCATGAAATTCTTAGACTAATAAAATTTCAAGGTACAGGGAGCTGGTGTCTTGGAAAAAACTGTTTCTGCTCAACGAATGGCTCGATATAATCTGTAATTGCTTGGAAACAATTACGCAGCAGGCTGTTTTGTACTTAATAGTATTTACATCCTTGGTTTTATTAGCAACAAAATGTGAGTGGAACTTGTGAAAGAGAAATTAATTTTTCCACTAAAAGATGTAAACTTTTAAATGAAGGATCCAGCAGATTGAGGAAAGGGAAAATGTGGTGTTAGAATCCCAATTTCTTTCTATTCTTTAGGATCTTTAGCATTGCTCAGTAATGGAGTGTGCATTTATTCCACTTCTGATGAGGTTTTGAAAATGCAGAAACCAACTTGTTGTCTTAACTTGTCATTATAAATAAGAAAGATGCTTAGAATCCAAGATTCTCAGGGTTGGAAGGGACCTCAATGGCCATCTATTAAGTGGCATCTGATCAAGGTACTTGGAATTGTTGCCTTTCTCCATTTTTAGTCAAGATATTATAAACTGTCAGAGTCAGAGAACTATTACCTAGACCAAGAGCTAATACTCAGGGCTGCATTTTCTATTAGAGAACACATAATGTGTTTTCTTTCAGGTCCTATTTTGGGGAAAGACCATGTGTAATAGTTGAGTCAACTCCATTCCTCCCAGCTCATGGATGACATAGAAGAGCAACCCTTTTGTGAAAATGAGGAGGTAGGAACCAGAGAGTAGGCATAATCCTAAAGTGAGGTCAAATGAATTCCCATAGTCCCTGCAGAGTACCAACATCCAAAGGGTTGAGATAAATCAGTGAACTGGTTACTCATTAAAAAATTCATGACAAAAGCAGTTTGCCATAGATTAGAGTTTTAAAAAAAATGGAAAGTGGAAAGCATTCTGGTTCCAGCTATTTCCCTAACACTTAAGTCTTTCCTTTTGAAGGTCCACAAATACACCATTCTTGGCTAGTGTGATTACCTTACATAAACCTGGCGAGTTCTCTCCATGCCTCCTTCAGTTTGATATCCCTGCCTTATCATGGGGTTGTAGGGTATCCATATTAACAAAGTAAAACTTGAACAGGTGAGTAATTCTCCATATTAGATTTGGAGATATAGAAGAACCTTTTTAAAAAATTAGACTTGTGATTTCATTGTTTTGGGGAAGTCCCAGGTGAGGAAACTTCCTCTACCAAAGCAAGTTAGCACTTTTTCTTCAACTTACGGTTTGAGAGTTACCTAGAGTATTTCAGCTTTGGGATAATATAGAAGAGCAACCTTATTTAAAAAGGAGGAGGTAGGGACCAGAGAAGAGAGCAGGTACAATCTATTTATCAACAAGAGGTTAAGTGACCTGCCCAAGGTCACATAATTAACATATAATAAAGACAGGATTTATATAAACTAATACAGAATGAAGTGAGCAGAATCCAGAGAATACTGTATACAATAACAACAGTATTGTAAAAAAAAAAAAAAAACAACTTTGAAAGTTTTAAAAACTCTGATAAATGCAATTACCAATCACAATTCTATAGGATTAATGATGAACCATTCTAAACACCTCCTGACAGAGAGTTGATGAACTGCCACATAGATTTTTGAATATGGGTAATGTGAGAATTTGTTTTTCTTGACTATCCATATATGTTGTGGTTTTTTTTTTTAGAAGTGAAGTGGAAGTGAGAAAAGAGTTAGCAATAGATCTCCCCAAAAGAAATGATAGTCACTGAAGCATTTTTTTAATTGTACAAAAGAGAGCAAAAGAAAGACCTGAAGGAAACACAGACAAGCGGAACAACTTTGAAAGTGACATGTTTAATTTATTATGTATTTAAAAGAAAAGTAAGCTATACATAATAGGGATTAATGGTTTCATGTACAATTTTTTTTATTTTGTTTTGCTCATAGAAATGCTCATTTTATTTGGTATTTGCTAAATTTAAAAAAAAAGCAGAAAATCAGAGAGACAGAGACAGAGAGAAAGAGAATGCACTCTACCAAATTCCTTTTATGACACAAATAAGGTTCTTATACCCAAACCAGAAAGAACAAAGAATGGGAACTACAGATCATTTTCACTAACGATTAATCAAGCAAGAAGATTAAAATGATACACTCAAAATATAATTTGCTATGATCAAAAACACATCTCTAAAACTGAAAAGTCATTTGTATTGTTATTTGTATTGGAGAAACTTTCCCAGTGCAAGCAAGATATAAAACAAGGACAATCCCTTTCCCCACAGTTCTAGAAATGTCTTCTATAGCAATAAGATGATGCGATAAAATTAAAGCTATAAAAATTACTAAAGAAGAAATGAAATTATCTCCATTTTCAGACAACATGACGATACTTCAGACAACTTGGAAAACATTAGAGAATCAATAAAACATTAAGATTATTAATAGTTTTAGTAAAATAGTTGGATAAAACAACAAAAAAATCTTCAGAATTTCTATTCAGTATTTTTAAAAGAAAGCAGTAGGACACAATAATAAAGGAAACTCCATTGAAAATAGGATCAAAAATTTATAAAATATATGAGACTTAACCTTCCAAAAAACTACAAAGGATTTATATCAACATAAGCACAAAAAGGATTTTTTGTGAAAATATTGAAAAATAAATAATAGTGGAGATACTCATTTCTCATAATTGGGCCAGGACAATATTGCCCAACTTAATTTATAGATTTAATGATATATGAGTTAAACTAACAAAGGAATGCTTTCTAGAATTAGACAAACTAAGAAAAGGGCTAGGATTTTAAGTATAATAATAAAGAAAATATTAACAATGATGGGGGCATGGCATTACCAGATCTCAGACTACACCACAAAATAATAACCGTCAAAACTACTTGGTATTAAGTTAAAAACAGGAAAGCATATCAGTGAAGTTGAATAAACAAGAACCAAAAGCAACAGGGAATAGTAACCCAGTGTTTAACCTAAGAACAAAGATTAGTTCAGAAGAACATAAATTGATAAGAACTGTTGGCAAAACTAGAAGGAAGTTTGACAGAAGATAGACTTCGACCAGTTTAACATACCACAAATAGGAATAAGCTCCAAATGGTTAAATGACCTGAGCATAAAAGGTAATATCATAAAAAAATAGAGAACAGATGTAATTACCTTTCATAATGATGGTTAGAGGGAGAATTCCAGACCAGAGCTGGAGGCAATCATAAAAGATAAAATAGATAATTTTGATTATGTAAAATTAAAGAATGCTTTTGTACTGAAAAACCAATGCCCATAGAAAAAGAGAAATAGATAAATGGGAAATTTATTTATTTCAATTATCACTGATAAAAGTCTGATTTGCAAGATATAAAGAACATCTATAAATATATAAAGCCAAAAATCATTTCCAAATATTTGAGTGGCCAAAGTTTATAGATAGTTTTTAAAAGAAACATTGTAAATGACCACTTAACATATGGAAACATTGTCCAAGTCATTAGTCATAAGAGAAATACAATGAAGGTATCTTGCAATTTTCACCAAAACATTGGTAAAAATGATCCCCCAAATGGAAATATCAGGGGCAGAGGGGCCCTCTAATATACTGTTGGTGAAATTGTGGATTGCTCCAACTCTCCTGAAAAACAGTTTGTAATAGTAAGAGAAAAATCACTAAATTACTTATACGTTTTGGCCCAGTGAGTCATCATGGAGTACGTACCAAAAGAAGGTCAAAGTGTTATATGGCAGGGTGGTTCCTTCAACAGAAATAGAGAATTTCAAAAGAGGAGCGGGTTTTAGGGAAAAACTTGTGATTTCTGTTTTGTCCACTACTAGACATGCAATTTGAAATGTCCAATTCAAACTGGCAATTGGCGATCATAAGATCATAGATTTAGAGCTGAAAGAAACCTTAGAGGTTATTGAGGTCAGCACTCATGATGGCAGGAGGTGGGGCATATCAAAAAGGGTTAGCCACTAAGTACGAAAAGCTCCCCACTCAATAGACTTCGGAAGGAGAGATAAACTTCCACTCCCTTGTGCTCTCTCCCAATTTGTCAAATATTTTGGAGCTCTATAAGCTCTCTTTCAGACTTTTTCCAGTCCCTTTTTGATTTTTATCCCCTCTAGACACACTACAATTCACCAACTTATCTCCCAAGATGTGATGCCACAAACCAAACACAAAAATATTCTAGATGTATCTTCCCAAGGCAGAGTATGGTAGAACTATCATCTCCCTCGTCCAGGGTTATTATATTTCTTTTAATGAAACTTGAGATTTTATTAATTGTGAGGTTGCACAAGATAATAACAAGATTCTCATTGTTATTGGTTCGTCATTGTACTGCCTGCCCATCCCTCTCCTTTTCCTCCCAGAAAGTATACTGGCTGTTTACATGCGTCAGGCCAGCTTCTGCTGTCAAAGTGATCCTGAGACTGGATGTCAATTCTTTGGCTGTTTCTTTTGATTGGTGTTTTATTCTGTAAGCACAAGGAAGCAAACAGTGAACCTGGTATAAGATTTTTCTGGGTGTAAAATTGGTGGCAATCTCATGAGCTTGAGAGATCAAGGTCTAATTTCGGGGTAATCAAGAGGAAGAGGTCTCTGAAAAACTTTTCTTGAAAGAGATATAGACCTAGATGAGTTGATCAGACAGCTTGGTGATTGTTTAGTTTGGTCATAGTGAAATGACCGTTCTGAAATTCCATAAAGTATTTCATGTTTTGATGTTTTAAGTATCAAAGGAGGACATAAGAGAAGGGACAAGTTACATAAAATGCTTTAGGCATTTTTCAGTGTATGCCTCTATGTCTTTTGTATTTTAAAGATTTATTTTGTGATGGAAGAAATAAAGGCCTGTCCTATACTCCATCTATTTCATATATTGAATCTCTTTTTACAATGAATTCATTTTGGGGAGACACTAGATATGAGCCAAACCTAAGCTTGAAGAGATTTTCCCTGAGGCACCAGGGACCTAGAACATGTGACTCTGACTCCTGTTTTGGGGGTCAGCTTCCCTAGGGCATAAATAAAATCTGTGAGTCCAGAACGAGGTCCCCTTAGTGGGAGAGGGTACCCTAGATCCCTGGGCCATGGGCTTTTGCCCATTGAACCATTTTCCAAGTCTTGCTAATTGTACATCCACAGCCTCTCCTACATCTGTCTCTTTCTCACAACTAACACAGCTCTCATCACCTTTCACCTTGACTATTGTAATAGCCTTCTAATTAGTCTCCATGCTCCAAGTTTCTTCCTTCTCAAATCTATTTTCCATACAGCTGCCAAATTGATATTCCTAAATCACAGGTCTGACCATGCCAATCCCTGTTCAAAGAGTTCCAGTGGCACCCTCTTGCCTCTAGGATAAAATACAATCTCCTTCTTTGGTTTTGAAAACCCTTCACTGTCTGACTCCTGCCTCCCTTTCTGGGTTAATTACATACTTTCCCCCTTAATACACTTTACATTTTAGCCAAATTGGCCTGATTTCTCTTCTCTGTTTAGGATTCCGTCTCTTTCTACTTTTGCACAGGCTATTTCCCATTCCTGGAAGACACTCTCTCTTTTATTTCTATCTGCAGAATTTCTAACTTCTCTCAAAGCTCAGCTCAAGTATGAGGGATGAGATATTGGGAAAGAAGAACTAGAATTGCAGTCAGAGGTCCTTGGTTTAAATGCCAGTCTTAGCCAAGTCACAACCTTCTTTCTAGCCCTCTATGAGATTAGGAGATTGGGCTAAATCATCTTTAGGGTCCCTCCCAACCCTAAATCTCTGATTCTAAATCCCTTCAGCAGCTGTTACCCTCTTGCAGGAAATGATTTTATATATATTTTATGTTTCATTTTCTTTGTGCATGTTGTTTCCCTTAAAAAGAATGGAGGCTCTTTGAGATCTGGAACTGTTTGGTTTTTGAGATTGTGTTGTCAACACCAAGCACAGAACGTTGCATATAATAAATACCTAATATATATTTTCTGAATTAACAGGTGAAAAATGTCATCCAGTTCTGAATAACTAGAAAGGTATTTTTTTCTTATAATAAGCAGACATAGGACTCCCTATAACTACCATCCATCAGTGACCCTCTGGGTCTAAACATAAAATGTCTTTTTTTTGTCAGCCTCCTCTTTGTAAAGCCTTCAAAGACTTGAATAAATTCCAATAAAATTATTTCTTCGCCAGAAGAAACAAACTACAAGTTTCCTTGAACTTTTCCCTCTACACCCTTGCTTCCAGTCCCCTTTAGATTTTGGTTCCCTCTAGACATATTCCAATTATCTCCTAAAATGTGATACCACAAACCAAACACAAAAATATTCCAGATATGGCCTTTCAAGGCAGGGTACAGTAGAGTCATTATCTTCCTCATTCAGAATTACTATACTTCTTTTAAAGCAACTTCAGATTTCATTAGTTGTGAGCTTGCATAAAATAATAACAGAATTTTTATTGTCGTTATTAATATGACTTAAGATTATATTAGGGCTTGTCAGGGTTGTTGCATCACCCCCACTTACTTCAGAATATTCTAAAATTCCTGTTAGGTATCATTCATTCAATCAATCAATAGACATTTATCAAGTGTCCACTCTGTGTCAAACACTGTGCTAAACACTGGGGATACAATAAGAGATAAAGACAGTTCAGTTCCTACCCTACTCCTTAAGGAGCTTATGCTATAATGGGAGAGACAATATTCAAACAAATACAGACAAAGCAAGCTGCATACAGGATACGTAGGAAACAATAGCAGAAAAGCACTGGAATTAAGAGGGGCCATGGAAAACTTCCTGTAGAAAGTGGAATTTTAGTATGTTTGGGAATTTATTATTGCCAAATCTGACAGTAGAGTTACAAATCATTTCATACACAGTTGGCTACTTGTCTGGATAGTCACTTTTCCAATTTTCCAATTTCCAATTCCAAAAACAATTAAGATCTTTAAAATTTAATCCTATGGATCTGACCATTTATCCAGACAAGAAATTAGTGGGGGAATAAAAAAAGAAAGGAGAGTTCTTATCTAGCTTATTCAGATATAAACTTAAATGTCACTAAGTCAACTAATGGTCAGGACAGACTAAGGAATACCAGGCTGCTCTCATCATGTCTTGTTAGACAAGATAAATATAAGGGAGTGTACACATGTCTAAGTCTAGGATACATATGATTGGTCAGTGAGTAGTAAATGTCATTATGACCCAGTGCACAGCCAGTTCAGTCAGTACACAACTGATTCAAACTAATAAATTCTATAGATGCAGCTGGCTATTGTATCCAGAAAAGAAATGTTGCTGGGGCAGGCTGTTCTTGGTCTAGGGAGAAACTGCCTGGGATAGTGTTTTGAGGCTAGGGAGAAATGTGATTTTTAGAGAGAAATGTGATTTTAGAATTGGGGTCCAAGTACAGGCACCCAAGCACCCCATCAGTAGGACCGAGCAGAACAGTGACTAGGGAGGGAAAGTGGTGCAAGGAAGAATCCTCTAAGTACAGATTGCTGGTGGCTGTGCTTAAGAAGGAACTGGAGACCAATCAATTCACCCCAATTACTGGTTCCCTTGACTCAAAGTTGAACCTCCTAGATGTTGTGATTAGAACAGCTTCAGTGAATGTTTGCTTGATTACAGTGGGAGTATCCAATGGGAAGGCCAAGTATCCAATGGGAAAACTGAATTCCTGGGTTTGGGACATGCCTATAGATTGGCTAAGGGCTGCCTAGTTCTAGAAGAAGCCAATGGCATGTAGCTACAAAGTGATTCTTCTAATATATATTTATTTGTTCTTTATCTCTTGCTTTTTCAATAGAACTGGGCCATGTTTGTATGTTTGACTTCATCATACTTTTTTTTATGGATGGAAGAAGATGATATTTTTCTAATGGGTGGAGCTTTCACTGAGAGTTTAATTGGATAAAACCCACATAGATTGTATCTCTAGACTAAAGAAAGGACCACTTCCATCCATAAAAGAGATAGAGCTAGATAATATAGATCAGCTAACCACAGAAAAATTGGCATTTCCATAAGTACCTTCTAGTGTTACATGTAGCTCATAATTATCTGTGTATGGTGGGAACATATAAATAGTACCTGATTCTTATTCAAAGTCATGCAAAAAGCCAATAGTGCCTCTTGATCAGACTTATTGTAGAAAAATTTATTATAGAAAACATGTCAATTAGACTCATAAAGTTGTAAAAGTTTAGATTTAGAGAGGACTTTCAAGATCACCTATAGAACAGAACCTTTTAGTTTGTATTCAGTCAAAGTGAAGCATTTCACTCATGGCCTTGAGATCACAGGTTCCCCACCCTGAGTACAACTTTATTTTCATACAAATGAAGAAGATGAGATACTAAAAGGTTGTTTAAAAAAAAATCCAAGGTCAATGAACTACTTAGTGGCAAAGCTGGCACCAGAACCCAGGTCTTTTATTCTTAGTTCAGTGCCCTTTATAGGATTCTAAAATAAAATTCTAGCATTCAGTGCTGAAAGGAAGACTTTTGAGATCATTTACTCCAAACCTCTCATTTTTACAGATAAGGAAATATGCCCAGAGAAATTAAATGACTTGTCCAAGGTCACCCAAGTAAAACTAATAATTGGTATTTATAGAAAGATTTCATGTTTGCAGTGTTCTAGTTAACATTATCATTTGAGTCTCACAACAACCCTGTGAGGTAAGCACTATAGGTATCATCATTGTTACTTCATAGGTAAGAAAACTGAGATATTGCCATGTTGACTGACTTGCTTATGGTAACATCAGAGGTAACATTTGAACTCAAGTCTTTCCCACTGAAAATTCAGCTCTTTAGCCACTACCACAAGCTGCTTCCCTCAAGTATTAAGTGCTAGAACAGAGGGTCAAAAATGAAAGCTCACATCATGTAGGAGGCAGCTGCCTAGTGAGAATAGTCCCCTTCCCCAAGAGAGAGGAGGAGAGTCACATTGATAGAAGCAGTCAAATGCTCTGATAAAGCAAAAAGAGTTAAGATTAAACTCCAAAGGAATTTTACTAATTCTTGTGTGCAGAACTAGAATTAGTGATTCTTACACCGGGGGACAAGCCCCACCAAACATCCTTAGGGCAAAAGATAAGACAAATTCAGTTGATAGAGATGAGAGAGACCTAGGGATAGAGGCCTGAACCTCAGTATAGAAGTCTATAGATGGGGGAAGAAATCTTGGGGCAATGTTCTATGTTGGGGAGAGGGGTATCAGAAAACCTAGTACCATGTGACCCTGTGTGTTCTGCTAGGGAGGGAAAAGGGTGAGCTTAAGTCAAGGAGGGTTTTACTGAAGGATACTGGGAGCAGGGAGAGATTTAGAGAGAAGAGAAGAGGTTGGAGAAAGGAAAGATCTTTTCTATCCCACATCTGTTTGTTGTTTTTTCTGACTTTATCTTTATATGCTCTCAAGATAATTTTGTTTAATTAGCCTCTTGCAAAGCATTCTTTAAACTTGTAGATTCTGAATTAGAGTAAACTATTTTAAACACCCATGATCATCTGAGATTGCTTTTGTTTTTAAAAGCTAACAAGGAGGGCAGAGCCAAGATGGTAGAGTAGAAAGATGCACATACTCTAGCTCTTCCCCCACAGCCCATAACCTGTAAAAAATGACTCTCAACAAATTCTACAGCAGCAGAAGACACAGAACAACAGAGTGAAAGAGATTTCCAGAATCTCTGGAAGGTTGACAGGAAAGGTCTACCCCATGGGATGCTGAACAGAGTGGAGCCCAGCACTGGCCATGTGGCACTAGGAGGAACAGGACCAGAACAGGCCTCTGGGGCAGAAACCCCAGCAGGGAGGGTCTCAGATCTCTCAACTCACAAGCACCAAAGAAAGCTTCAAAGGTCAGTAAGAGGGCTTTCCTAGCTAGGCAAGAGGGTAGCAGGGTCCCCTCAGCATAGGCCCCAGGTGGTGGCGGTGGTAGTGGTGGCTGCAGTGTCCATCTGTGAAGCACTCTGCCTAAAACCCCTGGGGGAATTGAGCATCTGATCTAAATCTCATCCCTGATCAAGGTCCTGGGGTGAGGAGGAGCACTAGAACCCTCCTCTTGACAAAGGATTCAGAGGTCAAGTAACTGGCTGGGAAAACACCCAAAGAAGGGAAAAAAAATAAGACCATAGAAGGTTACTTTATTGGCGAACAGATATTTCCTTTCATCCTTTCAGATCAAGAAGAGTAGTAGATCCTGTCAGAGAAAGTCAAGGCTTCTGCATCCAGTACCTCCAAAATGAATATGCAATGAGCTCAGGCCATGGAAGAGCTTGAAAAGTGAGTAAATAGCTTGCTAAAGAAGACCCAAAAAAATGCTGAAGAAAATAACACCTTTAAAAATATGCTAACCCAATTGGAGAAAGCAGTCCAAAAAGCCAATGGGAGAAGGTTTTAAAAAGGAGAATTAGACAAATAGAAAAAGAATTTCAAAAGTTCACTGAAGAAAATAGTTCTTTAAAAATGAGAGTGGAGCTGAGGGAAGCCAATGACTATATGACAAAGCAAGAAATTACAAAACAAAACCAAAAGCAGAAAAAAATAGAAGATAATGTGAAATATCTCATAAGAAAACAACTGACCTAGAAAATAGATCCAGGAGAGACAATTTAAAAATTATGGGACTACCTGAAAGCCATGATAAAAAAAGAGCCTAGATATTATCTTTCATGAAATTATCAAGGAAAACTGCCCTGATATTCGATAATGAGAGGGCAAAATAAATATGGAAAGAATTCACCAATCACCTCCTGAAAGAGACCTAAAAAGAGAAACTCCAAGCAATCTTGTGGCCAAATTTCAGAGTTCCCAGGTCAAGGAGAAAATATTGCAAGTAACTAGAAAGAAACAATTCTAGTATTGTGGAAATACAATAAGAATAACACAGGATCTGGCAGCTTCTACATTAAGGGATTGAAGAGCTGGGAAGAGGACATTCCAGAAGTCAAAGGAACTGGAATTAAAACCAAGAATCACCTACCCAGCAACATTGAGTATAATACTTCAAGGGAAAAAATGGTCGTTCAATGATATGGAGGACTTTCAAACATTCTTTTTTTTTAATATAAATTTATTTATTTAACTTTTTACATTCATTTTCACAAATTTTGGGTTCCAAATTTTCTCCTCATTTGCCCCCTCCCCCACCCCAATACACTGAGCATTATAATTTCCCCTATCACCAATCTGCCCTC
>CM053770.1:418035633-418067813 GCA_028658325.1 Potorous gilbertii | reverse complement strand
TCATGTGCCAGGTGAGACTCTGGGTAGCTATAAAGGAAAGCCATTTTGAAAACCCAGTTGTTGGTGTTTCTCTCTCTGGTAACTATGTATGCATGTAATGGTCAGACAGTTGGATCTGTCTGTTGATCTCTGATGTATATGTTGCTTATGGTCAGACAGTTAGAAGCCCTGTCTGCTGGTCTTTATTTTTCTGCTTGCATTTTTTTTTTTAGTGAATATAATTAAAGTAGATTGTTGACCCCCTTTTAAGTTGCTTTCCTTAGAAAAACCAGATCTAAGAACCTGTGCTAGCATGCCATCCTGGATATGTGTCAGGGTGCTTGAAGCAACACCAAGTTCACAAAGCCAGTATGTGTCAGAGACTTGAACCCTGCTTTTCTTAACTTCAAGGCTGACCCTCTATCCATCTCTTGCTCATTTACCTATCTCTTGATGTCTTATTTATTTTTTAGAAAGTGTTCAAGTCACATACAAATAATGTATCTTTCTATTCTCTTTGTATTGCTTGTTGAAAAGTCTTAGGGGAGAGTGAGATACAGATGATATCCATAATATTTTATATTGAGGAATGAGTACTTTGGACACATTTCATTTGAGCCTCACAATTACCCAGGTCTGGCAGATACTATAAGTCATATCCCTTTTCGAGGGATATGAGGACTTTGTTCAGTTATCTTTAGTTGTGCCTGACTCTCTGTGATCCCTTTTGGGATTTTCTTAGCAAAGATACTAGAGTGATTTGCTATTTCTTCCCCCAGCATATTTTACAAATGAGAAAACTAAGGCAAACAGGGTTAAGTGATATGCCCAGGGTCACACAACTAGTCAGTGTCTGAAGGGAGATTTGGACTTACAAAGAAGAGTCTGTTTGATTCCGGGCCTTGCACTTTATCCGTTGTACCACCTATCCACTAACTGCCACCTGGTTTTATAAAGTGCGTTATCTATATTATCTTTCCTGAGCCTTACCAGAACTTGCTGAGAAGTACTAGAAGTATTTTCAAACTCACTATTTTACAGATAAGGATACCAAGATTTACAAAAGATGAGTGACTTGTCCATGGTCATTAGCATATCAGTGTAAGAGGCAGGGTTTGGACTCAAGTCTTCCTAAGTCTAAGTCCAACACTCTACCCACCGTGCCAGGAAAATATTATTTTCCGTGTCTACATAGGAAACAATGAAAGGACATGCTAGGACCTTAGGCAAATGCCTTATCCCAGAATCCCTGCCATGGATCTTGGGGGAAGAGTTTGACCATGACAATGCTGAGAACTTGGAGAGAGTTGATTCACCCAAATCCTAATGGAGGCTCCTCTCTACCCCAAGAATATTTGTCACTCATATCAGATTCATGCTGAAGACCATGAAGCTACTCTCCTGGTAGAGACAGACACTTGACCTCCAACACCTCTCACCTCTACTCCCTTATGTCAATAGATAACTGTTCCACAATCAGATCCTTTTGAAGCTGGAAAAGACTGCCACACTCAAAGGATGAAACATCCAAAAAAGCATAATTGAGCTCTTATCTTGACCTCTGCCTTGCTTGACTTACTAGTCAAATGGAAAGTGCATTGCCTCTGGAGTTAGAGCATCTATGTTTGAATCCAAATCACTTAACTTTCCCAGGTCTAACTTTCCTCATCTGTAAAATGTAAAGATTTGAACTAGATGATATCTGAGGTCATTTCCAATTCTAGTTTCAGATATTCTCATAGCTCGGTGTCTTAACTTGTCTTTTAATACACATTTGTTTCAATACCTGCCAGGGTTAATCCCTTCCTATAACACTCCTCTGCCCTACCCTGCCTTGGTTGACTGTTCTAGCATGGAGACTCTGTCTTCATTCCCAGGTAAGTCTAGTACCTACCCCCCATCCTAGCCTTGCCTAGATTTCCGCTGGGATTTCCAAGTATCAGTCCTAGTTTACCAGATCAAACATTTGCACAGACCTCACCTAGATAGTCTGGTTTAACACACATGGGAAGCATCAATCTACACATCCATTCCTAGCACCTACTAATTCCCAACCTACCTCAACACTCTCAGAGTTTCCCTGGACATGCTCCATTAATCCCAGTCAATCTTAGCCCATTCTAGGTAGGAAATAAAATTAAATTAGAGTCAAGGTTAAAGAAATCATAAGGAGAGATTTCATTCTATTCACCGTGACGAAAATGAAATATAGAAGCAAACCACCCAAGGAATTTATGGAAACTATTTGCAGAAGAACTTGAGGGAACAGAAAAGACAAGTATCTTTTTTTTTTTTGGATCATTGGATGTAGTCCTACAGAATGGTAATAATAGATAACATTTATAGAGTATGTTAGGACTTGTAAAAAGGCTATGAATACTTTATTTTATCCTCACAGCAACCCCAATGAAGGAGGTTCTATTATTATTTTCATTTTTACAGATGGGGAAACTGAGCCTCAAACAAGTTAAGTCTCATCCAGGAGCACTTTAGCTAGCATGTGTCGGAGACATGATTAAAAACCCAGGTCTCTTTGACTCCAAGACTGGCTGAATTCAAGTCAGACATAGGGGTTTCCTGGCTACGGAAGGAGGGTGCTTTGTGATAAGAAGTGAGGGAATCTGAATGACCCTGAATGACAGTACCTGGAACCTGGAACATAGTTTAAGGTGTGTGTGGTGGCTGGTGGGGATGGGAAAGAGGGGATGGATGAACAATTCAAAGAGAAAGTTACTGTGAAAGTCACAGGGAGGAAATAGAGAAGGCAAGAGCCGCCTGATACTAAGGGTAGACAGAAAGACTTCAACTCTGGGGAAGAAGACAAAGGGAAAAAAGGAGTAAATCCATAAAGTGAGATGCAATACAGGCAGAAGATCAGTTCCAGGTGAGCTCACTGGCCCAAGCAACAAATAACAGGTGAAGGGAAGTCCTTAAGATATAACCAGTGATGGGTGGGTAAAATGCTTAACAGCTAGCTCTCTAAAAAATAAAGTACACACATGCTTTTAAGTTTAATCTGCATTATTAATATTTTCTCATCTTTTTTAAAGTCCATACATCAACAAAACAATAACTCAAGTCCTGATTTGTTGCAGTTTGACTATTTCTGAGGTTAATTGGTTCTTGATGGTCCATTTGAGCTAACTGTGGCACGTCCCTAGATAACCATCAGAATTAATGATTTGGAATCCCTTTTAGTAACCTACGTTATGTTATCAATCAATCAGGCACTGCACTAAGTGCTGGGGGTAAAAAAGAGGCAAAAGATAGTTCCTGTCCTCAAGGGGTTTAGAATATAATGGCGGGTGGGGGTATATGCAAACAATATAGACAAAACAAGCTATACACAGGATAAATAGGAAATAATTAACAGAGGAAAGACACTAGAATTAAGAGAGATTGGGAAAGGTTTCTTGTAATATGGTAGGATTTTAGTTGCAACTTAAAGGAAGCCAGGGAGGTCAGCAGTCAGAGCAAAGGAGGGAGAACATTCCAGGCATTAGGGAAAACCAGAGAAAATGACTGGAGCCCAGAAATGGAGTGTCTTGATTGTGGAAGAGCCAGGAGGCCAGGGTCACCAGATGGAACTGTACATATTAGGGAGTAAGCAGTAAGGTGTAAGAAGACTCAAAGGAACTAGTGTTCTTTCCATGGACAGAGAATGGCCACTACCTCCTTGTGTGTGAGAAGACTTCTAATCCTGGGCAGAATTTTGAATTGTTTTTATCCTGAGAATTAATTCCCAGGATAAAAGTCAAGAAGTTCCAAAGGAAAAAAAAATGATATGCCAGGATAAGAGAAATGATGTCAGGTTATATGGCAAAGTATATGATGAGGGTAGTAACAATGGCTCTCTTCTCCCCAAGGCAGCTGTAGCTTCTGAAAATAACCTTGCTTTCCTAACTCACCTGCTCAGACTTGTGTCCTCTCCTTTTTAAATTAGTGCTTTCAAAAAATAACAACTCTAGTTACATTATGCATCCCATGTGAGACTTACCTACCTTTTAAATATAAAAATGCCCAAGAAATGCCCCCAAATCCTAAGTATTTCCTGAACTTTCATGAAAGTGTGTCATTTGAATAGTCTTTAGTCTTTTCTTTACTTCCCAATTCCAATGTAAGGGTATATTATCAGAATGTGGGAAGTTAGGTGGCACAGTCGATAGGGCCTGGAGTCAGGAAGACTCATCTTCCCAAGTTCAAGTCTGTCCTCAGACACTTACTGGCTTTGTGATCCTGAGCAAGTCAATTCACCCTGTTTGCTTCAGTTTCCTCATCTGTCAAATGAACTAGAGAAAGAAATGGCAAACCACCCCACTATCTTTGTCAAGAAAACTCCAAATGGGGTCACAAAGAGTTGGGCATGACTGAAATGACCGAACAATAAAAATAAATCATCAGAAAGTAAGATTACGTGGCTAGAACAATGGTCTTAGAATCAGAGGAAGCATGGTGTAGACAAGGCAGTGGGGCATATTAGAAAGGGATTGGGTGTGGAATCCGTGGACCTGGATTCAAACTCTAGCTCTGTCACTTCTCATGTCTATTCACTTAAGCAATCTGGTCCTTGAATGCCTCACCTACAAAATGAGGGAACTGAAGTAGATAATCTGTAAGGTCCCTCCTAGGTCTAGATCCATGATCTTCTGATCTGGATCTTGGAATTTAATCCTGACCAGTGAGAAAGAACTGGCCAGTAAAGTAGAACTGAAGAGAATTTGGGGACAGTGATCATGTTAGGATTCAAACCAGTAAAAGAAAACATCAAACACTAAGCATGGTGGGCCGTGCTTAGTGGGCCATGCTCTGGGGGAACATGATTGACTCTGGCCTCACCCTGGAAGGTCAGGCCTGTTACATTCTACTCCTTCTTGCTCAGGGTTTTCCAATACTTTGAAAGGTGGGGAGGAGGGGTTGGAATTGTTTTTCTTCCCTCCCATTAGCTTGAGCCTCCACTGACCTGAGTTCTTTTCTTTTCTTTCGGGGCTCAATGACCCTTAGATCAGTTCCATTTAATAATTTATCACTGAATTAGTTTTTATAAAAGATATTATTATTAATATTATATTATTATATGATATATATAATTGTATGATACAATATTATTTAAAAATATAATAAAAACTAACACACAAACATTTCCCCCTCCATGCCTCAGGAGCATAATCTTTCCTGAACCACCTAGGGGAGAAGGTTGGCTCACAGTTTAGCTCACGTTGATCACAGCCAGCATCATGTGCTAGACCCTTGTTCCTCTAGCTGGCTGCAACCCCTGGCCTGGATTCCTGGATTACCAGATCCCCAGTACTTTAGTTCCTGAGCCAAACAGGAGACTCCATTCCCTATATCTAGAATTGGGAAAAAAAGGACAAAAAACCCTAAGATTCAAGCCTGTTTCCTGGAGGCCATATGGCCTGATGAGGAAAAGGAGGCCTTCCTCTCTCCTCCTTTGCCACAGCATGAGTGAATAAGTCAGCTCTTCCCTTAGACACAAAATGCCACAAAAGTCATGGCCACTGATGTCAGGCACTTCAAAGACTGCAGTTCCAGTCATGTAGCCAATAGAAAATGGCTGCTCCCAACCATATGGTAGGCCAATTTAGAATGGTTAACTGGAATTTTGGTTAATTGAGGCCTTGCCATCCACTGATAGTGTTTGATGTATACTAATAGTATTCCATTTCATTGGTACTTCTGAAGTTGTATGTAGAGCCAGATTGTCCCAGCATATAAACCTAGTTAGGCACTTTGTGAAAAGGCACCAGCTAAACTTTAGGCCACTAGAGCATCACTTATTAAATTACTTGCTTCAGTGCCTTTTCCACTAAAGCATCTCCAGATCCTAACAAAGGGCATGAGTTAATGCTATAATCTCCAGTGAAGATTGTTACACACATGGCATTCCGTATATGTCTCACTAACGGGATCCTTCCAGGTGTTTTCAGGTCTGAGCACCAACAGTGTGCAAAGCCCTATAGAAAGTGCTATGTGGGAGCTTGAAAAGGAAGCAGAAGACATGGCATTTATAACAAAGAAGTTTAGAATTTAGTGGCGACAAGCAGAAATGCAGATATGATTCACTCTTTTGCAATTGGTTCTTGAAAAATTGCATAGAAATCAATTCTTATTTTAGATTCACCTTGGTATCTCAATGGTAAAACATTCCTATGGAAGATGCTTTTACAAAGGGAAAAAAAATGCTGTTCCCTAATCGATGGACATCTATTTTGTTTCTAATTCTTTGTTACCACAAAAAAATATTCCTGTAAACATTCTGGTATATAAAAGTATTTTCTTATTAGTCACCTGCTTGGGGATATGTAGAGTAGTGGAATCTCTGGGGCAAAAGGTACGGACACTTTAGTAATTTTATTTTCATAATTCCCAATTGCTTTCCAAAACAGTTCATTGATTACATCTCCACCAGCTATGGGCTAGTGTGCCTATCTTCTCACAACTTTGAGTATTTCTACCTTTTGTCAATTTTGCCAATTTGCTAAATGTGCAACTTCAGGGTTGCTTTGATTCTCACTTTTTTTCTATTTTAAGTGGAATATTCTTGCAAACAGTTATTAATACTTTGCAATTCTTCTTTTCAGAACTCTGTGTTCATATCCTTTGACTTTTTACTGAAGAATGGCCTTTGGTTATATAATATGTATGTGTACATACATGTATATAATGCATTGTATTACGTTCATGCATTGTTTATATATCTTGGATACCAAAATGTTTTCTGAGAAATTTGATATAAAGATTTTCTCCCCCATTTGTTGATTCCCTTTTTATCATGTGTTTCATTCTTTCATATGGTTGGAAATCGTTCAGTTTCATGTAATTATAATTATCCATTTTATCTTTCACAATTTCTTCCATCCCATTGTTTGGTTAGGAATATATCTCCTTCCCATAGCTGCAAGAGGCATATATCTACTTCTCTGCTCATTTTAATGGTATTATCTTTAATACTAAAGATATATTAAATGGACATTACCCATTAATATAATAGAATATATTAGGTTTTTTAATCACAGAAAAAAACAGAAGGAATCAGACAAGTTGGAAAGCTTTGAAAGTTACATGTTGAATTTATTATATGCTTTTAAGAGAAACAAACTGTAAAATTTTTGAAATGAATATTGAAAACTGAAAAATAAATTAATAAATTTGGGGGAAAAAATAAAATCACTGTAGACAATAAAAAAGAAAAGAAAGAAAAACAAACTGTATTTAATAGACTTTCATAGTTTCCTGTACAATCCACTTTTTCTATTTACCACATGCACAGAAGTAATCATTTCATTTGATGTTTGTTAAGTTCAGAATAAAATAAAATATATTTAGAAGACTATAGATTTCAGAGAAAGCCCTAACTTGCATTTGTAGATAGAATTTCCTTACCTGGGAAATCGAAGGTCAAGCCCCTATCCCTTATCACTTTTATTTATTCAAAAATGTTGGAGACATGGGAAGCACACAGTTCAATTTGCCTGGCGTCAAGAAGATGGATTTTTATTTCAAGAATGACAGTGTCAGGACCCGGGCTCTTCTTTTCTTAGATGTCCTTCCTCTGTAAAAAATAACTACAAAGCCCATAATCTTCCATTCTAAGTGTGAAGCTAGTTATCCGCAATGTGAGGAAAGAAAATTCAGGGCATAAACCATATACAGGTAGGTGACTGTTACAGGTACCCTGACTTTACCTTGACTCAGTTTGACAAAAAAAGATCAATTCTGACAGCAGCTATCCTCCATTTCATGCCCAGTTTGGTCAGTTTACTATTGAACCTGATGGGAGAGGGTAAATTTTTCTTTTCTTTCCTTTCCTTTTCTTTCTTACTAAGCTCAGCTTAGGTGGTTAAAACAAGTTTCACACAGTAAAGTTATGTTAAAATTGTAATTTCATGGACTTCTCTTGTTTTACTTTAGATTTCACCCTATAGTCTTTATTAAAAAAAAAAGTTCCTTGCCTAGAGCCTTTCTCTCTGACTTGGGAATACTCTTTTGCTAATCACAAGTTTCATTTTAATTAATATACATTTTTTTTTACCACAACCCAGTGAAGCCTTTGTTTGCCCCTCTTTCTGATTTCCAGTTTCCCTTAACAGCTCCATGTTCCTATAGCAGGTCATCAGCTTTCCTATGAAATAAGAATTTGCAAGGTTCATTTTCTGAGAAAGTTGATACAAAAATTTTTCCATAATCCTTTTCATCTGAGCCCTTAACTTTTCATCTATCAGGAAGTTGGGGCAACAGCTCAACATTTAAGATAATCTGGAGAGAGAAGCATTTCTTTACTGCTAATGGCAGCCCATAAGAATCTGAAAATAATTTACAAAAAACCCTCAACAACAACCTGATTGGTTTCTGGTTCTTGGGTTTCTGATCGCCACTACCATGAACAAAGCTTTGGGACGGTCTCAAGGGCTCTTGGTCTATTTCAAGCCTTTGGTCATTAGTAATCAGTTGATCAACATTTATTAAGTACCTTTTATGCGCCCCGCACTATGCTTAGCATTGGGTATATAAAATGAGGCAAAAGACACTCCCTGTTCTCAAGGAGCACACAATCTAATGGAAGAGACTGCAAGCAAACAAATCTGTATAAACAAGCTATCTGCAGGACAAATAATAAACAATAAAAAAGGGAAGGCACTAGAATTATGAAGCTGATAAAACAATGACCAGGGGTCAGAGATATTTTAGTTCAAATCAGAGCTTTGCCATGGAGCTCTGTGATACAGAATGATGAGGCTGAATATTTTGTCTGTTTTGGTGATTAAACTAGATTAACTACATCCCAAATACTTGGTTCTTTAGAAATCAGTAATTCAGACAGTTGAGAAGAATTAACTGACTATGGGATGGTACGTTCAATTGCCATGTACAGGCTATCATTACTTGACCATGAGCAAGCGAAACGGTTCAGATCTTGGCTTTGTCACGTCAGTCCCTTACTTCTTTGGACCTCAGTTTCCTCATCTGCAAAGTGAGGGAACTATCCTCTTTGACCTCCAAGGTCTCATCAGCTTTAACTCTATGATCCCATGATAAAAATATTTGCTGTCTTTGCCTCAATTTCCCCCATCAGCTCAATGGTTCAAGCTACCCCTTCCTGTTAGGAAACATGAGTAAAAACCAAGAGGAAAAAATACTTGGGTGTACATAAATCTTAATGAAGTAAATCTGGCCATGTTAGAGTTTTTAAAAAGGATAATTGCTGGACTTAAAATAAAATACCTTTTGAAGTTATAAAACATGTTTCTGGAATCTCAGTACTATAACAAGAGGTTTGTACCACAATCTACATATTCATTATGTCATTATTCTCAATAATTACCTTACACATGTAGGCATTTGTGTAAGATAATTTCTTATTAAATAGAGATGAAATAATAATTAATCTAAGACATTATCAGAGATGTGGATGATGATTTGTGTATTTTCTTTATTTCTATTTATAAACATCAATGACCCCCTAATGTCCTAGTCTTTAGGACCAGTACATGATAAAAAGAATTAGTGGGCACCTAGCTCATTTGGGACTAGTATATTCCTGTTGTCAGTTCAGCAATTAAAAAGGGCTGGGGGAAAAAAAAAGCTAATTGCAGGCTTTTCCTCTAGTTCATCAGTTTGCCATGTATTCCTCTGAGTTCACTCAGTGAATTTTAAACCATTAGAAGTGATGAGGAGTAAATTATTTGCTTTGAAAGTAACTCTCCCCTTCCCTCCTCCCCAATGCATATGGGGACAGTGATATGAGGAAGCTCTCTCTAGATTTGTAGCATTTTGTCATTATTATTTAAAGGAATGAAAAAATAAAGAAAAACAAGTGCCCAATGGGAGGAAAGACAAAAGAAGATTTTTGTGTTATATTAAAATCTGCAACAGATACCAATACTGAGGAGGTATTGGGTTTTCTTCCATAGCAAAGTTCATGGTTATATGGGTTCCTATGGGTCAAACCATGTCCTTTAAAGTACAATCACACTGGGTAAGAACCTAGCACAACACAATGATCCTATAACCACTGATGGTTCTTTCCCTTGACTCTAATATTGTCAAAGATTCCCTTCGGAATTTCTTTTTTTCACCCATTTAGTTGCATTTTCTCCACATCCCACCTTGTTCATCACCCTCAACTTGAGCTGCTTGATTACATAGGCAATTTCCCTGAAAATCAGGTCTCACTCACCAATAAATGAAAAGAGAGATTGAGTAAAACATTGGAGAGCAGCAGCCAGAGAGTCCATAACCTTTGACTTGAGGGGGAAAAAATTCCAAAGAGAATCCCTGGCATGACCAAGTGTTAGAAGAGTGAACAGCCCATGCCTTAGAGCAGCTACCAAGGTGTAAGAAAAAAAAGAAGTTCAACAACTGTCCTATTAACATACCAGATTTGATTCGACTCCATTATATTTCATCAAATAGTTTAGAAAGCACCCAGCATAAAACATCACCATAATTGTAATCATATATTTGGCTGTTTAACGTGCCCACCATAATGTACCATTAGTTACACAAATAACTAATAATTTGCTAATGACAATATTATGTTAAGTCAGTTTAGGGGCAATTAAAGTGAGTGATATTTACATATGCCTAATGAATCACAGTCGATGGCAGATTAAGAGATTCTAATGAATATTCATCCAGACATTCGCAACCAGCTTCACAGTTTATAAACTGAATTATGGTTGATTTGCCCTTTTAAAAATGAATATGTGAGTATCTTCTGCATGGTGAGAATGAACAATTGGGCCTGATTGTAAAATTTTTTTAAAGCAATGTACTGGTCAGAACACAAAACATTTTTATGCACTCTCATACCCTTGGCTTCACAGCTCTTTTTATATCCCGTATCAGTGTTGATGAACTATCTCCATTTTCATTCTAACTCACGACATGAAATATAGAAATTGTTTTGTGTGGGATTAAATGCAATACAAGTTTTATGCAGTCCCACTAAGGAAATAATTACAGGTAGTTTTCTCTATCAAAACGGTGAATACAAACTCCTTCTAAGCTACAGTTATCCCTGCTTCCTTCTGAACATTTTTTTTTTTATTTTACTACTTGCCACATTGGTATGATAAAACTGAGGCAGCTTTACTATGTTTTCTACTGGGTCTTTTTTCTTATTTAAACTACAGCTTATCTCCTATGAATATGTAGTAAGACTGTATAGGGTTATCTACATTTTGGAAGGTCTTTTTTTAAAACCATGGCTTTTATTAATTGCTTCTCAGGAATACTCTGCAAAATAAGCTTTGTCCCCATTTCAGAGGTGATGCTGCTGAGGCACTGAGTCACTTAGTGATTTTCTCAAGACCCCACAGCTGTAGCCAGTGGCAAAGCAGGAAGTATTCACCACCATCCTTATTTATACCTTGCCCATTGAATACGGCAGTCTAGGCATACTTGTCCCCTTGCCAATTTGCTAGTACTCAAAATAAGGCCATTGTGTCTGGTTTTAGGAACAGGCAAAGAATGAGAAATTCTTTAAAATGACTCAACTTGATTACTGCCAAAATATTCTAAAATATGGCTATGAAAATATAGCTCTAGAACTGTAAGGCCATCTAGTCCACCCCCTCACAGGTAACAAACCAGAGGCTCAGTGAGTTTAAAGATTTGCCCAAGTTCACACAGGTAGAAAATTCCAGAAACAGAATCCAGTACAGATTCCAGTCATTGCTGTACTATGACACCCCAGGAAGCAACTTTGATAACTCAAAAGGAATAAAACTCCAAGGAAGATTGTGTTCTACAATAGCACCTCTTAGCCTATAGCTAGAGCTAATTAACCTTTGTAACTTTATCTTTTTAAAAATTTTTAGGATCTAGACCTCTGATTTCATTAATATAGAGTACCACCAGAAAAGTAACTCCCTTCACCAATGCAGATCATCAACTTATCTGTAACTTAATAGTTTTAGAACAGGGGGTCTTAGTGCTATGGATCCCTTTGGCAGTCTGGAGAAGCCTATGGAATCCTTCTCAGGATGATGCTTTTAAATGCATAAAATAATAGACCAGTTATATGGAAATAAAGATGTGCTTTTCTCCCATTCAAATTAACACACTCTCTCAAGTCCCCAGATTAAGAATTCCTATTTTATATTACGTTGACTTGTTCATGGTCATACAGCTAGGTTGTGTCACTAGAACTAGAATTTACATTTATCTTCTTGATTTCAAGGTCAGTCCTCTGCTCACTATGCCATTCTGTTTCTCTCTAATAGTTAAAATATTAATAATTATATTAGATTATACTTCATTTCTTTTTCTTCAAAGAAGTTGGATGTATAATATAATTGGAGAGAGAACTAGAGAGTCTTGAAAACATATGTGTTAGTAAAATTATGAGAATAAACATCTGCAAAATCCTTTGGTATATCCAGGAATAGTGTATTTTGTAAAGGTTTTTACAACCAGGTCTCAAGAAGCCATCAGCTCTGGACTGGTGGTTCCAAAAGAGTCAAAAGATAAGGCAGCACTCTGGTTATATTGTAGGAAGTAGCATGGAAACGGGCATTGTACCTCTGGAGTTCAGAAAGTTGACAGTAAAAGTCTACATGATTGTGTTTGTAATATAACATACTATCAGCTACCTCTATATTAATCCAAGTGCAGTTATTAATGGGGCTATCAAGGGCAGATTCCAGAAACAGACCAATACAAATTTCCAAACAAGGGAATAAATTGACATTTTTAGCTCACCTACTTACACATGTTGCATTCATAATTATATTTAATATTTGTGAAATGCTCAAAGGTCATCAAGTTTATTACTTAACAGAATAGATATAACTTCAGTCTTTTTAATATCAGTAAAACAGGCCACTATTCAATGTCAGGTATGAGGAGTCTATGTTTAGAGTCAAAGATATGAGGAGTCTAGAGTTAAATTCTCATTTCTTACAAGTAAGGAATTATAAGAGAAGGTACCCTAAAATTTACATGAAAACTGTGGTGCAAGGTCAGTTTGGATTTCAAGTGTTTAAGGCAAATTTATAATATCATTATTCTTCAATCATCTGTAAGTGCCAAAGAAAACAGGGAATAAAAAATGTTCCCAATATGAGATAGAAACTTTTAAAAGCAGGGAGCTGTCCAAGGCTGAAGTTCATTCTAAAGGTGGAGGTGGCAGAGTGGGGTGGGAAGAGGAGTTGGGAAGTAGAAACAACTTAAAATAACTTAAAGAGTAGGGCTCAAAAAGACAACTTTAATGAATCAAAAACTATTAGGACACATAATTTGTGGGGTACTTGCATGACCTAAGAGAGTGTTTTCTTGTTTTGCCCTTTAGCTGTTGATACTCCTACTTTGATGACTAATGTACCTAGATTTTGGATCCATCTCCCAGCCCTCGCTCTTGCTAGCTTATTACACTGAGATGATTGGCCCCATTATTGACAATGTTCATCACTTATCTCTAGTCCCTTGCTACTGGAAGTATTCCATAGGGATTTGCCAAAACTAAGTTGTCCTACAATGTTGTAGTCCATTCTGTGGATAGCTCTAGGTCTCAGTTTACAGCTGCCCCAGAGTAGGACGAGAGTATGCTACACATAGCAGACTAATAAACTTTTATGGGGGAAGGGTGTATAGGGTGGGGAAGATATCAGAGAGAAACAGATGACTCACAGTTTCAACATTTTGAACCTCTTAGATCAGGGATTCTTAACTTGGAGTCTTTATATAGATTTCAGCTGGTTTGAACTTAGAGGGGAAAGAGGTAATTACACAGTGGATAGAGCACTGATAGAGTAGCATCAGGAGGACCTGAGTTCAAATTCAGCCTCGGACACTTAAGTGGGTAAGTCACTTAACCCTGTTTGCCTCATTTCCCTCCTCTTTAAAATGAGCTGAAGAAGAAAATGTCAAACGGCTCCAGTATCTTTGCCAAGAAAACCCCAAATGGAGCCACAATGAGTGAGACATAATTGAAATGCCTGAATAAGAGAGGAAAATTCACCTCTTTATTTTCACTAACCTCTGAGACTTTGCATTTACTTTATGAAACCAACATACATTATCTTGAGAAGAGATCAATGGCATGAAAAATTTAAGAACCCTTCCTAGATCATTAGATTCAATCAGCTCATTTTATACATGGCAAAGCTAAGGTTCAGAGAGATTAATTGATTTTTCCAAAGTTACACAGTTATCAAGTGATAAAGTCGGAATAAAATCCAAGGTCTCTTGAGAAAAAAAAGTCATGAGGAAGTTTAACTTCTCCTGAATTAGTGGCTATTATGGAAAAAGAGGGACCCTGGGCTTCAGGAAGACATCATGCACTTGAACAATGGGTATTAAAGGGAGCAGAGATGCATCCAAAAAGTAGAGGTGGAGGATGCTGAAGTCAAATTTTATAACACAATCCACAATGACTCTGCTTAATGACATGGTGTTCTTAGAGGAGATAGATCAACTCTGTTAGTGTGTTGCTATGCCCTGCAGTAAGATCTTTGTTTCATCTTCTGTCTCTTTAAGAAAATCCGAGTGTATCCTGCAGCCATCCCTCCCCCACTCTTGTTTCTGCTTCACAGAATTACACAGGCCACCCATATGAGGTATAAATTTTATTGCCCCCTCATTGTAATGATTAGTCCCACCCCAGTTTTATAGCTCCAGTGCATATCACTACTTTATGGCACCATCCTTCCTTACAATTCATTAACATATTGTATAAAATGGGCTAAAATCCTAACTTCCAAATATCTCCCCATCTGGGATTTGACTAGCATCATTCTTCATTCCACCTTCCCAAAGGATTCTTACTCACATCCCATTCCATTAAATGACATGCTCCTCCCAGTCTTGGAAAGACTGGTGGTGAGAAATGGGTGCCTGCCAATTCACTGAATCCCTCAGTGTGTGACCATTAGGGTTTCACCTGTGACATTAATGAAAACGAGAAAGAAGATAACAGAGGGCATTTTAAAATATTATTTCTTTTTATTCTGGACTTAAGCACCAAGTAGGATTGATATTTCCATATACATAATTGACCAGAAAGAGGACTGCAAATGAAACTGTGATTTACGTTTGCTTTTCTTTTTAAATACTAAATTTGACACATCTTTCAAAGCTGTAATGCTTGTCTGTGACTTTTTCTGGCTTTCCTTTTGTTCACTTCTGAATCTTAAAAAAACCCTTCAATGACCCTCTTCTCCCCCTCTTTCTCCCATTCTATTCTACTATGATAGAGGAACCATAAAAAAATCACCTTTGTAACAAATATCCAGCCAAGCAAAACAAATTCTCCCATTGAATGTATCTGAAAATACATTCCTCCTTCTACATCTTGGATCCATCCTCTTTCTCTGTCAGAACATGGGTAGCATACATCATGATCAGTTCAGGAGAGGGCATTTTAAAGCATGGGAACAACTGCAAACTGCCTATTCGATGATGAAATGACTACATGTGAATTGCAATTCAATATGAGTGATTACAGGGCCCCTCTACTAATATAGGGTGCTTTCTGCTTAATGCAACAGGGGACCTGGCACAACATAAAAAGCATCATCTACTTTGTGCATTGTTTGAAAAGCTGTTCATTTATACTACAATAAAGCCAGAAGACCATGTCATTTAGAATTTCTAGATCAGGCAGAAGCTCTAGTTCTTAATCCTCAGGGAAAGGATCTCTTCATAAATTTTTATTTTAATTTTCACTTTTGTGGTTACAATGGTACCATCCCATTTTAGCATTACAGAATCAATCGACAGTATTAGACACTAGCTAGTCAAACTCCCTGTTTTTATAGATGAAGAAACTAGGACCCAGTTAAGTTGAATGACCTGTCCAGGGTCCTATATTTGGAGCTGAGATCTCTCTTGCTTCCCAGTCCAGTGCATTTTCTACTACAGCTTGACTGAAATCATTAGTAAAGATAAACAGAGACAATTGACACTTAGGATGAAATATGGGGAAAGACAGAAGGAATCAACATAGACACTTCCTAATATTTTTACATAAAGGGGAATCAATCAATTTGATTTATTAAGCCCTTTCTACAGTCTGTGCCAAGCACAGGGGGGATTACAGGGGGAAAACATAAAATAGTGCCTTACCCTCAAGGAGCTGCAATTTAGAGAAATCACACATATGCAGATGAGTAAATATAAAATTTATGAGAAATAAATGAGGTAGTTTCAGGCCAGGGAAAGCACTAATAACTGGAAAGATCTAGAAGGGCCTCATGTAGATGGTGATTGAGCGGAACTTGTATGGAAGCTAGAGGTTCTAAGCTATGGAAGTGAGGAGGCACGGGGGCCTTCCTGTGCAAGGTCATAGAGATAGGAGATAAATGTATGTGAGGGACAACAACTAGGTCAGTTTGGCTAGACCTCCAATTGTGTGAATAGGAAATCACATGAAATATATCTGGAAAGGCAGGTTGGACTGGAAAGGCCTGACTATAAAGATCCGTAAAGGCCCCAAAGAGGAGTTTGTATTTTATACTATGGTAAATGGTAAGTCCCTGGAGCCTTTTGAAGAGGAGATTGCCACATCCTCAGATTCTGAGGAATGTGCTTTAGGAACAATCCTTGGTCAATTGTATAGAAGATGTATTGGAGAGGAGAGAAGGTGCATTCAGTGAGACCTGTTCTGGTCTGAACTTAGTTTGGGGCTGTTTGAATGGAGAAAAGTTCCACCAGCAGGTGATTCCTTCCCCATTTGGATTACGTTCTATCCACTTGAGTTTTAAGCTTTAGCAGTAAGGCTATATCATGTATGTACTTAGTTATGTTATATATTATATCTTTCATTAGAATGGATGTACCTCGAGAGTAGAGAGTATTTTTACCTTTCTTTGTGCTCTAGCGCTTAGAACAATGTCTGGCATAAGAACTTAATGAATGTACATTTACTGAAAGAGGGGGATTGATGTAAGGGATATGTATGTGTGTGTGTGTGTGTGTGTGTGTGTGTGTGTGTGTGTATGAGAGAGGGACAGAGAGACAAGGAAAGACAGAGACAGAGACAGAGAGAGAGAATTTCATTCCCCAGAACACATATAGAGGAATTCTTTCTGGGCTAAGTCACATGTTACAGACAAGGCTTAAAATGTTTGGTAATATATATCCTCTGACTTTTACGAATACACATGAAAAACAATACGATACCTGATTGTGTGTAACCAATGAATAGTGCAACAGTGCATAAATTCTATGGGAGTTCAGGAAAGGCAGGGATTATTCTAGACTGGGATCATCAGTCAAAAGTATTATGAGAAGAGCTGGGCTTAAAGGAGAGAATGGAATTTGGTATAAGAAGAAGATATTTCAAGTGTAATTGACTTAAGTTTAACAGTTTGGTCACTTTCCAAGGTACTAAGAAGGCAGTGTTCACTGAGTAATAAATGAATTAATCTGGGGAAAAAAAGATGGGAGAATGATAGATTCCTGTATCAGCACATCTTGGAAGAAGCTTTCTGACTACATCAGAGGTTCCATCTCCATGGGAACTTCAATGTCCCTGATATAAAAAAATGAACTCTATCATGCTCGTTTCTAAATTTAACAAAGGTCATGGATTACCATTTGGGAACAAGGTTTGGGCAAGTGATGAGTACATTTCCAGCAGTAGTAAGGAAGTCTTAATTGAGCACAGGTTTTCTCTTCCCAGATGCAACTCTACTAAAATTCCTGATTAGTTCTATATAGTTCATGTTTGCTTCAGTCAAATTTAAATCAGTAAGTACATTGAAATAAGTGGTATGATCATTGGATAAGAAGAACTCTTGGAAATCAATTCATTGCATTACATCCACACCAGTCAGAAAGATGTGTACCCTCTTGTTAGGGATATTCTATAATCTTACTTCTGTTGCTTGGAGTAAATTTTTCTTTACTCCTATGATTCCTGAGATACATGGTTGTCTCTTACCATTGGGTGTTTCTTCCTTCTCCAGGAAATAAATAATCTGAAGCAGCAGGGCTTCTGGTATCCTTCTTCACTTATGCTTCTTGTAGAAGCATATTTTTGTGCACACATACAATGTATGTAACCAGAATGAGATCCCTGGTCTAGAGCTAGAGAGAGATGATAGCCTGACTGTGCTCAACACATCTGGAGCACGGTCTTCAGTTCTGGGCACTTCACTTTTTAAAAGGGAGCAACAAATTGTAGAGTGTCTTTGAGAAGGATCACAGTGAGTGTGAAAGGACTGGAGGCCATGTTATGTAAGCAGTTAAGTAAGGAACTGAGGATGTTTAGTGTGTAGGAAAGAGGATGTTGGTAAGAGAAGATACCTGTCTTAAGTGTTAGTACGTGGATGACAAATTAGACTCTCTTGGCTTGGCCACGAAGAGAGGATCTCAAAGCAATGAAAAGTAGTTGTAGAGAGGCAAATATTAGATCTGTGAAAGGAAAATTTTTCTAACAGAGCTTCCCTCTAAGGCTATTTTTCCCTTTCATTGGAACTCTTCAAGAAAAAACTGGTTAATTATTAGTTTGGTATATAGTAGTGGGCAATCCTGCCCAGGGAAATAATCTGTGAATTCCTTGCAAACTCTGAGTCTTTGATTCCACTTGAGGGACAACTATCAAATCTTATCTAAGACTCACAAAAACTCTGGAACTGATTCCTGGAATACCTCTGGATGAAATATACATTCTGATACTATGTCTAGTTTAAGATATCTTTTTCAGGCCTAAAATTTGATTATTTGGGAAATAATACAACTTTTTCACTTTGTCTTAGTATGAACTCAAGAACACAGCTAGAAAAAGGAATCAACTATTCTTTGGTTTGATCCACACCAATGATTTCGTTGGTACGGGGAATTCTGGATAATGGAAATCTGTTCTATTAATACATCTCATCAATTTCCCAGCAATTTTAGAGTCTTAGAAAGATACTTGAGGCATGGAATGGTTAAATGATTTATGCAGGGCACAGGACCAATATGTATGAGTCACAGGCAGCATTTGAACCCAGATTTTCCTGACATTAAGGTCAACTCTTCATCCACTAAGTTATAGCTGACCTTGTTAATATGTCATATGCTAGAATAATATCACAGAAGCACCATCTTGGACATTTCCCTAGCAGCCCTGAGGCAGATTACACTGTGGTGAAAAATAGACTGATAATATTGAACCCTACACTGAGGACAATTTCAAATTTTTGCTGCTGGACTTTTAGATGGGTACACATCTCCAGGATAGCATCTTGTCAATTTTTGTGACTTAGCATGGACCACATTTCATATGTACTCAGTTTTCAGCATATATCTTTAAAGGAATTATGGCAGCACAACAACAAAAACAACGGTTTTTCTTACATACCTGATTCAAATTGAGTGGAAACCTAAATCTTTATTTGACTGCAAAAAGCAAGTGATGAAAAAGAAAGAAAGAAGGAAAGAAAGCAAGAAAAAAGAAAGAAAGAAAGAAAGAGGGAGGGAGGAAGGAAGGAAAAGAAAGGCAGGAAGGAATAAATATATGCATTTAAAAAAACAAACTTGCCCATGACTTTCCCTCCTTGAATCTGCCCTGCATACTGCTGCCATTTCTTGACTTACATCATGAAGTCTTCATCATGTAGAGAGTATATTCTGGGCTCATCATCCCAGAGGCAGACTGCTATAACTCCTCTTAGGGTTCTATGGGTACTTAGTTGAGTTGAGGTATCTTGGCTTGAACCCCTACTCTAGATATGTGTCCTCCCTGTTTAGGTGCCAGGGACTAACATTCTAGCTCCATTTAACTCCTCAACATCAATTAGCTTTTACAGAGAGAGATAATTACTTCAAGGATATAGCAAGAACTGGAGTGGAAACATTTTCCCCACAACACCACACAATCAGACTCTGCTCTATACCATCATGGTCTCTGGGATGAATTAGCTAAGACTCAGCGCAGATTTTACATATGTGGGTCCAACCTATCTTTTCAGACTGACTTCACATTATTCCCTCTCACCCAAGCTGTGTCCCAGTCAAAATGTTCTACCTGTTGTTTCCTCATACATGATATCATACCTCTTGCCCCTGTGTCTTTGAGTAGTCTGTACCTAAAGTGTGAAATATTCTCCCTCTTCTCCTACATACCTTGAAATTCATTGTGTCATTTAAGGTTCAGCTGTGATGTTGACTCCTGCTTGTGGTAGCCTCTCCAGGTGCTTCTTTCACCTTACCCCCAGTCAAAACTACTGTGTATTTTGTTTGTATATTTTTTGTACTACTTCTATGGGTCTATGTTGTTTTCTCCTCAATAGAATGTAAGCTATTTGAGGATGGGAATTGTTTTATTTTTATCATTGTACCTCTAGTGCCTATTATAGTGTCTGACATGTAATAGATCATTTAAAATGCTTGGAGGCTGGAATGAAGTAGAATTAATAGCCCTCCCTTTCCTCTGAATTCTTTCGGTCATCCCTGTTCAATTAATTCATAAGATCCCATGGTATTCATATCTCCTTCCCCATGCCCACTATGGATATCATCAAGATAATTTTCTTACTGTGCCATGCCATGATTATGTTCATACAATTTTCCACTGTAATACAAGTTAGCACTATTCCTTTTACCTTTTGGAAAAAGCCTTGTACCATAATAGCCTTAGTTCTACAATGTACAGACTTACAGTGTTTGCATTGTTTAATTGGATAGTTTAATTGGTTCAAGAAGATTAGAATCGTCTAGAGGTTATATCTGCTTCTTCTGTATTCCCTACAGTGCGTAGCATAGTATGGAGCACTTTGGAAATTCTCAGTTAAGTTTGTGCATGTGCTTTGTCAGGAACTATGATATCAGTGATGTAGGAATGTAGAGTCACTAGTCACTAGAGTTTAGCTCACATTTGGTCTTCTAAAAAGGACAGTCTGCAATGCAAATAAGGAACCTTCCTCATAAATGTCAGGGTTGAAGTTTCTTAAGTGGTTTAGCTCCATCCCTGAATCCCAGCACAAAGATACTTTTTTCTTTTGAAATTGAAATTAAAATTTATTGTTATCATTGATTACTCATACAATTAATTCATGACAAATAACCAAATAGTAAGATATACTCCATAGCCTGGGATTTAGATGCCTCTTCATATTTAGGGTCTTCAAATGTGAATGTTGGTGATTTGGTTGGTTTACTGTATATCTGCTTAAACTTGAATAGTTCTCTGTCTAGTTCTTACTGATTTTCAGGACCTATATCAACAGATCCTCCAGCTACTGGTCTTTTGGGTTTATATTCTTTAATCTTGTTTACAGGGCAGTTAAGTGATGCAATAGATAGATCTCTGGACCTGAAGTCAGGAAGACCTGAGTTCAAATCCAGCCCTACTCACTAGCTGTATGACCCTGAGCAAGTCATTTAACCATATTTGCCTCAGTTTCCTCATCAGCAAAATTTGTTGGAAAAGAAAATGGCAAACCACTCCAGTATCTTTGCCAAGAAAACCTCAAATAGAAAACCTCAACTGTTGAAGAGTTGGACACAAGTGAACTAACTCAACAACAATAAATCTTGTTTACAAAAAGATTTCTTTAAAAACAAGATTAAGTTCCATGTTAAATGCAGTAGCTAAAACTGTAATGTTCCTTGACAAATACACTGAAGTTGCTGCCTGAACAAGCAATGAAACCCTGGAGTGACAGTTATGGTAAAAAGAAGGAAGAGGAGGAGGAGAACCCATGAATTTGAGCAGTTGTGAGTATCCACCATAACCTCTCCTCCAATAAATGTTGCTTGTTCACATTGCTTTGGGCTAATGTTACCTTGTATTCATCCTCAATATCTGTCAAACCCATTCAAAACAAGGTACTCCCCTGTGAGGAAACTCCTTTCAATAGGTAATTATTATTCTACAACTTACATAGAGAGTTGCTTTGAGTCCTGAGAAGTTAAGTGACTATCCCAGGGTCACACAGACAGTCAGTTAGCCTTACAACTCTCAATAAGCATATGATTGATTTAATTCTTTACTGACATGGGGGAAAAAAGGAGGAATAAAAATCTGGTGCTTTCCCTCCCTTATCATCATCAGAGCCCTATCTTCACTTGCCTTCAGCCATCCTTTTATTTCCCCCTTCTTTCTGATCAAAATGCAGATAATTAATAATCTTTATAGAAATAACTCATAGGTATCTATATTTATAAAACAAATGTATATTGCATTTTTGGAGTTTTTATAAAAAAAGACCATCACTTTTGTTTATTTCTTCTATAGTAGCTACCTCCCAGGGTTGTCATGAAGATAAAATGAAATAATATTTGTTAGTCACTTAGTATAGTGTCTGGTGCATAGTAATTGCTATACAAATGCTAGTTACTATTTTTGTGATTGCTGAGTCATTTTTCAGCTGTGTCTAACTTTTTGTGGCCCCATTTGAGGTTTTCTTGCCAAAGACACTGGAGTGGTTTACCCTTTTTTTCAGCTCATTTTATAGATGAGGAAACCAAGATCAACAGAATTAAGTAACTTGCCCAGGGTCACATGGCTAGTAAGTATCTGAGATCAGATTTGAACTCAGAAAGATGAATCTTCCTGGCGCCAGGCCCAGCACTCTATCCACTGTGGCAGCTAGCTGCCCTAGATACCCGTTACTACTACTACTGCTACTGCTACTACTACTACTACTGCTGCTGCTGCTGCTGCTGAGGCTGCTGCTACTGAATGCCGAGAAAATGTTTCACTTTGCATCATTCCTAACCCCCATCCCCACATTCCAACATTACTTCCCTCTCGATGTACATTAACGAATCCCTGGGGCCTCCCCATCTTTCTTCACTGACCTTTTGCCCTACATTGGCTTGAACATTTTCTTCCTATTTGCTCTCTTGTGTTCATCATTCTCTCCCTTACAAGATACTTACCTTCTTAATTTAATTCCACAACCTTTCCAGAACTCCTTTGGACCAGATGGTTTATACCTTGCATGTGCCTTTTTCTCCCCATGATTAGTTTTTTGCATTTTTTGTTTATCCACATTTGGCATTTTTACTCTTCCCATATTTATGGCCAGATGGTAGGCATAATAGGTTGTAGAGCCCCAGCTCTTCCTCTTTTCTTTCTACAGCTTAGTTGTTTCCCCCCAATCTTTCCGGAATCATCTATTTTTTCTGCTGACGGAGTTCCCCATTTCTTTTCTCCCTTTCTGAACTTGATTTGACCTTACTTATGGAAGACCATGGCTGCTATGTGCTACCACAGAAAGCCCCCCTCTGACTTGGGAGGCAGTACTGAAAGCACCTGGAACTGGGAACCAGATAACCTGGTTTTATGGTCACTTTTGCTGTTGAGACTCTGTGTGACCCTGGGCCGAAAAGGTTAGCCTTGGGGCCCCGCAGTAGTGCTCTGGGTAAAGTGCCATAGGCAGTAAAAAGCATTCTTTTCAGCCAACCATGGCCATTTGTGTTTTATGGAAGGGGCTTGACCAAACAAAGGTGTTTTTTTAAAAAGCTGCAACCAACTGAGAGGGGAAGTCTGCAAAGAATTACAGAGAAAATGAAGAGAAAGAAAAGAAAAAATTACACATGCCTCCTGTCACACATATGTCTGTCTTTTGAAATCGCTCTCAGAGTAGAGTTTTCTGATCCTGGGAGAGTACCTTAATTTCACTGGGCCTCCATTTCCTCATCTGTAAAATGGGGACAGTAGTGACATTCACAACACTGAATTCACAGGGAGGGTTTGAGGAAAGTGTTTTTTAAAAACTGCAAAAATTATATTTGTGTGTATGTATATATGCGTATATATGTATATTTATGTGTATGTAACTGAAGATATCTGTAGTTGTCCCTATTAATAGTGTTAATTATTTGCATATTGATAAAAACCAGTTTTTTTTAGCAGCTTTATCAGTATCATAAGTAAAACACATTCAACATTTAATTGGAAGTCAGGATTAACCTCCATTCCTACTCACCCTGATTCCCTAGATCCTAACCACCTAGATCACTAGCTATGTGGACTGAAATATGTCCGGCTGACTGTGTAGAGAGTGTGTGGCAATGGAACACAGCAGCTAGATGACACAGCAGATAAAGTCCTGGAAACGGAATCAGAAGATCTGAGTATAAATCCAGTCTCACACTTAGCTGTGTGACCCTGGAAAAGTCATTTAACCTGTCTGCTTCAGTTTCCTTATCCATAAAATGAGTAAAATAACAGTACCTACTTCCCAGATTTATTGTGGAGATAAAATGGTATAATATTTGTAAAACTCTTTACAAATCTTAAAGAACGATGTAAATTAAAGCATTTTGTAAACTTTAACATGCTATAGAAATGCTAGCTGTTATTATTATTAATTATTCAATCGACTGAGTGAAGTAGACTGATGTAGAATTTCAATTAGCAAAGTAGTATTATATGGGCTGTTGATGAGGACTTGGGGAGGTGCAATTAATGTGCACTCTATAAAGTTGAGTCCATAACTGGGGACAGAGCATGCTCACTCAACTGAGGCTATATCCACAGTGAAGAGAGGGAAGAATCCCTGCCATGAGTGTTCATTCCATTCCCAAATCCACATACTAATCATTCTATTCTTTTCTCTGGCAAGTGTGATTTAAAGGAGAGGTAGAAGAGTTGAATGGGAAGGGATTAGATAGATTTGGAGTAAAAGACCCTGCAGAGATTGATACAGCCAGCCCAATGTCATTCACAAGCATGCATGATCATCAAAAGAACTTGACCAACTACAGTGAATTCTTTTCTAATATGGCATCCTGCCCCCACCTAATAATTAGAGATATGTCAAGTAAAGTTCTGGTTTTTATGTATTTCAAGGCATTTTGCTTCATCTTCATATATGCATGGGAGACACATTGGTGGCATATTACTTGCAAATAGGAACATCTTTGCCATCAATAGGGAATACTGTACTGCATTAGCTCTTAGTAGAGCTACTTCCATGACACTGGGAATCAATTTCAGTTGATAAGCATTTATTAAGCACTTACTGTGTACTTGGAACTGTGCTAAACACTGGGAATATGAATGAAAGCAAACTAGATAGTTCCTGCCTTCAAGGAGCTTATATACTTTTGGGCTAGACAATATGTATATAAATACATACATACAAGTACCTGGTTGATTGTTATCCTTTGTTCTTGAAGAAGATCAAAATCAGCATTATGTTGGGGACAAGGTAGTATGTCTGACTGTGGCTGATATGACCAATATGAACTGAGAAGGCTCTACCACAGGTCCAGCACAAATAGTCTTTATGAACATTTAGGGTGGAGATGTCTCTAAATTTGCAGATGTCATGTTTCTTTTGAGTTACTGCAATTCTGCTTCCCTCATAGAGCATAGCACCTTCTTTGATGCGGGCACCCTATGCTAGGCAATCCTGTGCCAGTGTCTCTCATGTCTCACGATCAAATCCAAAGTCCTTCAGAGAAACCTTGAGAGTGCCCTTGTATCACTTCTTCTAATCACTATTTGAGTACCTGCCCTATAAAATAGTCTTTTAGGCAAATGTATATTTGGCATTCAAACACTGTGACCAGCCCATCTGAATTGTACTGTCTGCAGTAGAGTATGAATGACTGGCAGTCTAGCCTGAGAATGGACCCCAATGTCTGGTACCTTAGCTTGCCAGATGATCTTCAGAACCTTCCTAAAACAATTCTAATGGAAGTGATTCAATTCTCTGGCATGGCGCTGGTATGGTGTCCAGGTTTTACAGGTATACAATAACAAAGTCTATGGAACTCACAAAACAATGGCTTTGTAGACTTTTAGTTTAGTGGACAATCTAATACCTCTTTTCTTACACACTTTCCTTTGGAGCCTCTCAAATACTAAACTGGTTCTGCATTTATCATGCATTTATCAACCTTATCATCTTTGTGTATATCCTTGGAAAATATACTTCCAAGATAAGTGAAATTATCCACAGCATTTCATGTATGGATAGTGTAGTGTTGGCTGGTGGAGAACCTGTTTTCTTGGTATTAATTAGCCCAAACTTAGCATAAGCAGCAGAGAATCGATCCACACTTTATTACATCTCAGCCTCAGAGGATGCACTGACAGCCATCTGCAAACAAAAAGTCACATACCAGTTCTCCTCCCACTTTAGTCTTGGCTTGTAGCCTTTCCAAGGTAAATGATTTACCAGCTGACCTTAATGCCATTTTCACCTTTCTTGAAGGCTGCCAACAACATTGCTGAAAGCATCATGATAAAATAAAAGGCATGGGAGTAAGCACACAACCCTGGTTTACCGCATTAGTGATTGGGAAAGCATGAGAACATCCTCCAACATCCACAACCTGTGCATGCTGTCATGAAACTGACATACAATATTGATGAACTTCTCCAAGCAACCAAATTTTGTCATAATTTTCCACAAGTCTTCACATCTGTATTAAAGGCTTTGGTCAGATTGAATGTTTCATACAGACTCCTGTACGAGATACCTAAATAATACATGAAAGACAACCTTAGAATGAGCGGTTAGGTGGCCAAGTGGTTACAGTGCTGGCCTAGAGTCAGGAAGACTCCCACTCCTGAGTTTGAATCTGGTCTCAGACACTTCCTAGCTATGTGATCCTAGGTAGATCTGTTTGCTTCAGATGGAAAAAGAAATTGCAAACCACTCCAGCCTCTTTGGAAGAAAACCCTAAGTGGGATCACAAAGAGTCGGACATGACTGAAACAACTCAACAACCACAGACCTTAGAATATGAGGCATTCATTAAAGCATAAATTAAGTTAGCTGAATGTGGTCCATATCCTTCATATATCTACTCATTGTATCTTACTTGGTATTAAAAGGCAAAATTGCATAGTATACAAAGAATACACTCCCTCCCCCACCAACCACCACCATCAAGTGGGAGGGACTTAGATTTAAGTCTTGGCTCTGGGCTGTGTGACCCTGGGCAAGTTACTTAACCTTTCTGTAGTTTTGGAAATTGTCTGAGACTACAAGTTATAGAGAAGGAGAAAGTTTGCATTTGTATGGTTTCCTTTATAAATAAAACCATAGATCCCTTGATATTGATACTCAGCAGATTTTCAAAGAAAGTAATTTCTATAGTTGTCTCTGTCGTGATTTTTATGATTTTACTTATGCAAGACTCCTTTTTGAAGAAGAGATTTTTTTGGGTCTTCATTTTGTTCTACCAAGTCAATTTAAAAAAATCATCAAACTATAGAAACAGCAAGCCTTATATTTTCTACACATCTCAGTTAGTTGTGTGATTGAGATGTGATTTTTTTAGTATAGAAAACTGTTTACAAAAAATCTCCCTATCTCTTTCTCATGTTGTCATCCCGGATGCATGCATAAAGATAAATCATTCTCATAAAGACTTTATAGAGATGGGACAATACATGCATACATTAATAGTTACCAATGTCTTTTTGCTCACCTCTTTGCCTATAAAATACCATCTGTGGTGTTTACCTTGTAATTATTTTGTATATCCATACATACACACATATACATATACATGTGTATATGCATATACATACAGGTGTATACACACAATTACATATGTGTATATACTTGCATGTATATATTCATATATGTGTATAGATATAAAATTATGTGTATATACATGTATTCATATATGTATACATGTGTGTATTAACCCCTCTGATAGTATATAAGCTCCCAGGGGGAAAGGACTCTTTAATTTTTGACTTTCTATCCCTGGTGACAAGCACAGTTCCTGGCACACAAAAAGTGCTTAATAAATGCTTGTTGTCTGACTAACCTCAGTTCAGGCCCCTGTCACTCCTACCTGGGCTATTACAATGACTTCCTCATTGATCTCCCTGTCCCAAGTCTCTCTCCACTCCAATCTATCATCAATATGGCTGCTAAAATGATGTTCCTTAAGCACACATCTGCCCATGTAGTTCATATGCTCAAAAGACTCCTGTGTATTCCTATTGCCTCTGGGATAAAATATAAATTCCTGTCTGTTTTTTAAAGCCTTCTATAGCCTCTCCCCAGCCAACCTATCCAGCTTCATCATATATTGCTTCCCTTTGCATGTTCAGCTGTCTAGTTGAACTTTGTCTCTGTCCCTCACACGTGGCATTCAACCTCCTATCTTCATGCTTTTCCACTGGCTGTCCCTCATGCCTACAATATACTCCTTCTTCACCCTCTCTCAGAATCCTTCACTTCCTTCAAGTTGCTGCTCAAGCACCAGCTTCAATATAAAACCTTACTTGATCCTCCCTTCCAAAGTTCTTTCTTTCTCTATTTTTACTTAAATAGCTTGTATCTGTTCTGGACATACACATGAATATGCATGCTCTCTCCTCCAAAAGAATGAGAGCAGAGACTGTTTCACTGTTTTTTGTCTTTGTGCCTAAAACAGTGTCTAGGGCACATACAATATTAAGTACTTAATAAATGTTTATTGGTCTATACTCTTCTTGGTGGCCAAGCAGATAGATCATTGAAAGTGGAATAAGGAAGCTCATAGTTAGTTCATATCCTGCCTTACTCTCCTACTAGCTCTGAGCAAGTAACGTGCAGCCTGCTTCTGTTTCCTAGTCAGCAGAAAAGGGTTAATAATAACACCTGCCTCCAAGGTTGCTTTGTGGATCAAATGAGACAACAATTTTTTTTCTTTTCATATATTTCATTTTGTATTATGGAACAAGCATTTCCAGAACATATTCTAATTTAAAAAAAAAAAAAAAGATGATTGCACACGAAACTGCAAATCTACCATGCACAACTTGCTATTGCTTTTAAATATAAAACAAAATTATGTAAATTTTTTTCTTCCCTCCCCCCAAATGGCTACCATTAGACACAAGTAGATATATGTGTGTGTGACATATGTATGTGTGTATGTATATATATTTATATATGTGTGCATACATATAATTATCCTATACGTACCTCTATTTATCAGTTCTGTTCTGTTCTGTTCATTTCCTCTTTATTATTTTGTGCAAGTCTTTCCATGTTTTTCTAAAATCATTGAGGTCATCATTTCTTATAGCACAGTTGTATTACATCACAACTTGTTCAGCCATTCCCCAATTGATTGGCATCCCTGCAATTTTCAGTTCTGCCACCACAAAGAGAGACAGTACAAATATTTTATAACATGTAAGTTCTTTTTCTTTTTTCCGTATCATCTTTGAAAATCGACTGAGTAATGATATGAGATAACATTTGTAAAGCATTTTGAAAACTTTAAAGTGCTACCTAGATATTAGATATTAATATTATTAGTGGTTTTCTAAATGACTTTTACAGCTTAACTTACGTAAACTATGGCTGCCATATCTCCCTGCTTGGCAAGGAGATCAAGTGTTGATTGACTGAGGCAGCTTGTGATTTCTTTTGGCTTTCTCATCAGGGCAACTGTTTGGCATTGAATAAACTTCTCCAGGAAATGGTAATCGCTAAGGATGGTGCCTTCTCTTTTCTCCATTTCCCATTTTGGAAGTTGGACAGCATCTTTAAACAAGTTGGACTGAGCTGCTGTATTCTTTTTATCATTTCTTCTAGTTTGCTGTTTATTTTTACTTTGGCTCTTATTTGTTCATCTGTTGCACACCATGCAACATCAGACAGATGATTCCAATTTAAAACTTGTCAACAGCCAGTGATTTAATGTCTGTTAGAATACAGTGTGTGCATGCGTGAGTGTGTGAGAGACAGAGAGATAGAGACAGAGACACGGAGAGACACAGAAAGAGACATACACACACACAGAGAGAAAGAGAGACAGAGACAGAGACAGACAGAGAGAGAGAGAGACAGAGAGACAGACAGAGAGACAGACAGAGAGAGAGACAGAGAGAATGAGACAGAGAGAATGTGTTGCTCAGCATGGCCAGTGGCTTCCAAGTCTTTCTTAAAGGGAGTTATCCGTGATGTATAGGTGTGAGATATCTGGTTAGCCTCATAAAATTTTAATTCCTTGATTTCTGGGTCCTGAACTGATTTTCTTCCCTGTCTTCCTTATGTTCTCCTTTGCATCAAAGTTGCCAAGTATCAAGGTACATATTAAGTTAATTTTGATTTTATCATATGCTTCATTGAATTTCTCTACTTCTTCATCTTCTCCGTACTTCATACAATAACAGATTCAGAACTAGAAAGGACTTTAGGGGACAACCAGTTTAAGAGGTCTGGATAGAAGCGATAACCAGCCCCAGGGTCATACAGCTAGTAAGACATGTTAGGAACCCCAGGCTTCCAACACTGATTTCTCTGTCCACTGTAACATACTGCCTCTCTTCCCTTCACACAACAACATATGTTGATCTGAGCCCCGCACTTTAGGTCTTTTCAGTGTAAGAGATCCTACTGGGGCTTTTACTTTGTTAGAGTAACATTTGAGAACCCAGGGTCACTTCCATATCCCAATGAAACCTCTGAGAAAAACTCTTGTGGACTCTTTGGGTTCATAAGTAACCATGGCAGAAAGGCAATATTACCAGAAGAGACAATTCCTTTTTTCCTCTAGGTTTGGGATTTCTTGAGTGGAATGTATGTCTCTGTATCTCTCCCTTCACCCAAGGTAGGAACGACAGCCACATTTAAATCTCTTGTTTGCACTTTATTAGCTGTGCATTATAAATGTTTTATGAGTGGCTCAGCTTACTGCATTACTATTTTATTACAAGGTTGGATGTCTTGTGTTCACAACTGAGTTACTAAAGTCATCCTATCTTCAAAAAAAATGTTAGCTTGATGCTTATTAGGAAGAGACAGATTGATAATATCTTAATGCTAACTATTCCATTTTTGGTGGTTTATTCTGACAAAGAGGTGGCCCAGGCCTCTCAAAAACTATGCCAGAAGAGAATCAGTTCTGGAAGTTTGTCATCTAACTCTCACGTGTAACCCCAATAAGCTGTTGCATGCACAGCAGCCACACCCCAGTAAACCATTTCAGCAGATGGGCTAAACCAGGTTGTTGTGGGTTCTGAAAATACGAGGTGGGGAGGGGAATGGGTAAAGTCTAGAAATTAAAGTTTAATGATTGCTGATAGACCAGAATCAGGAACAAAATTTGGACCTTGTATTCAAAACCAAATGAATTATAGAACCAAGAAGAATCCAAATGCATCTTCTTAATATTGTAGAGGGATGACCAAAATACAGAGTCAAGCACAAATTTAGTGAAATGATGCTGGAGAAGGAAGTTAAGCACTACCTTTCTCCAGTCACTTGTTATGGATGCATATTGGGTTCCCGTTTGCCAAGTCTGATTTGCCAAGTATAGCTTGAGAAAAAAGATCTCATAATCATTGCCCTCCTAAATTGGTTGAAAATATTTTTAAAAATTCATTCATTTCTCATTTTGTAATTAAGTCCGAAATGACAAAAAATTTACATTTTAAAAAATCCAATCATCATTCACCAGAAAGCTATAGACGAGGGGCGGAGCCAAGATGGCGGAGTAGAAAGACTCACATATGCTAGCTCTGAACCCACAGCCCATAAATTCCTATAAAAAGAACTCCCAACAAATTCTGGAACAGTAGAAGCCATGCAGCAAAACAGTGAAGGAGATTTCTGTTCCAGAGAGCCCTGAAAAACTGATCCCAAAGGTCCGTCGCACACTGGGCAGGAGCAGAGCCCAGCCCTGCCCTGGCCACGTGGCACTGAGAGGAGCGAGCAGATCCGAGCAGGCTTCAGGGATGGAATCTCCAGCGGCCATGAAGGTCCCTCCACCCACAGATGCACAGGTCAGTGAAAGAGACATCTGGATGGACTGAGAGGGGAGCAGGGCGTCTCCATGACTCGGGCCCCCTCGGGAGGCAGCAGCAGAGGCAATGGGTGGCCAGAGACTCCCAGAGCAGGCAGGAGTTCAGCAGGAGCTCCATTACCAAAGGTCTCCTCATAAACCCCCTGAGGGAACTGAGCCTGGGAGGCGGCCCTGCCCCCACCTGAGCACCAGAACTTAAGCTCCCATTGAATAGCAACCAGGCCTGCCACCAAAAGCCCTGAGGCTGGGGAGCAGCATTTGAATCTCAGACCCCAAGCACTAGCTGGGTGGATCTAGGCAGGGGTAAAAGGAATCTCAGAAGTCAAGTAACTGGCTGGGAAAATGCCCAGAAAAGGGAAAAAAAGATAAGACCATAGAAGGTTACTTTCTTGGTGAACAGATGATTCCACCCTTCCTCTCTGACAAGGAGGAACGGTGCTTGCCATCAGGTGAAGGCATGGGAGTCAGGGCCTCTGTGTCCCAAACATCTGAAATAGATATCTAATGGGCTCAGGCCATGGAAGAGC
>CM053770.1:418016338-418035133 GCA_028658325.1 Potorous gilbertii | reverse complement strand
ATGGGGGCTTATCTGCTGGTTCTCAGGTGGGGGCAGGGCCGCCTCTCAGGCTCAGTTCCCTCAGGGGGTTTATACAGAGATCCTTTGTAGTGGAGCTGGGGTGGAGCTCCTGCCTGCTCTGGGAGTCTCTGGCTGAGCTGCCTCAGCCTCTGCCGCAGCGGCCGCTTCCCAGGGGGTCCGAGTCCCAGAGATACTCTGCTACCCTCTCAGCCCGTCTCTCTCACTGACCTGTGCGTCTGTGGGTGGAGGGACCTTCGAGGCCGCCCACAGATTCAGGTCCCTGACGCCTGCTGGGCTCTGCTCGCTCCTCTCAGTGCCGCGTGGCCGGGGCGGGGGAGGGGAGGACTCCGCAGGACAGGACTTTGCTACCGTCCGGGTACCTTTGCAGTTGGTTTTTCAGGGTTCTCTGCAACGGAAGTCTCCTTCACTGTGTTGCTGCGCGGCTTCCACTGTTCCAGAATTTGTCAGTTCTTTTTACAGGAAATCTATGGGCTGTGGGTTCGGACCTAGCATAGATGAGTCTTTCTACTCCGACATCTTGGCTCCACCCCTCGGAAAATAGATTCTTAAGGTTTCATGGAAAGAGAGATGTCATCCCAAGGACTTAAATGTCTCTGGGGAAGTGAGCCTAGGAGGAATAGGAGATGATGAAGAATGAAATTCTGAAGACACAAAGGGAAACAATTCCAATGAGGAGGAAAAAATGAGATTTGGGTTGGACACCAAAATAGATGTACAAGAAATTCACCAATTAATCTATGTTTTTAAAAAGACATGCATGGAAGATGAAAACAAAGTCAGATAATAGGATTAATATAAGGATGTGGTCCTCTAAAAACAGTGTCAGGAACACTAAAGCTCAGAATGTATTGAGACTGGCAAGTGAGATGAGAACAATACAAGTGTCCTCAGCTATATTGAGAGAACAAAGGAGAATCCAAAACAAGAACAGAATCTTTTCCTGGGGTGAGTGGGACAATGATAATTGACAATAGACATATGATGGAATTGTTTGATTCTGATTTTATTTCTATTTTCTCTGTGAGGGAGAATGGTCTTTGCATTGGAAATGATAGAACAAAAATGACTAACAGAGAGTTGATACCCAAGTCAAGAAAGGAGATTTACAAGACTACATCTACCTGGTTTTAATGAATTCAAGTCACCTGACCCAGATAAACTATATTCTCTGAATCTGAAAAAATTGACAGATGTGATTACTAAACAATTATTAGTAATTTTTGAAAGATTATGAAAAACAGAAGAAGTACTACAAAATTAGAGGACTAATCCCCAATTTTCAAGAAAAGGAAGAGAACAGTCTACAAACTATAGTCAAAAAACTTGATTTTTAATTTCTGGGGAAAATTCTAGAATAGATCATTAGCAAGATGATTTGGAAACATCTAGAAAGGGAAGCAGTTGTTATAAATAACCAGTATGGCTTCATCAAGAACAGGTCATGCCAAAATAATGTTTATTTCCATTTTCAATAGGGTTACTAAACTTGTAGAAGAGGGGAATGTTGTGGATGTAGTTTACCTAGTTTTGGCAAGTCTTTTGATAAAGTCTTCTGCCACTCTTATGTAGAAAATGGAAAGATACAGATTAGGTAACAATATATTCCAATGGATTCATTAGTAGTTAGATGGCTGGATATAACAGCAAGCACCCCAGCATACACAGAAGGGCCTGCTTCACAGGTTCTTAGATCTCATTTTCCAAGGAAAGCAACTTTAAAAGGGGTAAACAATTTTACTTTAATCAAGCACATATATCATTCACTTAGAGACCCTGAACTTCAGAGAAAATACAACCAGAAATTACAAACAGAAAGACCAACAGACAGGGATCCCAACTGTCTGACTATAGACAATATATACATCATTACCAGAGAGAGAAGCACCAACATCTAGTCCAGCCTAATCTTATGCTCCTCCAATGATGTGAGCACCAAAGTAAAACCTCACCTCAGAGTATATATACACTTTTCAGAGCTGAGGGCACAACCCAGTGCCTCATTAGCAATCAACAAAAGGTGTGGACCTTCATACAAAACAGGCTTCCTCAATCAAGCGTCTGTTGATATTTCACCTGAGTCTATAAATGGGCAGGGAAGATTTTTAGCTCCCATTACACTGGACTCAAAGAATATTTGTTAATGATTAATTGGTGTAATGGCAGGTGGTCTCTAGCAGAATACTACAGGGGTCTGCACTTGACCTTGTGCTCTTTAGCATCTTAATGAATTAAGTAAGAAGCATAGATATAAGTATGTGCATCAAATTTACAGTGGAATGAAGGTGATAGAGATGATAGAGACACACTGGAAGACTGAGATTCAAAAAATGTTAAGAGACTAGAAAATTAGGCTGAATCCAATAAAATGAAATTCAATCAGGATAACTTTAAAGTATTGTACTTGGCACAAAAGAAATCAACTTCATGAACTACATGACAGGGAGGCATGGTTAGCATTTGTTCTGAAAAAAAAAAAGATTTGGAGATTTTAGTGGATTATAAATGTAATATAAGTCATCAGCATGATAAAGTGACTTTAAAAGCCAGGGCAATCTTTGGCTTCATTAAGAGGGATATAGCTTCCAAAAATAAGGAAGTTCCATTGGACTCTGCTCTCAACAGACTTTATCTGGAGTGTTGTGTTAGGTTCTGGGCACCAAGGTTTAAGTACACTTATTAATTGGAAAATGTCCAGAGGAAGAGTAACTAGAATAGTAAAGGACCTTGAGTTAATATGATGTGATTGGTTGAAGGAACTGAGGTTCTTTAGCCTAGAGAAGTCTTGGGGTGACACGATAATTGTCTCCAAATATTGCAAAGACTCTCATTGTGAAAATGAGATGAACATTATTTGTCCCTAGGGGAAAAAATAGAAGCAGTGAGTCGAAGTTTAGTCTTGATGTCAGGAAAAGACTTTCTAATAGAACTCCCTAAATAGGGAACAGGCAGGCTTGAGAAAGCTGTGGCTCCTTGTTCCTTGAAGGTCTTCAGACAGACACTGGACAAACACTTACTGAGTATAATATAGTAGGGATTGTTTTCATTCATGAAACTGTATTAGCAGATGGACACTGAAGTCTTTGCAACTTTCAAATTCTGTGCTTTATTGGGTTACAATCTGAACCAATAGAGGAAATACCTATAGGAGTGAAATCTCAACTCCTTCAAAGGATAGAGGAATTGTGAGCCAAAGTTGATCATAAGCAACCTGTGCTGAACCTTCACATGCTGGTTTTTTGTGCGAGAAGAAAGATTTTGGGTCATCAAAAGTATTTATGTTCCCTATGCAGATAACAAGTATGGAATCTACCATTACACTAGACTCCAAAATTTCAGCTTTAATTTATACCCATATACCACATATCTATCTATTTAGCCTAGTCACCAGTTCTTATTATATTTGGCATCAGTATGTCTCCACATTCCTTGTTCCCACAAAAATCACTGGGATCAATGAATAAAGAACTCTAACATCTTAAAGAAAGGCTGATTGAAAATGCTCGATTTGGAACCAAGTCTGTGATGCCCTCAGCTTGAGTGTAGTTTGGCATCAGAGGTGTGTAAAATCCTACTTGCTTTGCTTTGTTTGAAGATGTCACAATGATGGTAGATTTGCAAGAAAAAAAAGGTAATATGACAAAACAAAACATCCTTAATATCTGTGTTAGTCATGTTCTTGAATGTCTTAACTAGCCCATACATTGAAAAATGTAGTTGATGTTCTGCAGACATTTCCAAAGGTTTATAGCTGAGGAAACTGAAGACCTGAGAGGTTAGATGACCTTAAGTCAAATAAATCTTAAGTGGTAGATCTCCCTTGCACTCCAGACAACCAGTTCTGACTCAACACGCACACACACACACACACACACACACACACACACACGCACATACAGATACACACAATATTTAAGAACTCTTTGCAATAGAAAAGATCATATGTGAGAGTAATTTCTTTTTATTAAAATGCTCCTGATCAGCTCATTTTATTTACTTGTGGGACACCCTCCATCCCCAGCCTGGCATAATCCAGAACAAGTATTCAGTAAATATTTATTGAACGAATGAAAACTTAATGAATGGATAAATAAGTAAAGTATCACTTTAATAGGGTGGAGATAGGGAATTGAGAAAGCTATAAGTTTCCATTCCTTGGTGCCTTGAACACAGTAGTTATTTGCTATACATTTGTGCAACTTCTTGTCTTCACCCCCTGAAACGGTCTCAACTACCAGAATTTCCCTTGGTTTTCTCATTTGTCAAAAAGAAGGGTTAGACTAGATGACCTCTACTTTCCTTTCAAGTCTGACATGTATGATCCCAGATCCAGGTCTTCAATGGCATAATGAAACAGATTTCCAGCAGATTTAATTTAATTTAATTTAAATGAAAGTAGGTTATTGTTGGATTCAACTCGTTATACATACTCTGCTTTTCCAGTGAAAATCTGGTCATGGAGAGAGTCCAAATTGGTTATTAGTCATGTGTAAGCAACTTGACAGAAGCTCTGTTTCCTTTTTCTTTGTATCCCCAGTACTCAGCACATAGTGAACCCTTCATAAATCCTTGCAAGTGGTTGATAAGTGACTAAGGACAACAGGAAAACATTCAGCAATCAGAATTACTGGACTAAAAAGATGTACTTATTATTTATTTAGAATCTCAAGAACTTATTAATTCAATCTTCTTCTCATGGGTAAGGTTACCATTGAACAGATATCCAGAAAATAGTGAAACTGTCTGCCCTGCTTGTTCACATACCAGAGTGTCCTCCATAACGTTGCAGGCTACTGGGGAGGTTAGGTTATTTAACCCATACCTGAACAGGTAGCCATCATCAACATCCCAGTAAGTGGTTATCCAGCCTCCACTTGAAGACCTGTAGGGGAGCCCATTACTTTCCAAGGCCATTCTTCTTGCTATCATTCAACTCACTTTTGAGCTACCTCTGTAACTTCCTCTCCTTGTTCCAGATTCTTCCTTCTGGGTCCAAGCCGAATGAAAATAAGCATGTGAAGCTGTCCAACACCTGAGCATAGCTATCATATTCTTCTTAACCCATTTCTTCTCTAAATGAAATAACAACTCCCAGTTCTTTCACTCTGTTCCAATTTCAACAAGGTCTGATTTATAATTCCTTCACCATCCTGCTCAGACTTCTTTGGATGGGTTTCCAACTTGTCGATGGCTTTCCTAAAATATGGAACCCAGAACTGAACACAATTTTCCAAGTATGGTTTGACGTGAGTAGAAAACCAACTCCCCAAGCCAAGGTGACAAGCATTTAGGAAGTGCTTACTTTGGGTCAAAAATTGTGCTAAGGGATAGGGATATAAAAGACAGTCACCTCCATTCTAATGTGGAAAGACATCATGGAAAAGAAGCTGAAAGGGGATGGGGGAAGGGAGGATACTAGGTATTGTCCTTTGTTGTCAAAGAGGAGCATGACATTAGGAAAATGATGCCATTCATTGCAAGTGAATTGGATTTAAGTGAGGCAGGGCTGTGCGAAGTCACTAGCCTCACTTTCTCCTCCAGAGTCATCTGGGTGCAGGGACAAGATATAAATCAGGACAACTGGAGATGGCCCTGTGATACCAGGTTATGGGAGCATGATGGAAGAAGTTTAAATTGCAAACTGGTGAGAAGTGAAGAGATGGGTGGTCTGAGTACCCTCTTTAAAAGAAGATTTTGGGAGTAACCAAACAATCTGAAGAAGAGGACAGAAGTGTGAATTTCAGGGCTGAAATGATTTTGCGAAAAAAAAATTCTCTAGGGTACAATGAAGAGTTCAGATTGTAGCATGTTTCTATAAATTTGGCCTAAGATATAATTCTATTAATTCATTCATTCTTTCTGATGGAAATGGAATCTGAAGCCCCAAAAGGAAAAGACCATATCTTGGGATCTGAACCCCCAAAAGGAAAAGTCCCTGAGCTGAGATCCCTGGCAATTTGCCTGGAGCAATCAGCCCTTCCCAGTTATTGCCCTTTCATTATCTATACCTGGCTCCACCCTAGATTGCCACTCCTTTAATTCCATATAGACCCCTTCTTTGTTCCCACAGTCTTCTGTATAAAAGATTCATCTTCCCTCCATTAAGAGGCTCAGATTCCTTAACAGTCTGGCCAATATGGCTGATCTTTAATAAACTTCATTTTTCTTTGGCTGAAAGAAGGTTTGGGTGGAATTCATTCAGGCAGGACCCATGTCTCACTATTTTGGGGTCCCAGCACCCCAAACCTCAACAACTTATTCATTCATCTGTTTGTTTAACTGTCATACCACTTTGTTGACTCATTTTGAGTTTGCAGACTATTATGTAAATAGTTTCTTGTGAAAATCTTGCCTAGATTTTCAAGTTTAACTCAAATCAAGGAGTTAATAATATACCCTCTTTTTAAAGTTCCCTATTCATTGTTAAACTGCTTTATGATATAAAGTAGCTAGGTATGAAGTACATAGAGAGCTGCACTTCATTAGAAAGAGATGACTTTGAATCATGCCTTAGACTTTCTAGCTCTTTGGACCTTGCTTGTCAAGTAACTTAGCTTCTTTTTGCCTCAATTTCCTCATCTGTAAAATAGAGATAATAACAGTTCTTATCTCCCAATGCTGAGGTAAGAATCATATGAGATGACGTAAGTTGAGTGCATTACTAGTTATTGTTGGTGGTGGTGTTGATGTTAGTCCCATTCCTAAAACGCATTGGCTCTGGGGTCTTGGACAAGTCCCTTAACCTGGCGTTGATCTAGGCAACTTTGTAAGACAAATAAAGTTCTGCATTGGTAAAGGGAGTTTCCCAAAAGTCTGTTACATCAGTGAAATCACGAATCCTAAACAAGTAAGATTTACACTCAACATATAATTGACATCTTGAATCAATACTTATTAAGAAACAGACTCCAAATGGCTCTATCACCCTCTCCAAGGGCTTTGTGTTTGATACTGTAGCAATAAACAAAAGCCTGATAGAAAAAGTCTGGCTGCTAACAGCATTCTATGTACAGAGGAAGCCGTAATAGAAAAATTCCTGTAGAATCCATTGAACAAAAATATATCAAAGAAAGCTTGCCATCTAGAGTATCATCAGTATCGTTCGCCACTTATCAGTTTATCACTGGCTCCTGAAGATACACAATGTATCCCTCGTCACTTTCAAAGTGTACTTTTGGTACAGACATCTGCCCAAGTCACTCAGAAATCATCCAGAAGAGGGCAGTGGAAGCTAGAGAAATGACAAATTTCTGTTCCGGAAACCACATACAGGCTCGTCAAATCCTAGTTGTTTGAGAGTTGAAAATGGTCTTAGAAATCGTTTTTAGTGAATTAACATTATTTTATGTGGAACTCAGAGAGAAATTATAGCATATATTTACACAACACTTTAAGGTTTACAAAGTGTTTTTCTTCCAACCAATATGAGTTGATGTCTGAATTTTCATTTTCAGGGTTTCCTTTCAGGAAGTGTGTGTGTGTGTGTGTGTGTGTGTGTGTGTGTGTGTGTGTGTGTGTGGTGTATGGTGTGTGTGGGGGGTGGTTTGTGTGTGGTGTGTGGTGTGCGTGTGTGGTGTGTGTGTGGTGTGTGTGTGGTGTGTGTGTGTGAGTGTGTGGTGTGTGTGGTGTGAGTGTGTGATGTGTGGTGTGTGTGTGCGTTGTGTGTGTGGTGTGTGTGTGGTGTGTTGTGTGTGTGTTGTGTGTGTGGGTGTGTGTGCATGTGTGGTGTGTAGCATGGTGTGTGTGTGTGTGTGTGTGTGTGTGTGTTTACAAATGAATGAAGGCACAGCTATGTGAGGGGATGAAGATGGGATAATGCTTTGGTCCCAGCTTTGCCTCTTTGTAACCAAGTGACTTTCAGAAGGTCATAACTCTTTTGTGTTTCAATTCCTCATCAAGAGAAAAATGAGTGGCCCCGATTAGGTCTCTTCTACCTATAAAGTGTTATAAGAGGAAGGGAATAAGCATATAGGACTTACTAAATACCAGGCACTGGGCTGAGCAGTTTACAAATATTATCTCATTTGACCCTCACAACAACCTTAAGAAATAGGTGCTGTTACGATCTCCATTTTATAGTTGAGGAAACCAAGGCAAGGTTAAAAGACTTCCTCAAGTCTTTTAGTGAGTGTCTGAGGGTAGATTTGAACTCAGCTCTTCTCAGACTCTAGGCACAGTGTTTTACTCACTATTCCACCCACCTGCCTCTATGAGTTTAGGATAAGAGACTTATTTATTGGACATCATAAAATATGAAAAAGAATACAAGTAAGAGAGAACAGGTTAAGAATTGTTCTGTGTTCATTCTGTGTTAACCTGGTAGGATCCTGGAAGGTACTGTGTGTTTACACATGCATGTATATGCATACATACACACATATACATATTTATGCTATGCAGTTACATGACTAAGAGGACCATATTTGAAGATTTGGAAGGGACCTAATCGGTCATCTAGTTGAATTAGTTCTTTCATTTTAATGTTTACATGAAACATTATTTACTTGATGTTATTACAACTAAGCTTGTATCAGTTAAAAATCACTACAAGTAAAATAATAAATCAGAAGTTGATTAGTAGTATTTTTGTACTTAAGAAGCACTTTTCATTCACGATTCTTTAAAACATGGATGACAAAATTATGAATCCAGTGTGCTCACAACTCTTTTCCCATTGGCTTCCTCTGCTTTCAAAACCCTCTTCTCATCTCAGTTCTCTTATGCTACTCAGTTCAGTCAACCAAGCAATCTTAATGAACAGTGGATTTGGAATAAGATCTGGGACTGAATCCTGGCTCTTGTACAAAAGATCTGGCCAGGAAAGGGTAGAAGAGAAAGAGTTCCTTCACACTGCAAGAGAACTCTCTCAAAAGAGGAGAATGGGATGAGGATGGAAGGGGATGGATTAGAGAGTTATTACTGAACTTAGCAACCCAACAGAGGTGAAGTTAGAAGGGAGGGAAGTGTAAAAATGACTACAAGGTTTTGAGTCTGGAAGACTTAGGAGAATGATCATCAGAAAGAGGGAAGTCAGGAGGAAGAGCAGATTTGATTAAAAAAAAAAAAACCTTAACTATTACAAAAGTGATAAGAAATGTAGCCTTTTCCCCCAGAGGAAGAACTGATACTGTCAGAATGCAGACTGAAGCATTCTCTTTTTCATTTTCTTTCTTTCTTTCATTCTTTTTCTATTTGAGTCTTCTTGTATGAAATGATTAATATGGAAATATTTTACATAATTGCATGTCTATAAACTATATCAGATCTCAGGGATGGGAGAGAGGAGGAAAAGATAGAATTTCGAACTCAAAACTTTTTTAAAAATGTTAAAAATTGTTTTCACATGTAATCGGGGTAAAAATAAAATATTATATTAAAAAATAAAAGAAATGCAACCTCTTGTCTCTTAGCAATGAAAACTTAGAGTCTTCTTTGACTCGTTTTCTCTGAGGTTTACAAAGTTATGGTGGGGATTGAACCCACTGTACTTGAGGAAAGAGTTTACCTTTGTAAAACCTAGAATGGACCGTTCAAATTTGTTTAAATTTCAGGAAGAAAATCCATCTCAGAACTTAAGATATCAGGATGGCTAATCACTTCTACTTTTAAGATTGATTTCAAAATGAGCCCACTAGAGTTTCTTTCTCAGCATCCATTACCATACTAATAACAGCTTCCATTTTGTAATAAGAGAAGACACAATTACTAGGGTGAGTTGACTAGGGCTTTGTCCCAGGGTACAGACATGGGAGGGGGTGTTCTTCCTCTCAATAGCAAACCCCACAGTCCTTAGCCAATCACTTGGCATGACTTCCTCTTGCTCTTTCACCTGGCCCCATGCTACCCCCACCTCAGATTTCCATTATGACTTTCTCTTGGCCCTGCCCTCTAACCTGTTGAACTAAGTGGTGATGGTAGCATGAATTGACCAACCTCTCTACCAACAACCTGAGGCTGTCATGGGGTTTCTTTCTCCCAGTTTATTGAGGAATTGTTTGTCAGTCATGTTCAACTCTTTGTGACCCCATTTGGAATTTCCTTGGCAAAGATATTGGATTGGTTTGCCATTTCCTTCTCCAGCTCATTTTACAGATGAGGAAACATACAGTTAGTAAGTGTCTGAAGCTAGTTTTCCTGACTCCAGGTCCAGCACTCTATCCACTATGCCCTGCTGTACACTGAGTCAAATGAATTAGCCACAGGTCCCAGAATTCATATTCTGTGAGGGCAGGGATGATTCCATTTTTGTCTTTATACCCCCATGAATAGGACAGTGCTTAGCACGTAGTAGGCACTTAATAAATACTTTTTGACTGATTGAATGGGAGAGACTAATGGGGAGGCTTTTCTAATAAGTGAGTGTTAATGTGGCTTCAATCTACACTGAGAGCAATGACAGTGTCAAGGAAGGGAAGGATTAAGCAGTCAAAGAATTCCCCTTTCTCTAAGGGACAAGAGTCAGAAGTTTCCTCCTTTCCTTTCTTGAGTCAAAGACAGGGAGGGTCACTGCAGATTTTCCCCAGCACTGTACATCATCAGCTCAATTCCTCCCAGCTGAGACAGCTTTTTCCACACTGACACCCTGGAAACCCAGCTGGCTTTTTCCCACTTAATCATAAGGGTTGGGGGAGCCACCCAAATGTGGCTCAGCTGTATGCGTGTCCAATTAGGACTAGCCTTCAGGTCCGGTGGAAGACCTCTTAAAAAAGCATGGCACTCACCCCTGCCTACCACACACAGCCTTTTCCATTTTGCTTTGGAGTGTGAAATAGCCAGCCCATTTAATCTGTTATCATCTTTACTATTTTTTAATCACAGACAAGTTAGTTTATCGCTTTTGGGCAAGTAAATGCTCCATAATCAATATACTACATAGCTATTTTTGGTTTATTCATAGCAACAGTAAAAAAATCTTTTTGCTTTGTTCCTGAAAATATTTTCCATGTTGTATATTTTATTATCTCTGCTTTTCCTTTCCCCTTTTCCAATTTCTGTCACTTTTTTGTTTATATAATATCACATTTATAAACCTCTGAAATTCTCTCTCTCTTTACGGAGTGAGTTTATTAGAATCTCAATTAGGGGAAAGTTACTACAAAATAGGTGTTATCTCCATATTGGACTTTATTCTTCAATCATGTCAGATATTCTTGAAATCTAGACCATATCTTGTGTAAACTAAGATGCTTTGATTGTAATGGTTACAGTAAATTCTGATTATCATTGAAAATATCAAGAATATTTTTGAGTTTTCAAAGATTCAAAAAAATTGGACCTCGAGCCAATCTTACTTTAAATATGCTTCATCATTTTGGGCAAGGACAGAAATGTACAAATTTTAACTATAAATAGGGCAGGAGTTGCCTGAAATTGCCTTGCCTGTCAACAACTGTTTCATATGGAAGAAAGATACAGAAACATGTCCACTGTTAATGATATCATGTTCCTTCTTTATAAAAAGGTTAGTTTCAAAGATAAACACTGAGGTTGGACTCTTCTACCAACATTCAAAAAGTATTCCTGAACTGTGACAATTACTATTTAGTTTATATATTTGTTCCCTTTTTTCCAAGCAGCATGCAGGTTGGGGTCACAGTTTCTGAACAGATGGAATATATGGAGTGGGCTTACTAATTAACATCAGAGGCAGGAGACTCATTGTCTTCTTATATCTATCATCCATCTACCTTCATTTCTGTCACCTTAGTACTAGTTGCTCATATTACTAAATACTATGAATTAAGTGAAAACAAATTATTATACTGCTCATATATAGTTGTTTGGTAGTTATGTCATATATCTATGCTATGTATGTAAAAATAAAGTACAGTATATGCTAATGTAGTAAATATATGGCATGATACATAAATGTAAAATCTGTTATAGGCTATCTCTAATAAATGCATTTATTTTAATCTAGTAAAGTCTCCACTTCAATATAAAGTGTTTTGTTTTGTTTTGTTTTGTTTTAAATGAGGTGACACTGGAGGGGTTTTTGTGTAAATTATATGGCTTTGCAGATCAGCAGAGTGAGAAATGATAGTGTTTAACTGATCTGTGGACCTTGTTATATTTTTCTATTTGCAGTAGCTAAACTTGAAATGCCTCTGAGGTTTGGGTCAAATGAGAATGCAAAGGGATATGGCTGTAAACTGTTGTCTTCTGTAGCTTACTGGTGATTCAGAAAAAACAATCATTCCTCCCAGGCAATTTACAAAGTCTCCTGCTTCCTAAAAGAACAGCCATTCTGCTAGCACCTTTGGATGGAATGATAGAAATTAAAAAAAAAAACAGAAAGTTCGGAGGGGTGTGCAAGTTTTCCCCAAAGAGTAGGCTTTTGTGTTTTCCTTAAGGTTTTGTTGAGACCTTTTGTTTGTGGAAAGTAATAGTGATTTCAGTTCTTATGCATGCTATGTTTTCATGTCAATATCTTAACCTAAACTCCTATTCTGCACTAGTCACATTTTGAAAATAGTTGGTTCGTCCTTGCTCCGAACACATCTGGAGTTTTATGTTCACGTGTAGGTGACACATTTTAAGAAGGAAATTGGTACGCTAGAGAACTCCAAGAAAGGCAACCAGAAAGACCTCCTTTTCAAGGAAAGACCTGGAGGCCAGTCATTCATTCAACAGGTATTTATTAATTTCCTGCCTTATGCAAGGTGCCATGGGTCTATTTAGAGAATGGGCTGGGTGTGCCACGCATGCCTATGCAAGCCACTGAGAATAAAAAGATCAAAAGAAAACTCCAACTAGACCCTGACCAAGGATCTTGAATTCTTCTCAGGATGGGAGGTGGCACAAGTGGTAAGGACAACACATTAATCAACATACAATATATTGCTATTGAGTCATTTTTCAGTCTTCATGACTATATTTGGGGTTTTCTTGGCAAAGATACTGGAGTAGTTTTGCCATTTCTTTCTGTAGCTCATTTTTCAAATGAGGAAACTGAGGTAAACAGGGATAAGTGATTTGTCCAGAGTCACATAGCTAGTAAATTTCTGAGGTCAGATTTAAACTAAGGCCTTCCTGACTCCAGGTTTAAAGTGAGTAAAAAAGTATTAAGTGTATGTGCGTGTATGGAGGAGGGGAACACATAAGTGATGACAGCACACTGAGGATCAGATAAAAGGACTGGTAATGTTTTACCTGGGGAAGAGAAGAGCTGAGGGGCATGTGATGGCTGTCATCAAATATCTGAAAGATTGTCATTGGGAAAAAAAGATTAAATTATTCTATTTGAACTCCTATAGTCAGAACTAGACACAATGAATAAAATCTGCAGAGGCATATACTTAGATTGTCTATAAGGAAAAGCTTTCTAACAATGAAGGTTGCCTGAAAGTGGAAAGGCTTTCTTGGGAATTCGGGGTTTCTTCCTCCTTGGAAGTCTTCAAGCAAAGGAGAGATCATCATTTGTGTGGTGGATTGTCTGCAGGCTCAGGTAAAGTTCAGACTGCATGTCCGTGGCATAGCTACTCCTTTTGACTCAACGAGAAGACTGAAGAAAGCTACTCTGCTGTTCTATGGACAAAGATGCTAATTATGAGTGCTCCTCTTATTCAACACTGAGGACTTGAAACCGGAAGAAAAGGGACACACAGAGATCCCAGGTCCTGGAGGATGGGAGAGATGGAGTCATGCAGAGGTTGGTCAAGTTGGGACTTGGAGACTGGGACTAAGGAGTGGCTCAGGTTAGAGACTAGAATTCACTCCAGAACATTGGCATATAAATCCTAATTTGGAGAAGAATCTGATTGTTTTCTGTTTTCCACTTATTTGTAGCCAGGGTGTGCTGGAGTCAGCTTGAATCAGCTTGGGAGTAAATTGTTAAATTTTCATTATGAGATTTATACTTCAGAAATTGCCAAATGCTACAGATCAGGGCTTGATTTATTTGTTGATTGTTTACATTTAAGAAACTAATGGAGAAAGGCACCTAAGTGGCACAGTGGATAGAGCACTGGTCCCGGAGTCAGGAGGATCTGAGTTCAAATCTGACCACAGCTATTAGCTATCTATGTGACCCTGGGCACATCACTTAATCCCCATTGACAGAAAAAAGGAAAAGGGAACAAAAGAAAGTGATGTAAAAAATGTATATTAAACTTAAACTTGTATCATGGGTACCTTTTTCCCTGGGAGCCAACTATTAAACATTTACCAGCACATCCCTTCCCAAAGCTATCTCGGTTTGGAGTAACTAATTTTATTATTAATAACACACCCTTCCAAGCTCACTGACTAAACACAGGCAAACAAAAGACAAGGTAAAGACACACTGGTGAGCAGTCTGTAGACTATTCATTACTACCAAAGGAGACATTCTTTTCTTACAGGGAAAAAAAAAGAATTTTCTTTACAGCATATTCTACTTAAATTTACATCCTATATAAATGTTAGGAATATGAAAAATAACTCATTTCATGCTCTGATTTGTTCCTCTATTTTACTTTGAACTTAACATAAAAAATTGGCATTTCTATAGAAATAGTAGAACAGAAATAGGATTGTACAGGAAATTGTGACTCTCTATTATGTACAGACTGCTTCCATGTCCTTTTTTATTTAAAGATGGTCATAGATTTAGAGCTCAAAGAGATGTTAGAGCTCATCTCATCAAGTTCTTTCATTTTACAAATGAAGAAACCAAGGCCCAGGGAAGTTAGGTGACTTACCTCAAGTCACATTTGTAGTAGATGGCAGAGTTTGGTGGTGAACTATGATCATAGGACTCCATCTCCAATATTTTTTCCCTACCTCACCACATTACTTCTCAGTTAATATTGCTTAGATCCCTGATTTAGAAGTAGAAGAGCCCTTGGAGAGGCTCTTCATTTTACAAATAAGGAAACCGAGGCATGGAAAAGTGATGATTTCCATAAGGCGACCAGGTGAAGATTAGGGCTCAAGTCATCTGACTCTAGGAAAATTGGTCTTTTGATTGCATTGATATTGCTTCATTTGGGACATATCATGTTTTAATTTGAACCATATGGATAGAGGGATGAATCAATCAACAAATATCTACTGCAGGGTTTTTTAATCCCTTTTTGTGTCATGGACCTTTTTGGCAGCCCAGTGAAACCTAGATCCCTTCTCAGAATAATGTTTCTCAAATGCATAAGATAAAATACATAAAATTACAAAGGAAACTAATTCTGATGAGATACAAATATTTAAAAAAATTTTAAACTCAGATAAAGAAACTTTGATCTGTTGGATGTTTACCATGTGTCAGGTACTATTACCAAAATCACCTTTTAAAGTTATCCTAATACTGTCTCTGAGACGAATTCACAAACAAACCAGTGCCAGACAGCCTGATAAAGCTAGCCACTTTTAGACTTTGCAGAAAGTAGAGTATTAACGCTGCCCCACATAACCTTTCATGTACCAACCGAGCGCATTATTGACCACCAAGGGCCTGGGATGCACCACAGGAGCAAGTCAGATTGCTGCTGTGTGAAGGGTGTACTGACAGTCCAGAGCCCATAATGGGCCGCTTGTCCATCTGTCATATAGTTAGCTTTCTATAAAATGGGGCAGCTTTGGAGACATTAGATCAGGTGCACATCCTCAGGGGCTGTGGAAGGCCTCATTAACAAGAGAATCAGACATAGCCCTCACTTCAAGTACTCCATGAGAAATGGATGTGGGGTTATATGACCTTCAGAATGCTCTCTCACTATCTGAGCCCATTGCTTTTCTAAAAAAAATCATGACTTAATCATATTTTACATAGGAAATTTCTCTAATGAACCATGAGGGTTGAAATCATTGAAGGGTTCTGAGTAGGAATGTCATATGCTCAGATCCATGCTTTGGGAAGGTTGTTTTGGTGGTGGGGTGGAGTATGGGCCTCAAAGTGTTAGGGGTTGAGACAAACTCATAGGACTAGTAAATAGTGTTCTGTCTCAGATGCCTAGGCCTGAAAGTACTCCCCCATGAATAATATTAATATGTGATACTCCCCTTGGGCTACTCACTCCAACTTGCTGTCATAGTTTGGGCTCCCCAAGGTATTAATATCCCAACTCCAAGATACTCGATGTGTCTCCACTCTCAAAATTATAGCTTATAAGCACTTAGCAATGTCTTTAATAGTTATCCAGCTTATACAAACAAAGACATTTATTGAAATGACATAGTAAGAAAGGTAGCTACAAAACATCTACCCTACAAATCTGGGATATAACTCCCCAAAATTCACACAGCCTGTTTGATTAGAGTGGACACACAAATAGAGTTCACAAGTGGAGAAACACATACATGGCCAAGGTGACTCATACTTGCAGCACTACTGGGGCCCTGATGCCCTTTCCATTCCCATAGCATCTTGGTTATAGCTTCTGTGTTCCATTGGCTGCCCCACTAGACTCCTTGGGTCAACTCCTCATTTGGCACAGGATATCTGCTCTGACGCTGGACTCCCTGGAATTTTTCTCTGCTACCTGCAAAATCTCCAAATTTGCCCAGCTGCAAATTTCCATTGGCAATGAACTCCAGAAGAGGTTCAAGAGAACAGGTAAAAAAGAATCCCCTTCTAGTGGCTGAGTTCTTTCTCCACAGCAGGCTCAGTTCTTTGACAGATAGAGCTTCTCCTATTTTGATTGGCTTCAGAATTGGAAAATTTCTTTTTTTTTTTTAAACCATCAGGGGTTTTATTCTTCAACAAGCCAATGGCTGCTAAAGTGATTTTCCTAAAACCCAGTGACCACGTCACTCTCTAGCCACCTCTCAATACCAATAGTTCTCTATTACCTCCAGAGTCAAACATAAAGCCCATTTGGCATTTAAAACTCTTCACAAGCTGGTCTCATCTTAGCTTTCCAATCATCTTAATTCTACCCTCCACTATGCCCCTTATGGTACAGCTGTACTGGCCCACTTGCTGTTCCTCACACACAACAGTCCATCTCCCATCTCCATGTTTTTGCATGAACTGATCCCAAGCCTGCAATGTTCCCCGTCCTCACCTCCACTTCTTAGTTTCATTGGCTTGCTTCAATCTGAGTCTAAATTGCTTCATCAAGAAGCCTTTCCCAGTTTCTCTAGATGCTAATGCCTTCTCCTCTGAGATGACCTCCCATCCACTTTGTATATATCTTGTGTGGACCTAGTTATTTACATGTGGTAATCACGATTAGGATTTGACCTCCTTGAGTGCAGGTACTGATGTTTTGTTTTGTTTTCAAATATACTTTTCTCTGTATTTACAATGTTTAGCACAGTAGCTGGCATATAGTATACACTTATCTCTTTCTCATGGATTAATTGATAGTTCTCAATTCTTTTTGACTCTAACTAAAATATCCCAAACTCATATTGTTTTCACTCTAATTCAGGTCCTCATCATTACTCACTACTATTACTACTGTAATAACTTCCTAAGTGGTTTCTCTGTATCCAGCCTCCTCTTTCAAATTCATCCTCCTTTCCACCAAAATAATCTTCCCAAAGCGTATGTCTGAGCATGTTACTTCCCTACTCAGAATCCTTGAATGATTTCCTTTTGCTTCTGAAATAGAATAAAAACTCCTTATCCTGGCAAGAGAAGTCCTCCAAAGTCTACCTTTAACCTACCTTTCCAGCTTCATTTCACGTTACTTCTCTCCACATACTTTTATGTTCCAGCCAATCTTGGCTGGTAGCTCTTTCCTTAGCACTCTATCTGCTGCCTCTGCTATTCTGTAAGCCATCTCTCAAATGCCCCTTCATGTATGCCTTTCAGAATTTTTGTGTTCCTTAAGGACTCTGTCCTCTTGCTGCCCTTCTCCTTGAAGCTTTCTCTGATCCCCAGAGATGATAGTTTTCCCTTCTTCCAAAATATTAGAGATCTTTGCCTCTTTCCTTTGCCTCTTGAATTGTATTGTATAATTATATAATTCAATACCTTGAATTATATTAATCTCATTACATATCATGTTTTCTGAGTAGAATATGAAGTACTTCTGGGTAGAACTTACTTTGTTTTTTGTTTTTTCCTTTGTATCTCTAAAAACTAGCACAGTGACTTTGATGCAGTAAGTACTTAATAAGTATCTGTTGTATTAGATTGAATTAAGTGTGACCAGATAAGGATTCCATTGAGAGTAGACAATAGGTATCAGTCACAGAGTTAGGGATAGGAACTATAGCAATAATTTCATTGAGATAGGGAACTCCTGGGTGAGGAAACTCCCTCAACAATGGAGGTTAATGCCCCATTTGTAACTTAAGTCTTAGGGAATTGCCCAGGGCATTGAGAGTTTAGGTGACTTACCCAGGACCACACAGCCAACATGTATCAGAAATAGGACTTGGATCCCAGTCTTCCTGGTTTTAAGGCCAATAATCTGGTTTTTTACCTCTGAACCGATCAGTTTATTTCTAATATTTCCAAGAAGGTACATGAAAAGTACAATTTGCTCACATTTCCCCAATGTGTTTTAATATAATATAAATAATATAATGAACATAACACATGTGATATAATTAATATAATATAATCAATATAATGATATGATATAATATAAATTTATGTGACAATTTTATGAAGTCATATAAGGACCATAGACTTCTATAGAGACTTGGTAGTATTAAAGGGCATCTCATCTATAGCTTTCTAATATAAATTTATTTATTTAACTTTTTACATTCATTTTTACAAAGTTTTGGGTTCCAAAATTTTCTCCCCATTTGTCCCCTCCCCCCACCCCAGTACAATGAGCATTCTAATTTCCCCTATCACCAATCTGCCCTCTCTTCTAGCATCCCTCCTTTCTCTTGTCC
>CM053770.1:417992193-418015838 GCA_028658325.1 Potorous gilbertii | reverse complement strand
TCTGCTGGTTCTCAGGTGGGGGCAGGGCTGCCTCTCAGGCTCAGTTCCCTCAGGGGGTTTATACAGAGATCCTTTGTAGTGGAGCTGGGGTGGAGCTCCAGCCCACTCTGGGAGTCTCTGGCCGAGCTGCCTCAGCCTCTGCCGCAGTGGCCGCTTCCCAGGAGGTTCGAGTCCCGGAGATCCCCCGCTCCCCTCTCAGCCTGTCTCTCTCACTGACCTGTGAGTCTGTGGGTGGTGGGACCTTCGCAGCCGCCGGAGATTCAGGTCACTGACTCCTGCTTGGGTCTGCTGGCTCCTCTCAGTGCTGCGTGGCCGGGGCGGGGGAGGGGAGCGCTCGGCTGGGCAGGACTCCGCTCCCGTCCCGGGGTACTTTTGTGGTCGGTTTTTCAGGGCTCTCTGCAACGGAAATCTCCTTCACTGTGTTTCTGCGTGGCTTCCACTGTTACAGACTTTGTCAGGAGTTCTTTTTACAGGAAATCTATGGGCTGTGGGTTCGGACCTAGCATAGGTGAGTCTTTCTACTCCGCCATCTTGGCTCCGCCCCACTCTCAAGGGGTTTCTTGAGAGGCTATCCTACACCTCAGAAAGAGGTAAATGCTATGAATCAGGACTTGACTTATTGTCTGGTTGATGATAAGAAGATGGTGGAGAAATTTATAATAATGCAGATTAAATTTATAAATCCTATCCTTTGGGAAGCTGGTTGTTAAACATTTATCAGCACAACACCTGGGGGGAAGCTACTTCTTGAGGCAACTCTTTGCACTTTTGGACAGCTCTGATTATTAGAAAGTTTTTCTTCCCCTTTAACCAAGAGGAAATATGTCTCTGTGAAATTCCTTCCACCACCATCATTGTTGCTAGTTTTGCCCTCTGGGGTCAAGCTGAACAAGCCTAATCCCTTTTCTACATGACAGCCTTTCAAATACTTGAAGACAGCTATCGTGTCTCCTCTAAATCCTTTCTTCTCTGGGCTGAACATTCCCAATTCCTTCAATAGGTTCTCCTGTGGCAGAGTTCAATGCTACAAGGTCAAATAGCACATCAAATCTGATCCTTCAAGCAAAGGAAGAGAAATTTGGCACAACAGACATCCCACCAGGTAGGTGAAGAAAACTCCACTTTTCATTCAATTATGTTTAAAACTATAATTTTTGTTCAGTCATTTTTCAGTTGTGTTCAATTCTTCCTGACCCCATTTGGAGTTCTCCTGGCAAAGATACTGGAGTGGTTTGCCATTTCCTTCTCCCACGTATTTGACAGATGAGGAACTGAGGCAAACATGGGTGACTTGCCCAGGATCACATAATAAGTGTCTGAGGGAAGATCTGAATTCAAGTCTATCTGACTCCATGCTCAGTGTTCTAACTATATAGCTAAGTATTAAAAGAGAACAACATAGAGTACAAAAATGGTGGTAAACGATAAATCTAACACACTATCTTCTTACGCTACCACTTAAATGACATTAGGTGAGTCATTTGGACTCTGTTATCTAATCTGTAAAGTAGGAATAATAATGCCTCACCTGCCTGAAGGCAAAGGACCAGACCAAACAATGTCTTGGAGTTCCTTTCAGCTCTAAGATCTAGGATCCAGGACTGAAGGACCCTTCTGATACTTGGTACAGGGATCAATTATTTAAAAGTCTTTGAGGAAAAATTCTATTAACAGGTAGTCAATTTAGAACCTCCTGGACATAAGGTACAAAGGAGAATGTCTGATTACCAACAATAGGCGGATACTTTGGGGAAAATATAAATGCGTTTTCCTTGACCAACAGACATGCTGGAAGGACTTAAATGAGAGACAAAATGAGAGACAGTGTTATAAGGAATTGAGAGAGAACATATGGGAACAACAAGAATAGTTTAATTGCTAAACGAAACTGTCATACAGAAGCATATATATTATAGTTCATGCATTGCTTTTGACTGTTCATTAAGATGGCACCATGTTAATGTCTCCATTGCCAGAATTTCCACCAAGACATTGTTTTCCATATTTGCAAGAATTAACACAATCTTTGCTGTTAGAAATGACAAATCTGTGATATCAGAGGGCCAAAACACAAAACCACTTCTCAATTGTTCACACATCAAGTGCCAGTAAAAGAGAATTAAATATCTCTGCCAACCGAGTATGGAGAAATAATATTGCTTTAAGAAACATATCATATGCCCTGTGCTGATTTAGGAAAAGCTGTGAGATCTTGTTGGTAGGGATAGGACCTGGACCTGAAATTTTACTGGTATTGGGAACTCCCAGATGAGGAAAACCCCTAGGTTGATGCAGATCAGTACCTTCTCTGAAACTTAAAGTCTATTTATAAAATTTTTAAAAATTTATTTTATTTTTAATTTATGGAATAAAACAAGCATTTCCATAATATTGTATAACAAAAAAAAAGAGATGATTGCACATGAAACTGCAAACCTGTTATATACAACTTGCTATTCATTTTAAATATATAATAAAGCTATGATGTAAATTTTTTCACTTTTATTTTCCTTCCCCAGAGAGGGTTACCATTAGACACAAATAGGTATGTGTGTGTATGTATATGTACGTGTGTGTGTGTATATATATATATATGTGTGTGTGTGTGTGTGTGTGTGTATAGATGTATGTGTGTATACATATATATATACACACATGTACATGCATGCATGTGAAATTATTTTATTTATTAGTTCTTTCTCTGGATACAGATAGCATCTTTCTTTTTATGTCCTTTAGAGTTAACTTATATCAATGATCTTAGAAAAACATGGAAAGACTTGCAAGAAATAACGAAGAGTAAAATGGTGAGAACCAAGAGAACACTGTATACAGTAACAGCAACATTGTTTGTAGAGTCACTTTGATCAAATACGTCATTTTGACTGCTATAAACATCCAAAATAAGTGAAAGTTGTATAGAGAGCTGCCCAGGGTCCTGAAAACTTGGATGACTTGTTCATACTCACACAGCCATCAAGGGTCAAAGGTAGACCTTGAAACATTTTCTGTACTTTGAGGTTTTCTTGGTGTTCAATAAAAACGTAGTAGTACCCTGGGATGTATGGAATAGGAGAAGTAAGTTTGTGCATGAGAGATTTAGTTTAGTCTAAGAGGAGTTTCATTATCTAGGGAGTTTAGAGAGCCACAGTGCTTTGCATGGAGTATTAGAGAAATAGTGCCAGAATCATAGAGTTAGAAGAGAGTGTAGGTGCTGAGAAAACTGAGTCATAGAGAAGTCCAGTGACTTGTCCAAGGTCACACAGTTAGTAAGTGTCTGAGGTAGGAGCTGAACACAGGTCCTTTTGACCCCAAGTCAGGAGTCCTATCCACTACACCATGTTGCTTCTGACAAGGACAGCTGGCTCTCTTTCTAAAGGTTTCTAAAGATTTTTCTCTTTTTTTTTCTTTTAAGCCAGATCGTGAAAAGGAGCTTCATTAATCAGTGTTAATAAAGAATGGTGTCTCAAGACCCCACTGTGGTCAGTGAGCAGGATGGGATGGGGCTCTACAACCCCAGGCCTGCTGCCATACTTCTCCCAATATATGGGAGAATATTGGATGAGAAAGCCTGGCCAGATTCTTCATTATATACACAATGGATGGTAAATTCTGAGTTTTGAGCTCCCTGAAGCCTCCATTGTGGAAGAGAATGAGAGTGGAGAGAGAGGACAATGGGCCACAAAACTTCTAAGTGTCTGAAGTTGCATTTAAATTTAGGTCTTCTCAACTCAAGTCTAAGGGTTCTATTCCCTTTACCTCATAGTTACCTCTGAGCTTAGATAATTAAACGACAGTCACTTACCAGAAAATAAAATGTCAGAGGAAGAATTTGAATGTAGGCTGTCCTAATCTCAAGCCCAGCTTTCTTTAAGCCACATTTCTTATGTGAACTTTTTTTGTTTTTGTTCAGTCATTTAAGTCCTATTCAATTCTTCATGACCCCATTTGGGGTTTTCTTGGCAAAGATATTAGAGTGGTTTGTCATTTCCTTCTCCAGCTCATTTGACTTATAAGGAAATTGAGGCAAAAGGGTGAAGTGACTTGTCCAGGGTCACACAGCTATTAAGTGTATGAGGTCAGATTTGAACTCATGAAGATGAATCTTCCTGCCTTCAGGCCCAGTATTCTGTTTACTGTACTACCTTGCTGTCCTGGGTATATAGTTTGCTATGAAATTCATTAAAAAATCTAAATGACCCCCAACAGAGGCAACATTTTTAAATTACCATTTGTGTTAAATGGGGCTCTCTACTAAAAGTCCACCACAGGCTGTGCTATGCAATAAGTGATAAATATGACTCCATGTCTTATTTCAGGTCCTAAAAGAATCAGGTTAGGCAAAAATATCCACTCACATCCTCTTCTGACTCTACCACATATAATACACAACTAGTTATACTTTCCTCTTTTACATAGGTGATTCGGATATAGAGCCCTAGACTCAACTGAGTTCAAATCTAGCCTCAGATACTTACTAGCTATGTGACCCTGGACAAGTCACTTAACCTCTGTCTATCTCAGTTTCTTAAGTCTAAATTGGGATAATACTAGCACCTACCTCTCAGGGTTGTTGTTAGGATAAAATGAGATAAATTTATAAAGTATTTAGCACAGGTTTTGACATATAGTAGGTGTTAAATAAAAATTTATTTCCCTCCCTTCCTCCTCACATAAAATATTAGCTACCACTGAGGACAAGATGGGCTAATGGAACAATAACTTATTTTAACATTGGATTTTTAAAATTAGTGCCCTCTATACAAACCACCTCAGGGTCTAGGTATAATAAATTGAAATATTGTGCATTTTCTTCTGAACTTTTCTGTTCTCTTTGGAAGCCAGACTGTCAGCTGTTACTTACATTGCCATCATTGGATGGTTCTGCTTTTGCAATTGCACATATGACACAGCACAATGCATGGCACTTACTAAGTGCTTAACAAATATCCATTCATTCATTTCTGACCTCAAAGGGCCTCTCCACTTTCCCATTGCTGGTTTACTATTTTTCATTGGCTCTAATCGTCAATTTCAGACAACTAAACTTTTTAAATTAATGTGGTTCTTTTAAATCATGAGTCAAATTAGCATCAATGAGACTGTCATGAAGAATCTAAGAAATAAAGTGAGAAAGGGCAAGGGCAAGAACTTTCATAGTTTTGTGATAGCTACTTCGGGAGCTTAGATTTTTTATTTTTCATTTCTGGACACAGAGATTTGCTCTAACGGATTAAAGATGGACTTTGAAGAAATAAAATCAGTGTTATAAATCTGCTATATACACAGATGTGTGTGTGTGTGTGTGTGTGTATACATACATATATATATATATATATATATATATATATATATAGATATATATATATATATATATATATATATGGAGAGAGAGAGAGAGAGAGAGAGAGAGCACCATAGACTATTGAAACTACATTGAAGAATGCCTTTAGAGAAGGCACCATGGTTTTACCTCCAATACCTCTACTGTGATTTCACAATTCTCACTGAGGCCATGCTGAAGAAAAGCAACCAATTCTTTGAATGATTTGACACCGTCTTTCTCCAAATAATTTTTTCCATGTTCCATAATTTAGGTCTACAAAGCAAGTTACAAAACAAGGCTGGGAACTCTTTGGGCCGATTAATGCAACTGTGCTCTGGGATACATCAGAGGTGTCCCAGAATGAGACTGCAGGCATTCTAAGGATGCTGACCTGACCCTGGGAACTCTGGAGGTTGACATAGGGGTTGAGAATCGATGTCCCCAGATGCCTGCGGTGCTGTTGTGTGACCCTGTCCAACTGAGAAGCTGTCAACACCACAGCAGAAAAACATTTTGGCTAGAAACCCTCCCTCACTGTGATAAAATTCACAAGTTTGAATGAAACATCTTCATAAAAAGATTCACTGAGCTGGAGGTTGGGGGGGGGGGTAGGAAGAGGGTGGTGGTATGAAAAGAGAGGGATTTTCTTTAAATATAATTATATTGCTGTCCGTGCTGATGTATATATGCACCAGATTGTTTCTTGCCCCTACCCCCAAAATATTCTTACCCTTTTTCTTAGATAGGGCTTCAATGACAATAAATTACCCTCCCTTTTTGCACCAGACAAGAGGGAATCCCATAACAGTTAAGCGAGTTTCCAAACTCCTCTTTCTACCATTACCATCAACCCCACCTCAAGTTGTGAAACAGAAGTTACTTTCATCCTCCTTATAGAATATTTTACATTCACTTCCACTGCATGTCAAGAAAAAAAGAAATGAAGGAAGGAAGGAAGGAAGGAAGGAAGGAAGGAAGGAAGAAAAGAAGAAAAAAGAAAACAAAAGAAGAGAAAAAAGGAAAAAAATAAAAGAAATGATGTTTCCTTGGTTACTTCATGGCAAGAGGGCAGCTAGGTGGTGCAGTGGAAAGATCACCAGTGCAGGAGTCAGGAAGACCTGAGTTCAAATATCACCTCAGACACTTGACACTCACTACCTGTGTGCCCTCAGGCAAATCACTTAACCCCAAGTACCTCTTCCTGGTCATCTCCAGTCATCCTGATGAATATCTGGTCACTGGATTCAGATGGCTCTGGAGGGTAAGTGAGGCTGGTGACTTGCACAGTCTTCTCTCACTCAAAACAAAGTAAAGTGCAAGTCATGTCATTATTTCTCTGATGGCATGGTCTTCTTCGGCAACAAAGGAGGAACACGCATGGCAAGAATATCAGACCAAGGGTTTGTATACCTACATGAAATTTCAAAGCTCAGGAAAAAGAGAAAATCTTTCACTTCTCAGATATTTCTGAAGTGAATGATCTCCTGCTTCTCAGTCCCTGCAATGCTTTATTCTATTTTCCTTTTCATTTGAGGCAGGGCAAGGGTGGTAGGAAGGGGTCAACATTACACATATATGTATTAAATGTTTACTAAGTACAGGATTTTTTTAGGTGCTGGAAATAAAGATGTTTATTAACTATTCCTGTCTACAAGGAGCTTACCCACCAAGATCCTCCTCCAGGTAGGAAAAAAGATGAAAGAACATGTCCAAAGAAGCTGTACAACTGGATATCAGTCACAGGATTTAGAGCTGGAAGAAACTTCAGTAGTCCTTGTCCTGTCCCCTTCATAAGATGGTAGGACTAGAGGTCTAAAGATAGAAGGGATTAGAAGCCAACTACTCCAGCCCCTTCAATGTAATTCAATAAACATTTATTAAGTACCTAATATGTTCCAGGCACTGTGCTAAACTCTGGGGATACAAAAAGAGGCAAAAGATAGTCATTTTGAAATGCAAATCTGAGAACCGTGGATGAAGTGTCTTGCTCAGATTCACACAAGGTAAGTAGTCTCAGAGCTGGGATATGAAGCCAGGTCCTCTGAGTCTAAATTCAGTGCTCTGGAGCATTCAGGAAGATTTTTCTCACAAGCTAAAGAATAAAGCAGTCAGGACTCATTGTGAAAAGTGTAGACCACTGCCTCTAGTCACTTTGCTCCCTAACACCTGTCACCAAGACCTCTAACTTTAATCAATTGATCCAAAAAAAGTATTTATTAAGTACCTGCTTTATGCCAGGCAACATGCCAAGTAATGAAATACAAAGATAAAAATAAATAAAATTGTCCCTGCCCTCAAGGAGCCTATATTCTATTCAGCTAAACATACATGCATACATAGTTACGTTCAGTTCTTTCTGTGACTCCTTTCAGGGATTTCTTGGTAAAGATACTGGAGTGGTTTGCCTTTTCCTTCTCCAGTTCATTTTACAGATGAAGAAACTGAGGCAAGTAGGGTTAAGTGACTTGCTGAGGGTCATTCAGCCAATGCGTGTCTGAGGTCAGATTTGAACTCAGGTCTTCCTTACTCTAGGCTTGGCACTTTATCCATTGCACCACCTAACGTGTGTATATGAATATGTGTGTGTGTATGTGTGTGTGTGTATATATATATATATATATATATATATATATATATATATATACATATATATATATATATACATATATATGTATATATATATGTGTGTGTGTGTAGCTATGTGTGTATGTATACACACGTACATGTATGTGTGTATATACGTAAGATATATATAGGATTATATCACAGACTCTAGAGATTCTTTCTCTATAAGTATATGTATTTATGTATACATATATATCTTCAGAGTGTATGTGTATATATACATATACACAGACATATGTATATATATATATATTTCAGGGTCTAGAGACTATAGATATCTACATATAGATTTATCAAAAGAGATATAGATCTATATCTATCTCAAGAGAGAGTCTCTAGAGAGTCTGAGACAGACACATAGATAGACAGACAGGTAGATAGATAGATAGATAGATAGATAGATAGATAGATATGAGAGAGTGAGAGAGAGAGCAACTTGGGAGGTCACTAGCAACTATAATTACAACTGCAGCATCAAAAATGTATTCAGCCTCCACAGAATGCTGTAAATACAAACTAACTTCTTTGTATCTTTGGAATTAGTCTGTGGCTTCTTTCCTCTCCATTATAGCCATTCAGTTTCCAAGTTCCATCAGGTTCAGCTCCCCCTAAAGCTCTCTGAAATTTGTCTCTTCCTCTCCACTTCCACTGCCAGCATTCTATCTTGCAATGATCTTCTAACAGGATTTTCTTTTTCCACACTACTCAGTCCAAACCAACCTCCACACAACTTCCAGTCTACACTCCTTTCTGTACCTACCTGGTCATATTCCTCTCCTGTTTAAAATTCTTATTTAACTCCCCTCTGCTTATGGAATAAAGTTCAAATTTCTCTTCATATCAGTCAACCCCCTTCGTAGTTTAGCCATCATTTTATACTTCCTTCTACATACCCTTTTTACAGCTTAATTATACTACATTCCTGCTCCATGTTTTCCCATTCATGTTTTTGATCATGCTGTCCTCAGTCTCTACAGTATTCCCTTCCACACCCATCCCTTAATGTTTTAGCTCAAATGCTACCCTCTCCAGGATTCTTTCCCTGATGTCACCATCAGGGTGTCAGTAATGACTCCTTCCCTCCCCCAAGTCTTCCACAATAATTTATACTTTTGTTGTTACTGCTTGTTTAGTTGTTTCAGTCACACCTGACACTTTGTGACCCCATTTGTTATTTTCTTGGCAAAGATACTGGAGTGGTTTGCATTTCCTTCTCCAGCTCATTTTACAGATGAGGAAACTGAGGCAAACAGGGTTAAGTGACTTGCCTAGGGTCACATAGCTAATAAGTGTCTGAGACTAGAATTCAGGAAAAAGAGTCTTCCTGACTCCAGACCTGGCACTCTATCTGGCACCTAGCCACCTCTTTTGTTTTTCCTTTTTTTCTCATAGTTATTTGTTTCATATCTCCTTCTAAGCTCCAGGAGTGCCAGAACCTTTGTATCAACCCCATGACTAAGCACATATAGTGAGAGAAATTAAGTGATATAGTAAATAGAATCCTGAACTTGGAGTCAGGAAGACCTGACTTTAAGCATGACCTTAAATGCTTACCAGCTGTGTGACTCTAGAAAAGTCATTTAACTTCTCTTTGCTCAGCTTCCTTATCTGTAAAATGGGGATAATTTTAGTACCTTCCTCTCAAAGGAGTCATAAGAATAAAATGAGATAATACTAGTAAAGTGCTTAGGAAACCTTAAATCACGGTGTAAATACTAGCTATCAGTATTATTGCTATTATTCATTGAAAGAGTCATTGGAGCTGTGTCTGAAAATCAATGCACGTTTATTAAGGTGCCACTCTCAACTAGCACGACTATGGGTATTCCTGGTTTACTCAAGGAAATAAACTCAGATTTTTTCAGTCTTATTGTGTGCTTCATTATTATTTAGCGAAAATTTGCCTTGAATATTGGCTCCTCATTCTTGCCCTTGCCACAGTTTTAAGCTCTTCCTATGAAGTCTTAACAATTCGCCTTGCAGGAAAAACTAGGATTTGAATTTTTTTCATGTTAAATATAAGGTTAAATATACTGTGACTCAGTTCAACAGGCAACTGCTATTGAAAAAAAAATAGTTGGAGGTGGGGTGTTGAGCCTATATACATAGTTTCCTTGTTATAGGGAGCTCCCCATGAGGAAATTCCCTCCACCAACATAGATTACCACCTGCTCTGCAACTTTTACTCTTAAAATGTTACAAGGAGCACTGACAGGCTAAAACACTTGTCCAAGGTCACATATCCGGTATTCTTCATAGATTAAATTTGAACTCAGTTCCTATGATTTCAAATTCAACAGTGTTTTCTGTGACATGCTGCTTCTAGGCAAGAATGATAAGGGGAAAAGAGAGCTAAGAAAATTGTTCTAGGAATACTTGGGGCCAAATCATCATTATCGCACACTGCCGGCTTTTTTTTTTCTTCTTGTAGTAAGAACTTGAACACAAACACAAATAATTCCATATTGAAAAAAACAGAAAAATTATCTTGTATATGGAACTACAGATCAATATTATATACAGCTTGTTTTTAAACACATAGTAAATTTAACAGGGTAGTGCCAATATTGACCCACTTATTTGTGCTCCCTTCTAAACTTCCTTCTGCTCCCTTCTATGATTTTTTAAAATGTTTCATTGATGCTTTTCTTTCTTTTTGTTTCATCATTACTGCCATAACTACCCCTACTGTCTCCCATAACTCCCTAAATCCTCCTTCCCCCCATTCCAGGCAAAAAAAGCCTTTCTTTATAACAAATAAGTAAACCAAGCAAAATAGAGTCATAAATTGGTCTTGTCCGAAAATGTATGCCTCATTCTACACAGGCAGTGCTTTATCTCTCAGCCAACAATCTACAAGAGTCGTTACTGGTCAATGAATTCATAGGAGAACTACAGTTTTTCCAAGTTGTTTTTCTTTACAATGTTGCAATCATTGTGTAAACTATTCTGGTTCTGCTCATTGCACTCTATATGAGTTCAAATGAGTCTTCCCAGATTGACTTGAAGTCAATCTTTTCATTATTTCCTCCATTGCAATGTCATTCCATTAGTGAAAACTAGCAATAATAGCTATCATCTACATAGTGCTTTAAGGTTTGCAAAAATTTTACATATGTTTGCTCATTTGATCCTTACACCAATACTGGAAAATATGTTACTATAATCTCTATTTTATAGTTAAAGAAATTGAGGCACAGAGACTAAATTACAAGTAGCAAGTAAGTATCTATTTCATTCATATACCTTAATTTGTGGACCATTCTCTGATGGGCAACCTCTATATTTTCTGTCCTCTGCTGTGACAAAGAGTCAATTACATATGCATATATGAATGACTGTATATGTAAGAATGCATACATGTACATATGTGTGTATATAAAGTTACATGAACTACATGTGTGCACATGTGTATTGTGCACATGTGCATATACATACATATGTGATATGTGTGTATATATCTAATATATAGGTGGTCCTTTCCCTCTGTCTTTGAGCTAAAAGTAGTATTTGCTGTGTGAAGGAATATATGTATGTATGTATGTATATATGTGTGTATATATATATATATATATATATATATATATCTTCTGTTTAAAACCCTTAAAATGATCCTCACAATATTTTTTGAACATGCATGCACACAAAATAGGTTGCCTTGAACTCTCTTTTTGTAGCTGTAGAATCTCCCTTCCATTATCTCTTTTTACTCCAGCCGAAATATATGTCATAAGTTATTACCAGGTCAAACAATATATGTGACTGTAAATCTTTTTAAAATACTATTCTTTGTCCAGTTAAACAATTACAGTTAAGCTCACATTAAGATAATTGTCATGAACAATTTAAATATCTAATTTATTCATTTAATATATATGTTCTTAGCCAGGACTTCTGCAATGGGAAAAGGTAATGGCAAATGTATTTTATATTTCATATAATTAAACAAAAGTAGCTGCTATTCTAAACTGTCATTTTAATATAGCCTTTAAAAACATAATGGCAGTCTTCAGGTACATTGTAATTCTCAACTTTTGACAATTTTATCCTCTTTAAGACAGAATCTAATTTTATATATTTTAAACCAGTTTGGGGCAAATATCCAGAAGTTTCAAAGGTTCATTGAATTTAACTGAACAGTCCGACCAGAACCAAATATGTGATGAAATTCTCATAAATCATTCAGAATTCTAATATCAAAAATAACATCCAGATAATTTGAATAAAAGGAAATCTTTTTTTACCCCTCATCCTGAATTTTCTCAATTGCTTTTTAAAAATTCTATCATTTGGAATTGAGACACAGAAGAGAAAAACTATCTTTTCTCAGGATCAGGAGGAATATAGAGAATATTAATGATTAAAACAAGGAAATAAAAAGACCTCTCTAGTCTTTACACATTTATTTACCACTCCTTAGAGGTGGGAAGTTGTAACCTGAAACTAGAATAAATAGCGATAATGATATTTTAACACTAAGTGCATTGCATTCATATTTCAAGTATTTATTGTCAGGACCTCAGGCATAATTCTCTGTGAAATAAACTGTGTTTTTAAAATGGTCCCAAAGGTTGTTTTGTTGGCGCATGAAGCATCCCTCCCCCTACAGGTAAAAGATTATGTGGCATAAATATGTTTCTTAGCTTAAAACCTAGGTTCACATTCTCTGTCAAGTCTCTTGGTTTAAATGCTATTGGGATATATAGAGTATTGAAGGAGGTGACCCTGTAATAGTGCCATTGTCTACAGATCCTTCATGTTTATGGAGAAATGAAAACAAGGGTGGGAGGGGGAGGAGTTAAATAAAATAGTAAAATATGAGGGGAGCTTTCAAAAATAGCAGATCTTTTTCATTCTCTTTCTTTTTCCCCCTCCTCTTGAATAGTTTCAAGTCACAATGACTCTGCAGGCTTCCCAAAGTAGAAGCACAGTTAGGAATCACCCCTGCTCTGAGGGCTTTTACTGCCGGGAGAGCTCCAACCTCCCTCCCTTCCCCCTTCCCTGCCTCCCACCCTCAGGAGGCTCTATCCCCTAAGGCACTTTACTCTGAAGCCTGACCCCATGTCCAGGTCCCCCTCTGCACTCTAGGCTTGGAAAGCAGTGGGGCCTTCATACACTGTCAAGCTTGTTAAACTCTCTGTGTTAGGGGAAAAGTCTGTAAATTCCCAGCCAGAAACAGGTTTTGGTCTGTTTAAAAAATATAGATATATAGATATAGATATACACGAAAAGAGAATGATATAGACACATATAAGAGAAATATAGACATGAATGTGTATACATCAGAAAAAGGTATATATAATTTTAAACCATATATATATATGATACATAGTATATCCATGTATATATTTTAACACTATATCCATATATCAGATATCAAATGAGGTAAAGTGATTAACAAAACAGTGCTTAGAAATGTAAGCTAATATATATACATCTATACACATGTATACTTGCCTATATCTGTACATATACTTACATGAATATAAGTATACATTATGTATATAAAGTATATGTATGTACACATACACATATGTATATAAATGTATATATCACTTTTAAATATATACAAATGTCACATATTTACACATAATCATATATTATATTTATATATGATATATAAATTTGCATACTGTATTTGAGGCATGTCACATCACATATATCTGAATATATTATAAAAATGACATGATATATAAATATATAAATGTATAAGATATATAATAAATATGTTTATATATAAATATATAACTTAATATAACATTATATATATATATGTATACGTGTTTGGGTATCCCTAGATAACACAGAGGGTTTTACAATAGTTAAGGCAAAAGTTACTTCTCATGGAAAGAGAATTTGCAAAAAAAAAAAAATGCTAAGAAATAAGTCTGAAATAATTATTATATCGTCCTCTCTCTCATTTCACGACTGGTATGAAAAAGTACTTCTCTGGCCCTTGGTTGCCCTGGCATCACAAAATGCAGTTAACCCTTCAGTCTATTAAGAACACAAATTTTTTTTGTTAAAGTTCCAATACCCAACTAGTAGCCCAGAACTTTTGACTGTACGAACTCCAGGCTCTGAACAGAGGAGGCTTATCACATCGCCAGTCATTTAAAAAGCTCCCATTTTATAATAGCAATAATTTACAAGGCAGTAGGCTCCAGTTGACAGTATTGTGCTCTATTATTAATTCATGGCCAGTTCTGTTGGAGGCACTTGGCCTCCGGCCTCTTGCTTGACAGCACAATAGACATGAGTTAATGCAACCCAATTCACCCCTTCTCATCTCTCATTGTTTATGAATCCTAAGGAAAACAACTTGATTGTGGCTCAGGAAACAGGGAAGTCTCCCCTCTTTCCCTGCTTCCAGATAGTTACCTTGACTGGTGTTGCAAGGTAGAACCTAAAAATTACCAGACTTTTTCTCAGGTTGGTGGCACCAATGATGCCACCTTGTGGGCACTGACCCCCTTCTGAAAATAATATTTATTTTGTGACAAAAGTGCCATCTTCCACTCTTCCCAGTCTGATCCATGTGCTTCTCAGTGCATCCCAAGGGCTAGACATAGTTTAGCTTCTTTACCTCTCTCTACACCACAGTTCTTTTCTTCCCCACCCCCATTCCCTGTATCAATCCCACAAAGATTTTCAGCACCTCTGCACTCCTGATTCAGGGTTTGGAGTTTAGTAATGCAGAGATGCATCCCTCTCTGCCTCTGCTTTTAGCATTGGGGGCCGCAAATAACTTCCAGGAGGCCTATCATATGGTTAGCATGAGCCAATGAAAAAGCTTCAATAGGGCAGTGGTTGCCAAAAGAGCAGATGTGTCTGAAGTCTGCACCAGTTCATTTGGTGACCTCCTGAAATCTCTGAAAGATTTATATTGCTAATTATAGACCTTTTTTTCACCCTGATTTTTACCATCCTTCTCTTTGCTTAAAAAAAAACAAACTAGGAAACATTTCCATTTTTAAAATCTCATGTTATTTTATAAAGGACATAATTTTTAGAATATTGCCCTGAAATACCCTAGGGTTCTAAATATTTTCATAAACCATAATCTAGACTTTGTTTTTAGATTTTTTTTTTTAGTTGGCAAAATAAAAGTGGGAAGGGATGCCACGGCTATTTATACAGTTATCCTGAATTATGAAAGCTCAAGGTAATTAAAAAAATTACAACAACAAACGTGCTTCAGTTAGAATTTGATATTTATTATGGTTTAAAAGTTGTGAAAATAAATCAGAGTTGACTGGAAATTTATGTGTTCATCAGATAATTACTGATGAGAAGAGACTGCAAGGGAAATTGGATGGCTTAGCAGGCCATACTGCAGTCGTTAATTGAGGAAATGAGCTGCATGTTATAGTCCAATTTTGTTTTGACCATGGAGATTTCCTTCGTCAGCATTTAAAGCAAACAAACACATAGGGAACTCTAGATGGACTGCCCCCATTTAAACGGGATGTGAAAAGGGGAAAACAGAATTAATGCATCTCCCAAATGTGTGCCAGTCATACTAGGATCGAAGTTTTCAATTTTCGATTTTTCTCTAATAGCATTAAGATGAATGCTGTTCCTCTGCCAATTTTGCCTGAAAAATAGGAGCATGGGTTTTCAGACAATGAGTGTCAAGGCCACTGGCAGTCAATGAAGATGCTGTGGAACGAAAAATACGGGACTAGACTTTGAGTTCACATTAGCACACCCATAATAAGAGAGTTAGGCACACATAGTTCAGAAAGAAGAAAGGGCAAAAAAGAGAAGTTTAAGACGTGGAACAGTCCATATTTTATGGATCAGACCACCTGGTACATAAATTATTGCTCAATCAATTCCTGAAGAATCAAGAAATTGGTCTAAGAGTTATATAGATTGTGAGGAACAAGTTGGCTTAGTGGGCAAAGCACAGGTCAAGAAACCTGCAGAGGCTTCCTGACTGCCACGTAACAGCTGTATGACCATGGTAAGTCATTTTTACTTCCCTGGTCTCAGCTTTCTCATTTATAAAGTGGGCACTACATAAGCTGTTGTGAAGAAAGCAGCATATAAACATAGGTCATTTACTAGTAAAATGTGAATGAGTACTTGAATGATTCCTATTTTGAACTAGCAAGAAGCAAATTAGTCACTTGTGATTTTACGGTATGTAGCTACTATTGATGCCTTCGTTAAGTGCCAAAGTCCAGAAGGCAGTGACCTGAAAAATGACATGGATCTGATTCTGTAACATGGTTTTAGGCCACAACAGGTAAAGGAAAGAATAATCTCAAATAAATTTTACCATTTATGGGTACCTGAGAGGAGGTGATACGTACCCAAAGCCCTCCATACACACACACACACACACACACACACACACACACACACACAATCTGAACAAAAATGTCCACACAGAGACAATTCTAAACCCGTTGTCGCTGATCCAGGAAAATTTGTTGTCAGGGACTTGATTGTGTATGAAAGGAATGTTGTTTTGTTTCAGAACCAAAGATTTCCGACAAGATAGAGCATGAGCTTTCTGAAAGGGGAGAGCTTTTTGTTTTTTTCTCACAAACATGCTCAGACATAGCTTTCCTTTCAGCTAATTAAGCTGTTTTAAAGCAAACTGGTCAAACAGTGACATCTCAGTGGGGAGTCTGAGAGTCAATTGCATGATCTAGAAGGCAGGACACTTAGAGGGTGACTCCAACTATTGTTTCCCAGAGCTGAATATTTTCTCCTTGGTCAATGCTGCCAAAGTGACCCATACAATCGGGAGAATTCAAAGCCACTGACCTCAAGAGATGCCATTAAGAAGGCAACCACAGAATAAGATTTCATGGTCAGGAGCCAAACTTACCCTCTCCTACCACGTCCTGATGCTTACAATATTTTATATGTATGTTTTCTTCCTGTCATTAGCATATGGTTAAAACAGCTAGCTAAAAAGAGAACACAGCCATCAGGAACTGCTATAAATAATTACACCCGTGCCAACGTGAGACTGACTCACAGGCTTTTTAAATAAGCAATGTAATGAAGAAGAAAATAGTCTTATGGAAATATAGTGGGTCCTTGAGTAGAAAGACAGTGAATAATTAGCAAGAATGAGTTTCACTTTGCTAAGTCACACAAATGGTGTGGATGATGGACTCTTTCCCTGTCATATATTTTGTAGAACAAAGTATGACACCCATTGTCTTTCCAAGCTATTGGACAGAAAGTTGGTGTTTTCAACATCTGCCAAATGACCATCCACTTTCCCATATGAGGGTGGGGGATGGGCATAAACTATTTTAAAGATTCTATTAAATGTAGTAGGGGCCAGGAAAATTTGAACTTCCACATTTCATTTGCGAATCTCAATACTCTATCACAGCTTTTATTTTTCAGCATAGGTGAAATGGATGCTTGTAATTTAAAGAAAGTTAACTCCAATATATACACGCAAAGGAACACACATATTCACACATTCATTGTGAGGGGAAGGGGAGAAGGAAAAAGTTCATTGCTGAGCACAGTCTGGCATCTAATAGGCACTTAAATGTTTATTGATTGATTGATTTTATCAGTATGGGGAACGTTCATTGACAGAATTCCCTTCATCAGTGGAGATCAGCATAGTCTAAAGTAACTTGCCCATGGTCATAAAGCCAAGTATCAGAAACAGAGATGAAACAAGTCTTCCTGACTACAAGATTCATTCTCCCATATTACCTTTAACTCTAACAATATCATAATGTTAAATATTCCTCTACACTAGCAAAACCACTCCAAGATTTTAACTCTAACAATATCATAATGTTAAATATTCCTCTACACTAGCAAAACCACTCCAAGATTCACAAGGCTATCCACTAATCCTATATGGCTCTGGGGAGAAGTACCATGATGTTTTGCCTTAAATCAAGGTAAGTCTTCTTACAGAGGCTTTACAGAAGTCCACATGCCACCAATGTTGTCATCTTCACAGTGTAGTAGAAAGAATACTGTACTCGGCTTACGGTCTACACTAGGCCCATCGCTAACCAGCTGAATCTCTGTTGGGATCACTTTTGACTTTCATAGTCTATGATTCTCTGAAAGAAAAAACAAAGAAAGACAATTGTAAAAAAAAAAAGAGAGAGAGAGAAAAGGGAGAGTGATAGTAGATTATTTGTAACTTTTCCTTAGAAGGTCTTTGTTGTTTAGTCATTTTTCAGTTGTGTCTGACTCTTTGTGGCCCCATTTGGGGTTTTCTTGGCAAAGATACTAGAATGGTTTGTCATTTCCTTCTCCAGCTCATTTAACAAATGAGGAAACTGAGACCAGTAGGGTAAAGTGACTTACCCACATAGCTTATAAGTATCAGAGAATAGATTTGAACTCAGGAAGATGAGTGTTCCTGATTCCGTGATTGCATCATCTAGCTGCCTACCCCTTGACTCACTAAATCAATATACTAAAGACCCAGGTAAATAATTTTTTTAAAAAGTTGTGAACCATGGTGTAAAGAGGAGAGAAAGAGACTTCAAGCAAACAAGGTAAATGTGTACAAGACAAAAAAAAAATACTTAAAGACTGCAACTTCCTCTCAGAGACTAAAGAAAATTGCAAAGGTAAAAGAAGGTTTGGAATCCATCAGTGTTCTATTCTCTCTAGTCACACATAAGCTACGCTTATTTATAGCAAGTACTGGTGGTCTATGTGACACAATTAACTCATATACTAAAGATACAGGTAACTGATTTTTGAAAAAGCAAATCCATTTGCTAATAAGGAATCAACTTAAAAATGAAAATCCCCCTAGTATAAGCTAATAGTTTTGCTCTATCTATACAGCCAGAGTATGATGGATAATCCATGGGGTGGCTAATAAGGTACCATCCTTATATACTTCTTAGAGACTATGCGGTTTGGAAAACTAAAGCCACCTCAGCCTGACTTAATTACTTCTACTCCCAATGGTTTTCATTAGAGCAATTCCTAAGCCATGCTGATAGCTTAAGATCATTGCCTTTGAGTCAGAAGAACTGGGTTTGAGTTCTACTCTGCCACTTTCTAGCTACATGACTTAGCAAATTTCTTCTCTCTGCATCTCAGTGTCCTTACCTATAAAAGGAGGAGGTAGTACTAGATGTCTAGAGTCCCGTTTTGTTCTAACATTCTGTGCTTTTGTATGAGGCTTAGGCAAAATAGCCTTCTCCTCTCCTCCCTCTCCCCTATCTATGCGCACTTAGATACTGCAATTGACAACGCTTTGTTGTAGGGCTGTCACTAGATAGTCAAAATGAGTGGAATTGGGCAGTTGCTTTGCCCTGGCTAGGCTTGCTCAGTCTGTATCATGCAGCATGCCAACAGATCATGAAGGGCAGGTAAATGACACAGTGGATAAAAGGCTGGGCCTGGAGTCAGGAAGACCTGAGTTCGAATGTGACCTTGGACACTTACTGTTGTGACCCTTGGGCATGTTTTACCTCAGTTTGGCCATCTGTAATAAGGGAAAAATAATAGCACTTTCCTCCCAGGCTTGTTGCAAGGCTCAAATGAGATAATACTTGTAAAGTTCTTAGCACAGTACCCAGCACATAGTATGTTCTATATAAATATTACCATTGTTCTTATTCAGATCCATTACTTAGACTGGCCATCCACAAGCAGGCTGGGTGATGCGTTTGTCTCCTGAGTATCACTGACTGTAATGTCTGCTACATTTACTGTCCGAGCTGTTCAGAATGCTCCTGCGCAGTTATTCTCATTAAGAAAAAATAACAAAGGAATCATGAAACTAAATGAAAATACAAAATATAAACTAAAGCAAAATACAAAATCCTTAATTAATGGGGCATTACAGCTGAAGTTAATAGAATAATGGTTTTAGAAAAATAATGGTCCGAGGGGGACACAAGAACTTTGTGAAAGTTTTATGAATTTTGATAACATTAAAGTAGTGTGTAAGCATCTGCTATAATCATTTTTATGATTTTGTTATTACTGTGACTGTAATTCTCATATTATTTATCCTTGTTAACATGGCCAAACTAAAAGCAGATAAAAGCTATGTATCACACTGGAAAGGACTGGAAGTTTCAGGATTTGTGCTTGAGCTTCAGGGTTATCACTAGTTATCTCTGTGGCTGTGCTTTCCCTTCTTTTGGCCTCTTCTATAAAGGAAAGGGCTTAGACATTCAGGGGGTCTTAAAGTTTATATTTTTTTGTTTTGGATTTGGTTTTGTTTTTTGCTGCGTGTCATCTGGTAAAACTCATAGACCCCTTCTCAGCACAATGTTCAAAATATGTAAAATACATCAGATTACAAAGAAAAACAATTACATTGAAATATAGTATGAATATATATATTTTATATGCATTATGTATATATTATACATATATATATATATATATTTCTTTAAATAAGCTCATGAACCTCATCTTAAAAAGTCCTAACTAGATTCCATGATCTCTAAGGCCTCTTCTAGATCTAACATTCATTCTATTTTTCTTCTGCTAAATAATTCTATACCATTGAGGCCAATTACAAATGTAGTCATCATGCTCAGGATATACTTTTAAGTCTCCTTTTGGTTAAAATAAAAATGCTTATTTGAGGAGAGAGAAGGTTGAATGTCATGTGTGAATGATTATTTTCCCCATATGTATGGTAAAATCTATAACTTCACCCATGACATTTGCTACTTATCATGTTTTGAAATGAAATTTAATTCTTCCTGGACTATAAAGGGTGTGAAAGGTGGTGTACAAATTTGTGTAATCAAATTACTTTTAAGTAGAAAGCAGCTACTCTACAATGTCGTGTCGTTTTTCAGTCCTGTCTGACTTTTCATGACCTCATTTGGGGTTTTCTTGACAAAAGTACTGGAATGGTTTGCCATTTTCTGCTCCACCTCATTACATGGATGAAGAAACTGAGGCAAAAAGGGTGAAGTGACTTGCCCAGAGTTACACAGCTAGTAAGTGTCTGAGGCCACATTTGAACTCAAGAAAAGCAGTCTTCCTGACTCCAGGTCCAGTCTATCTATCCACTGTGCCAGCTAGCTGTCCTTTTTTTTACCTTTTTTTTCTTTCATTTTTCCACTTATTCCCATTAGCTCTTTTGGTCACAGTGTCACAACTGTTGACTCACAACTCCTTGAAGGCAGGAACCTTGTTTCCTTCTGCCTGTATTTGTATTCCTTGTGCTTGACACAATACCTGGTACATGGTTATTACTCAATAAATGCTTGTTGATTGATTCTGTTAAAACTTCCTATTCTTTTTCAGATGAATTGCTGTATGTATAGTGTATTTATGAAGTTGATTTTTTGAATCCAGGTGAAAGACTACATTTATCGCTATTGAATTTTATCTTTTTAGATTTAGTCCAGTGTTTAATTTTGTCAAGATTCTTTTGAATAGCCATTTACTTCCATTTCCTCTAGGACTGTGCTTTCTCAGTCATATTCCTTCATGTATCCTCAGTCTTTTTCAGTACTTCCTGTCAGTCCACAAACATGTTCAAATCTCATCATGCTTAAAAACAAAACAAAACAAAAACTCAACACAAGCCTTTCCTTCATTCTCCCACCCCTGCAGACAATAATCTTACCTCATCTCCTTTGCTGAGGATCAAAGAGATATTATTTGTAAAAGCACTTACCCGAGTACATGGCAGATGTTTAATAGATGTTTTACCTCTTCCTTGTTCTCCATTGAACAACTCTAGAAAGAATAGACCACTCTTACTGTCTCTACCCCATCCACTCACTCCTCTGGACCCCATTATGGACCCTCTACCAAAACTACTTTTGCCTGGCTTATTAATGACCTCCTGATTCTTAAACCCAATGTCCTCATTCTCTTTGAACTCTGCCACACTTTCTAGTGTTAACCATTCTCTCCTTAATTACTACTCTTTTTTTTAGCTTCTTTGATACTGAAATCATATAGTTCTTATGAAATCTCAATATTGAAAAGTATCTCAGAGACCAACTAAAGAGTACGGTCCTGACTCTAACTTCTGCGAGTCAAGGTGGATGAAGAAAACAACCCCCTTAAAAAGCAGAATTGGCCAAATGGAAAAGGAGGCACAAAAACTCACAGAAGAGAACTTCTTAAAAAGTAAAATAGGCCAAATGGAAAAGGAGGTATAAAATCTAATTGAAGAAAACAACTTGTTAAAAATTAAAACTGGGCCAGTGGAAGCTAAAGATTCTGAGACATCAAAAATCAGTCAAACAAAATCAAAAGAATGAAAAAATAGAAGAAAACATAAAGTGCCTCATTGGAACAACAACTGACCTGGAAAATAGGTCCAGGAGAGATCATTTTAAAATTATTGGTCTACCTGAAAGTCATGATGAAAAAAAGAACCTGGACAGCATCTTTCAAGAAATCATCAAGGAAAACTGCTCTGAGGTCCTAAAACCAGATGGTAAAATAGTCATCAAAGGAATCTAATGATCACCTCCTGAAAAAGATCTCAAATTGAAAATGACAAGGAATATTGTAGCCAAATTCCAGAATTTTCAAGTCAAAGAGAAAAATATTGCAAGCAGCCAGAATGAAAAAACAATTCAAATATCATGGAACCACAGTCAAGGTTATTCAGGACCTTGTGGCTTCGGCATTAAAATATTGGAGGGCTTGGGATATGATATTCTGTAAGGCAAAGGAGCTTGGATTACAACCAAAAATCAACTGCCCAGTGAAATTGAGCATAATCTTTCAGAGGATATAGACATTCAATGAAACAAAACTTTCAAACCTTCCTGATGAAAAGACCAGAACTCAACAGAAAATTCGATCTTCAAATACAAGACTCAAGAGAAGCATAAAAAGATAAAGAGGAAAGACTCAAGAGAAGCATAAAAAGGTAAAGAGGAAAGACTCAAGAGAAGCATAAAAAGGTAAAGAGGAAAGAAAAAACAACAATGCTATTCAATAAGGGCAAACTGTTTATATCCCTACAAGGGAAAAATGATGTTTGTAAGTCTTGAGAACTACACCTTTATTATCACATTTAGAAGGGGTATACATAGATAGAGGATATGGGTATAAAATGACTTTGATATGATGATAAAAATCTAATCAATTGATGAAAAGGGATTATACTGTAAGCAGAAGAAAGGAGGAGGCAAAAAAGGCAAATTACATTACATGAAGAGGCACAAAGACCTATTACAGTAGAGGGAGGGACATATGCATTTTTTGAATCTTATTCTCATCAGATTTGGATCAAAGTGAGAATCACATAATCAGGTATAGAAATCTAACTTACCCTATAGGAAGTAGGAGGGGAAAGGGGGAAAGAAAAGGGAGGGAGTGGATAGAAGGAAGATCAGATTAAGGGAGGAAGTGGTCAAAAGCAAAATTTTAGTGAGGAGGGGAAGGAAGAAAGGAGAGAAAAAAGCATGAACAGGGAGGAAAATAAGATGAAGAGAAAGACACAGAGAATAATCATAACTGTTAATGTGAATGGGATGAACTCTCTCACAAAACAGAGGCAGATAGCAGAGTAGATTAAAATCTATAATCCTACAATATGCTATTTACAAGAAACACATCTGAATCAAAGAAATACATACAGCGGAGGCGGAGCCAAGATGGCGGAGTAGAAAGACTCACCTATGCTAGGTCCGAACCCACAGCCCATAGATTTCCTGTAAAAAGAACTCCTGACAAATTCTGGAGCAGTGGAAGCCGCGCAGAAACATAGTGAAGGAGATTTCCA
>CM053770.1:417966566-417991693 GCA_028658325.1 Potorous gilbertii | reverse complement strand
GGGGAGAAAATTTTGGAACCCAAAATCTTGTGAAAATGAATGTAAAAAGTTAAATAAATGTATTTATAAAAAAAAAAAAAAGAAATACATACAGCGTAAAGGTAAAAGGCTAGAGTAGAATATATTATGCTTCAGTTGAAGTTAAAAAACGAAGCAGGAGTAGCAATCCTGATCTCAGACATAGCAAAAGCAAAAATAGATTTAATTAAAAGAGATAAGGAAGGAAACTACATCCTGCTAAAAGGCACCATAGACAATGAAGTAATATCATTATTAAACATACATGCACATATATATTAAACATATATAACAAGTGGTATAGCAGCCAAATTCTTAGGGAAGTTAAAAGAGTTACAGGAAGAAATAGACAACAAAACTATACTAGTGGGGGACCTCAACTTCTGCCTCTCAGAACTAGATAAATCTAACTGTAAAGTAAACAAGAGAGAAGATAAAAAGATAAACAGAATTTTAGAAAAGTTAGATATGGTAGAACTCTGGAGAAAACTGAATGGGGATAGGAAGGAATATATTTTCTTCTTATTACATGGCACCTATGCAAAACTTGACCATGTATTAAGGCATAAAAATTTCACAATTCAATGCAGAAAGGTAGAAATAGTAAATGCATCCTTTTTGGATCATGATGTAATAAAAATTACATGTAATAAAGGGCCATAGAAATATAGGCTAAAAATGAGTTAGAAACTAAATAATCTAATCCTAAAGAATGAGTCAAACAACAAATCATCAAAACAATCAATAACTTCATTCAAGAGAATGAAAATAATGAGACAACATATCAAACTCATGGGATGCAGCAAAAGCAGTTCATAGAGGAAGCCTTATATCTCTAAATGCTCACATGAATAAAATTGAGAAAGAGGAGCTCAATAAATTGGGCATGCAACTAAAACAGTTAGAAAAAGAACAAATTAAAAATCCCCAATTGAATATCAAATTAGAAATTCTGAAAACCAAAGGAGAGACTAATAAAGTTGAAATAAAAAAACTGTTAAACTAATAAATGAAACTAAGGATTGCTTTTATGAAAAAATAAAATAGATAAACCTTTGGTTAATTTGATTTAAAAAAAGAAAGAAGAAAACCAAATTACCAGTATCAAAAATGAAAAGGGTGAATTCACCACCAATGAAGAGGAAATTAAAACAATAATTAGGAAATATTCGGCCCAACTGTATGCCAATAAATTTGATAATATTAGTGAAATGGATGAATATTTACAAAAATATAAATTGCTCAGATTAATGGAAGAGGAAATAAAATATTTAAATAACCCCATCTCAGAAAAAGAAATTGAACAATCCATCAATGATTTGAAAAAAATCTCCAGAGTCAGATGACTTTACAAGTGAATTCTATCAAACATTTACACTATTTTGGAAAAGAGGCTAAGAGGGAGTGCTACCAAATTCTTCTTGTGATACAAATATGATGCTGATACCTAAAGCAAGAAGAGTTAAAACAGAAAAAGAAAATTAGACCAATTTCTCTGATGAATACAGATGCAAAAATTTTAAATAAAATATTGGCAAAGAGATTATAACAACTTATCTTGAGAATAATACACTATGAGCAGGTAGGATTTATACCAGGAATGCAGGGCTGGTTCAATATGAGGAAAACTATCAGCATAATTGCCTATATCCATGAAAAAAACTAACAAAAATCTTATGTTTATCTCAATAGATGCAGAAAAAGTCTTTGACAAAATACAATACCCATTGCTATTAAAAAACAGAAAAAACCTCCAGAGAGCATAGGAATAAGTGGAGAAGATGTAGGAAAATTGTATTTGTTGGAGTTGTGAATTGATCCAACCATTCTGGGCAGCAATTTGGAACTATAGCCAAGGAGCTATAAAGTTGTGCATACTCTTTGACCCAGCAATACCACTTCTAGGTTTATATTCCAAAGAGATCATAAAATGGGACAAGGACCCACATAAACAAAAGTATTTATAGTAGCTCTTTCGGTGATGGCCAAGAATTAGAAATTGAGGGGATGTCCGTCAATTGAGGAATGACTGAACAAGTTGTGGTATATGAATGCAATGGAATACTATTGTTCTACAAGAAAAGATGAGCAGGTGGACTTCAGAAAAACATGGAAAGACTTATATGAACTGATGCTGAGTGAAGTGAACAGAAACAGGAGAACATTGTACACAGTAATTGCCACATTATATGATGACTAACTTTCAGACACTTAACTCTTTTCAGGAAAGGATCTAAGACAATTCCAAAAGACTCATGATGGAAAATATTGTCCACTTCTAGAGAAAGAACTTTGGAATCTGAATGCAGATGGAAGCATACTATTTTGTCTCTTTTTTGGTTTTGTTTTGTTTCTTCTTTCTCATCATTCCTCCCATTGGTTCTAATTCTTCTTTACAACATGACTAATATGAAAATATATTTAATATGAATGTGTATATATATATAGCCTATATCAGATTGCATGTCATCTTGGAGATGGGGGAGGGAAAGGAAAAAGGGGGAGAAAATTTTAAATTCAAAAACTGGTGGAAGTAAATGCTGAAATCTAAAAATTAATTAATTTAAAAAAGAGTATAATCATTATCTGAACAATAATCCCCCAAAACATACTTGGGAAGTTGTCATCCAGCTTTTTCTTGAATACTTCTAATGAGGAAGAACTTATTAACTCCTAAGTCAGTTCACACCTATTTTGGATAGTTCTAATTATCAGGAAGTTTTCTCCTTACCTCAAGCCATACTTTGTTTCTTAGAACCTCCCATCTATTGTTACCTAACTCTTATCACATGTTAAAGCCGAGAAGAAAAAAAGTTTCATTTTTTTCCATGTGGAAGCCCTTCAAGTACTTGAATATTACTATCTTGTCCCTCCCTCTAAGTCTTTTCTTCTCCAGGCAACACATTCCTAGGTCCTTAAGATAAACCGTCATATGTTATCATCTCAAGGTCATTCATCATCCCACTTGACTCCTGTCAGTGTTCTCCAATTTAACATCACCTTTCAGAAAATATAATCAGAATTGACCAGAGTACTACAGATGTGGTCTGAGCAGAGCTTAGTACATAGGAAGGTACATTCATTTACTGGCTATTATATCACACTATTGACTTATACTGAAACTGAAGATTATTGAAACCCCAAGATCTTTTTTTAAAAGAATGATTGCCTGGCCCTTCCTCTCTTAATATTGTCTTTGGGAAGCTGATTTTTGGAGATTCAAGTATAAAATTTTCTATTTATCACTACTAAGTTGCATCTCATGAAATTTGGTCCTAGGTGGGGAACCTGCCACCTCGAGGCTATATGGGTTGAATTCAAATAAAAATCTAAACAGACTTGTTCTGTTAAGTTTGTATTCAGTCCAAGGGCCATGGTTGAGGACCTAGAGAGACACATGTGGTCTCAAGGTCATAGGTTCCCCACCCCCATTTTAGACTATCAAGATTTTTAAAATCTTGATTTTGTTATGCAATATGCTTTCACTCCAAGTTTTGAGCTTTCTGCACATTTAATGAGTATGACAGCTATGCCTTTGTCCTAGCCATTAAAATGAAAAAATATTACAGTTCAGAGTCAAGCACAAATTGCTAAGACACTCTGCTGTGGACTTTTAGATCATCAGCAAACCATTGTTGACTATTTTGGGAGCTTGCTCATTTGAGAAACTGAATTCCACTAAATTGAACCATCACTCAGCCTGCAACTCCTCACTTTTTCTAAAAGAATACAATGATAAACTTTATCACATGATGTTGCCTTTCATTACTTTTATCTTGTACTCTTTCATTTCATTGGCCATCTCTTTTGTTGGCTCTTCATTCTCCTTCAGTGCCTTAGCTGCTTTGACTGTCCCTCAAGATTCTGTTCTTCTAGTCAAATCCAGAGAAAAAGAACTATGGAGCCTACGTGCAGATCAAAGCATGCTATTTGCTCTCCCTCTTGTTTTGTTTTGTTTGTTCTTTCTCATGGTTTCTCCCATTGGTTCTAATTCTTCTTTACAACATGGCTAAATGAAAATATGTTAAAATGAATTTATATAGAGAGCCTGTATCAGATCACACACCATCTTGGGGTGGGAGGAGAGAAGGGATGGGGAGAAAATTTGGAACTCAAAATCTTTTGGAAGTGAATGGTGAAACCTAAAAATAAATAAATATTTTTTAAAATAGATTCTGTCCTCCCTCATAAATAAACACTTTGTCTTGATGATTGCATCCACTATCACTGCTTTGGTGATTACTTTTATGTAGATGGCTCCCAGATACACACACACACATGTACACACACACATACATACACATATACATACACGCATATATATGTTTTATATATATATGAAATTTATAATCCATATGCATACACATACATACATACATAAGTAACCTCTTCCTTGACTGAGAGCTCCAATAAATGATTTTTCCTAATGGATATGTGTATTCTCCCTCTATGTTCCTCATAGAGTATCTCATATTTAACAGGTCCAAAATAAGTTCACCATCCCTCCTATTGGAAAAAAAAAACCCTGTCTGTCCTAATTACCCTATTATTTTTGATAATAGAACAATTTCCCAAGTTACTCAGATTTCATATCCTTTTTTTTTTCTGATCTAGGTCTATGACTCATCAGTGTAAGAATTCCCGATATAGATAGTCCCTCCACCAAGGAAGACCAGCAAATGTAAATTATAGTCTCAAAGAATTGCCTGTGGTCATATGGTCATATATGTCAGAATCAGAATTTGAACCTAGGTCTTTCTGATTTAAAGACTAGCCTTATAGTCACTATACTTTATTTCCTTTCTGTCAGGTTCATTATCTTGGAGTCAATTTTTTTTTACTCTTTTCTCCTTCTCACCCAAACATCTGGTTACCTAGAGTTACTGTTTCCACATGTTTCACAATCATTTCCTCCTCTCTATTCCCAATGAAACCATAGTCGAGGCCCTCATCTATTCTCACCTTCATGATTACAATAGTCTTCTACTGCGTTTTCCTTCTCCTAGGCCTTCTTGTCTTAATTATAATCTTTACAGCATTGCCCAACACGTTTTAAATGTACAATGATTTTTCTACTGAAAGACATTGAATAGCTTCACATTGTTCACCAAAACTTTTGATTTTTACATATAAGTGTCCTCAATCTGACTCCAATTGACCTTTTCATTATTGTTTCATCCTAGACCACCTTAATTACCCTGTATAAAGATGTAGTTTGCAGTAGGAAACTATAAAAACCTGTAGCTATGGCCCATTAGCTTAATGAGTGGTTTTATCTAAGTTCAGATGCACCTTCTCAGCTCAAAATAAGGACTGCATCAGTGACAACAAAAGAGTAACGAAAAGAAAGGAAAGGAAGTAAGTCCTTACAAGGGAAAAAAACAAACAGAAGGACTGAAAAATTTACTACAGAAAGAGGCCCTAACATATGTTTTAAAATTCAGACCTATGATTTCATTGGTATGAGGAACTCTTGGTATGGAAACTCCCTTCACCAACATAGATCAGCAGCTTCTTTGTAACTTGTAGCTTTAGAGTTGCCAAAGGCTAACTAGACAGTCCAATTGAGATGCACGGTATCATACAGCTAGTGCAGTATATGCCAAAGGAGGGACTTGAATCTCTGTTTTTCCTGATTCCAAAGTCAACCCTTGATTCACTCTCAACAAATACTTTGGCATAAAAGAAAGCAAAAAGATATTTCTAGAAAAGGGGATAATAATATTATTAACAACAACTTACTGTTGGAAGAAAACTACCATGACCAAGAACCTTAACAAAAGAATTTTTAAAAAGCGAGAAAGAGAATTACAGATCTTTATGAAGAATTCAAAAAGATTATCAAGAAAAAAAGACTATCAAGAGACATTACAATGTACAAAAGGAGGTAGAAAATCTGAATAAAGCAATTACAAGAAAATGACCAAAAACAAAATCCCACAATAATTCAGGAATACGCAAGAAATATTAGAACAGACAAAAGACATCAAAATGGAAAGAACACCTGTGGTCACTGCAAACTAAAGCAACTAATCCTGAAGAAAAAGTTGGCAAGATAATCTAACAGTGGTTGGCCTTCTGAAATAACAACAAAAATGTGAATCAGAGAGTATGAATATTATATTTCATGAAATTACTTAACAGCAGACCAGTAAAACCATAGGCTATCACCAGAGAAGAATCTCAACTTTAACTCACCCAGGAACGCAGTCACCAAACTCCAAAGTTTTAGGATCAAAGGGAAAGTATTTCAAGTTGCCAAGAAGAAGCAATTCATATGTCAAGCAATCTCAGTTCAAGTTGCTCAGAACTAATCACCTAAGAAAATAAATTTAAGGAAAAAACCCTGGAATTTCACATTCTAGAAAGCAAAAGTAAAACAATTTAAAAACAATAGTAACATCTTACAAAGCTGAATATATTTTTAATCAAAATGACATGGATTTTAAATAACAAAAATAATTTTAAAATTTTAAATAGAGTTCTCGAGAAAGTCCTTGTAGGAGTAAACCTGAACAACTATATAAGGAGGCAATGTGACACAAGTTAAACAGTTAGCTAGAGCCAAGAGGATCTGCATTCAGGTGCTCTTGACACATTGACATATATTGGCTGTTTGACCGTAGGCAAGTCACTTAAACTCTCAGGAACCCCAAGCAACTCTTTGAGACTACAAGTTGTTGATCTATATAGGTTAAAGGTTTCCAGATGGTCCCTATACTGATGAAATCCTAGGTCTAATAATTGTTGCCCTGCACCCATTAGATGTGGAATGTGCGCTATGTACTATTAACCAATAAAAAAAAAAGAAAGAAAGAAGCAAAATATATTCCTAGCCCTCAAGAAGCCGGTAGTCTAGTAAGAAAGGGCTAAGACAAATAAAGAGGTAACAATAACACACATTATAATACGGTAAGTGCTAACAGATTAGTATGAGAGATTGAAGCCAGCAAAGATTATGGAGCTTAGGAGTTTCATGAAGGCTGTTACACCGGAGCTCAGCACTTAAGGAACAAAAAGAGTTCAACAGACATTCAAGCAATCAGTCAATAAACACTTATTAAATGCCTATGTACGTGCTGAGTGCTGCATTAGGCACTGAAGTATGACTGTAAAAGTGAAAATGTCTCTGCTTTGAAGGAGCTTACACTTAATTGAAGAAAGTATGTGCATTTATCAAGATTCATATAGATATCTATGTGTATCAGATAAGGCGAAGGGACGAAGAGTACTTATCTTGAGGATGAGGAAAGGCTTCAGATACAAGATGGATCTTGACTGAGTATTAATGGAAATCAGAAAGATACAATGGCAGACCATTGCAAGCATAAGGAATGGCATACCCAAAGAGAAAAGGGGCAGGATTTGTGAGCAGACTAGTTTTAAAGGTATCTAGAGAACATGAAAGAGAGTAGTATATGGCAAGACTAGAAATATACTTTGGAGTCAGGTTGTAAGAGATCTTGAATACCAGAATAAAAATTCTGCATTTTATTTGATAATTAATGGCATGGATATGCAATCAGGAAAATAACTATTTTTTTCCAAATTTATTTATTTATTTATTTTCAATTTTCAATAGTCACTTCCATAAGTTTTAAATTTTCTCTCTCTCCCTCCCCAAGAAGGCATGCAATCTTATACAGGTTCTATATATATTCCTATCAAACACATTTCACATTAGTCATGTTGCATAGAAGAATTAAAACAAATGAGAGAAAACATGAGTAAAATTAAATAAAACAAAACATAATGAAAGAGAAAATAGTCTACTTTGCTTTGCGTTCCAACTCTATAGTTCTTTCTCTGGATTTGGATGGCATTTTGCATTGGCAGTATTTTAGGTAAGAAAATCATTCTTTCAGAATTATTTTGATTTAATCCTTCCATCCATTCTATTCTTGGGGTCCATCTATATAAGTTTGTACCTCAAAGTGAAAATAAAACCAATGTGAAACTAGTGGGGAGGGAGAATTCACTGAAGTCTGTCTCGATCCCTTGGCCTCTCATGGTTTTCAAAGATGTTGCCCTAAGAATGTCATTGATGAGATTCAGGGGACAAATCACCTCAGTGTTATTCCTATCCCTGTTGGCAGCTTCCCTAGTAAAGTCATCTCTACCCCATAGATTGGAGACTAGGTATAATGGGTATGGTTCAATAAGATTGGGCACTCTTTGGAGACAGTCTTGTCAGCTTTGGCTCACCTTGAATTGCAGTTGTCTGAGTCTTCCTTCATTAGCCATGAGAAGACCTTCCCAGTGCCATTCCCTGGTCCTTTTTTCTGGCCTTTTGCTCTTTTTCCTGTGTAGTTGCATGTTAAACATGATGACTGGCTCTATAGAAGCCATGTGTTGTCATAATGTAACATCATTAAACAAAGTGTTTAGAGCAGTTTTTGCAGGGCCAGAACATGATCAACAAAGCCCGCCAATTACAGTGTCATTTTGGGTAGTTGTTAAGGTTTCAAATGTCTCCAACTTTCTCTGGTAGGCCATATTGAGCATGTCACAGTGAACATCTGAGATAACGATTTGCTCGGCAATGTGCAATTCTCGCTCTCTTTTTTTTTAAATATCAGAGAAGAAAGAGTTCTTTATCCTAATTTGGCTCCAATGTCCACACACATTGCTCCAGCGTCTGTAGCAGCATGTGTTTCTAGGATTGTTCTGGAAGCGAAAATGCAGAAACAGCAGGGAGCAGAGGATAAACAGGCAATTCGTGACTCATTAAAACAAGCATTGGTAGCCAACATCGTGGAGTGTGTGAAGACCCCAGATCCAACTCGCCTATAAACTTTTTTTACCAGCTGGACTTAGCATCTGTCAGAGTTTGGAAGGAGAGATAATCTGGTACAAATGATTTCAGTGTGTCGCATTTATTAACCTGCCACCTTACATAACACTGCTGATTGGGAACTCGGGGAACCGTTTGTGCAACGACCCAGCCGATTGTTGGAATGTTACAGCTTCACTAATAAAGATGTGGGTGATTTTAAAAAAGAAGAAAAAATGCAACAAAGACCATAGAACAACTGGAAAATAATAATGAAGCAAAAGGAGGGAAAAGAAAGAAAAACATCATAGTCTTGAGAAATGTACGTGCCCAAAGAACCATTTATGCTCATTTCAGATTTTGGACATTTCCAATTCTTCACATCAATTAAGCAAACTTTTATTTTAAATAGTGCTTTTGCTAGCAGTCCTCAACAAATGCCATATGGGGAGCACTATCAATTCATTCCCCAGGCTTCTGTACAGAGCAAAGGAAATGCTTCAAGAGATGAATTTTTGACGAATTTCAGAAAGGCATTGTCCCTATTTCTGTGAAGTTTTCACGGTGGAATTGATGAGGAAGGAAATCAGCCTTAACAATGAAAACAATGTCTATTTTTTTTAGGTCTTAGACTATATTTAAACTACATCCTAGTTAGGAAATCTAAATTCCTGGACATTAAAGAAAATAATATCCCCCAGAAAATAATAATAGTATATCTCCCAATTGTGTGATAATAACAGTAACAGATAATATTTATACAATGTTTTCAGTTTTGTAAAACACTTTACATATAGTATCCCATTTGATCAAGTACAGGAACATAGATTTATTTCCAGGACTTTGATTTCTGTACTTCTGCCATCAATATTTGCTTGGGGTCATTCAATAAAGCAAGAGAAAGGAAAACTGCAAAGCAGGATGTTGTTTCTTATTCAACTAGCATACTAGCAATTTCAAATTAATGGGGATGTTTACTCTCTAGTACAAAATTTGCGCATATTAGCTTATAAAATATGGATAAGCTGCTTTCCTATAGCAAAATACAGTGTTGCCGTTTCAAAAATGAAAATTGGAGAGACTTGGGGGAAAAAATTCAGCCTTAGGAATTGCCTCCCATTTTTGCAATGGTTAGCCTATTATTTGTAGTTTTGAAACTTTATTGGTCCCCAATCTAATCTTTTCTGAGTATAAAAACATTAACATATGGTTTAACACAGCACAGGGCTGGAAAGTCCATATCCCAAATGCGCATTGTATGCAGGGTGACATTCACACTAAATATCATCCCACAGGGTCTGTACTCCATTTTACCTGGGATTGGAGAGCCATGAAATCTCTGGAAAAGTTGTTCATGAGTCTGAACCAAATGGTGCACAGTGTACTGAGATACTAACAGTGTCTGCTTCTGCCAAAGGTTGTGGCTCAAATGTCTCTCTAAGTAACATTAAAAATCTGCTGCTTCATGCCTATGAATTTCAATATTTATAGTGTTCAATAAAATGGTCCACTGTCAGAGGGAGATGTGCCACTGTGCACTCTCTGAGCAGATGGGCCACAATATGGCACATTTACATGGACCAGCTGTGGAGAGCAGAAATGAATGCTGGTCATAGGCAGGATACAGGCGCCACATCTGGAATTCGAACAGACTGGTCTCTGTCCCTATTGTCAACTTTCCTAGAGCAGGATGAGCTCTGATTTAAAGCTGCTCACCAGTGTACCTTAAACTGTATCAAGAGTGCTCATTAACACAAGAGACTATAGTGAAGTTTAGGGCCTGGAACTTCTCTGTTGGGCAGCTGTTAGAATCTGTGGGTGATGCTGTGGAGTCTATCATAGAAACACCCAGGGGAGACATTCTCTCATGCATGGTGCAGTGTTCTATATTTAACATTTAAAAAAATCACATGTACTGTGCTATTTTTTACTTTAAACATTTTTTGATCAGAAGAGAAAATATACTGAAGAAAATGTACCATCCCAGGGATTGTATTTTAATGCTTTAGTGAAGATGTTCATATCTTTTCAGGTTCTCAAAAGGCAATAACCAAGAAATCTATAGAACTTTGGATTAAAATGCTCATAGTTCAAGTACACAATGAAAAGTTTATAAAATTGAGAAGTCTCTGAGTCTAAATGCTTCCTTTATGATATTGGTATTTGGGTCAGCCAGTCAAGAACTGTCTTTATTTCTTTCACAGAACATTGTCATGAAATAGTTCTGAGGATTTGATCACAAGTCCCAAAAACATCACTCTCCCAGGAAAAGATATGTCTATTTATTACGTAAAATCTGAGTGAAAAGTTTATTTCTCAGGAAAATATCTTTTGTAAAAAAAGTTTTAATTTACTTTCAGTCTTTTATCAACAAAATGTTTACCCGGCATTAGCTTGAAAAATAAATGCATATGGTCTTTGGTGCATTTTTCTTTGATTGGAGTTTATCTACTTCTTTCCTCATACCTACTCAAAGTTTATTTCTAGTTGTTGAGTCATTTCATTCTCATCCAATTTTCTGTGATTCCATTTGGGATTTTCTGGGCACAGATACTGGAGTGGTTTGCCATTTCCTTCTCCAACTCATTCATTGATAAGGAAACTGAGGCAAACGAGATTAAGCATGCAAGTCACACACCTAGTAAGTATCTGACTCCAAATTTGAACTTAGAAAGATGAGTCTTCCTGATTCCAAACCCAGTGCTCTATCCACTGTGGCACCTAGCTGCCCCATTATTTCTAGTATCATATCCCATCATTGAATTAAATGCTCCTTCCTTCTATATATATTGAAATAGTATATATATATATGTACATATATATGCATTTATGTATGTAAGTACATATGACATGTATATATGTATGTATACACACATATATAAAATATAAAAGTATTCAGTGAAACAACTCATAAAATAGTTAGCATCTATATAGTGCTTTACAATTTTCTCATTTTTATTCTCCAGAAAACCTGGGAAGCAGATGATATTAGTTTCTCCATTTCAGAAATGACAAAAATGAGGCAGACAGAAGTTAAGTGATTTGTCCAGGGTCACAGAGGCAGTATTGTCACTCAGGTCTTCCCAACTTCACATCTAGCATTCTATTCTATTCATCACACTATAAAAAAAGACTTAATTTTTTAAAATTTCTGTATTTTTTAGGGTTGTGTCTTTTAAAAGTCATTTTTCTTTTTCCAATCCAACCAAACAGTTTGTGGATGTAGGGATTTCCCTGTGTGGAAATTCCCTCTATCAATGCAGCTCTGTTATTTTTCTGTAACTTAAATTCATTTTCTATACCAAAAAGTTAAGTGACTTCTCAGGATGCAAATCTTGAACCAATGTCTTCTTGACTAACATATGTCATTCAGTCTAACATCCATCTATGTGGAACCCAAAACTAAAAAATTCATTTTGCACTATTTGGTGCCATACCTTAACAAAAAGCTCTACTTGAAACAGTATCAGAAAAGTTGTATCATATGACTATTTTTCACTTATTTAAAAGGTAAATGAGGCCCAAATGTACTGCTCATTGCTTAAGTGAGTGAGTGATGGTATACGATGGCACTAATTAACACACAACACACTATCAAATAACTGGAATACAGTGGTCTAAGGAGAGCAATGATTCTTTACAATCACTGCAGCACCTCTCTTCCATGAGGTTGTGTGTGTGTGTGTGTGTGTGTGTGTGTCTGTGTGTTGGTTCTTTTTTTTTTTTACTACACATTCAGTATTATGAAGACATATTATTAATGGCAACCCCTGTGAGCACACCTTAGTGATACACACCATAAGAACTCCATCAATGCACATAGTGAGGGAGGGAATGCTGTGCTGTGTATGAATTACAGATTTTTACGGCCATCATGTCAAGTCTGTACTGTAGGCTGTGATGACAGACTCAATGAAATGCTCCAAAAACTGGCTATCATATAATAGATTGCATGTTGTTACATCTCCCACACAATGTAGAATCATAGCATATTTATAAATTCTCCCCTCCCCACCTGGCAATAATTAAATTGTTCACCAGGCAATTCAATTCAATTCTTTTTACTGAGATCACATTTATTTTTTCTTTTTTTTTTTTTTTAAAGTGTTGTTCTGTATTTGATCAACATCATTGGACGTGAATTTTCCATGTTGATGTCCTGAAGAAGAAAAGAAAATTGTCAGTGAAATCACAGCTCTATTTTATTAATTTACATTTTTATAGAACATAATAAATTCGAGGAGTTAGTTTCAAAGCTATCTTGTTTGTCTGTGTCTCCTTTTGAAGCCCCTTCCAGGCCTTTAAAAAGTGTTTCAATAACTGTTCTTTCTTTTCTTATTTGGAGGTTGCTTATTGCTAGTCTCCCTCTTTCAAATGCATCCCTAAATTAAAATAATATACCTCATAATAAATAAGTATAGTCAAACAAAACAAATACACACATTGGCCATGTCTGAAAATGCATATTTCAGTCTGCCTCTAAAGTGCCCCACCCCTTTTGGAGTCCCTTGCCCCCTTATCCTATCGCCAGCCTTGTCCTGCCAAGCATCAACCTTTGATTTCTCCCACCATCTGCTGCCTTTGCTTCTCTTCATGTGCCACTGACTGTCAGCATGTTTCATCATCAGTCTTCTGGTGCAGTGATTGGATATTGTATTGATCAGAGTTTTTAAGTCTTACAGAGTTTTTTTTTCTTTATGATTTTATAGTCATTATCTACATTATTCTCCTGGTTTTCCTCACTTCACTCTGCATCAATTCAAATGTCTTCCCAGGTTTCTCTGAAACCATTTCTTCTTCTCTTCTCAGCACAATGGTATTCCATCATATTCATATATAATAATTTGCTCAGCAATTCCCCAGTTGATTTTTGTCCAATGTCATTGTCCAATTGTAAAAGGGACTTTAGTTTGTCCTCCTTTAGTTTCCAATTCTTTGCTAAATAAAAAATAGCTAGTATTTGTGAAGTGTTTTTATGATTTATAAAGTGTATACATATTATATTGTGCTTATATATATAGCATACATTATATATGTGTATATATATATATATGATAGATACAATTTGGCCTCACAACAACCCTTACTTGAGTCACACAACTAATTATATGTCTGGGGTGAATAATAAAATCAAGACCACCTGACTCCCAGCCTAGCACTCTGTTCACATGCCTTTCCCTCTTTCTTTGACCTCTTTATGATGTAGGTTTATCAGTGGTATCAGTGGGTTTTAAGGGAATGCAGTTTAGCGAGTTTCAGGGTTTAGTTCCAAATTACTTTCCAAAAGAGTTATGTCAATTCACAGCTCCATCAACAGGGTAGCACAGGGCTAGACTTCCCATAATCCTTCAACAACTGACATTTTTCTCTTTGTCATATTTGTTTATTTTATGAGTGGTAGTTCTTTTCATTTTCATTTCTCGTGTTGTCAGTGATTTGGAGTATTTTTCATATGTTAATAGCTTGAACTTCTTCCCTTGAGAACTACCTGTTTGTATTCTTTGGCTATTTATCTATTGGAGAATCACTCTTGTTCTATCTATTTGGATCAACTTGTTATTTATCTTGGATATCAGACCTTTATCAGAGAAACTTCCTACAATGTTTTTCAAAATTCACTGTATCTCCTCTGATTTTAACTGCCTTGATCTTTATTTGTATCAGACCTTTTCAATTTTAAGTAATTAAAATTTATTTTTTGGAATCCTTTCTATATATTTTTTAGTCATGGACTCTTCCTTTTCTCCAGTTGCAAAACATATCTTCTTCTTTGCTCCCCTAATTTACTCCTGTTTTTTTTGTAAGGCTGAATTTCCCTGGTTTCCTAGTTCCCCACAAGGGAAGTGCAGTGGCTACTAAAGACCTGACCCCATTCCTGATCAACACATAAGTTTTGACCTGCTCTATTTCCAACCTGGTCCAGTTCACCCTCCTTAGGCAGACTAGTGACACGCATGACCACCATTTCAATCACTCACCATATTTGTGTCAGATCAGCAGAAACACCTGATTGGCTTTAACCCTGTTATAGCTCAGAACTCCCTAACTCAAGTGATCAACCAGCCATAGTCTCCCCAGTAGCAAGGTCTACAAGTAAGCACCACCACATCCAGGTAGACAATTTAAGATGTGTACTTTTCTAGTTATAGCATGTTTCTGTTTATTGTCGCATATGATACAAGATCACATACAAACATTTGTTAAATGCCTGCTATATACAAAGAATTGTATAGGTGCCAGAAAGGAAATTCTCCCTGCACACTGCATTCTTACTGAGTTTGTATTTTACTGCAAGGAAAAAAATGTCTAAATAATATAAAGCATAAATAATGTAATTCAGAAGGATTTCAAGACAGCAGAGTACTAATAAGTAGGAAAAGGAAGAAATAGAGGAAAAGGTCAGGAAGTGTTTTGTAAAGGACATCTGTACTATACTTCAAAGGAAGCAACAGATTATGTAAAGTAGAAGTAAAGAGGGAGTGCATTCCAGACATGGGAAATCATGTGCAAATGCATGGAAAGGAGAGAGGGAAAGTAATGTCAAGGAGACAAAATTGAAATATCTTTTTGTTAAGGTGCTTGTTTATCATTATGGACAGGAAAAAGATATAGTTTAAATCGATGAAAGTCTCCTTGTGCCATTATGAATCCAAAATCCACTTTGAATGAAAGAACAAAATTTCTTTGTAATACACACAGTCTTCTGATCAGGGCATATGGTAAACAGAGTTCATGTCAAGTCACATGTGCTAACATGGAATAAACATTTCCCCATGGACACCGTCATTCATTCTATTTACCTCCCATCAAGTGTGACAGATGCAGGCATCACCATCACAAATAACTCCATTGCTGGGCATCCATCAGACAAGCAGTGTCCCAGGGCAGAGCTGTTTGGCTCAACATGTGCTGGTCATGGACTGCTGAATGCACAAGCTTTCCCATCTTATGGGGGGCATGCTGACCCCACTATTCCTGAGAAGGAACAAATCTATTTACTCATATTAAAGGTAGTTTATTTTTAAATTTATTCTTATATATCTAATGATTATGTATTTCCTATTTTTACCATCCATTTCTTTCTATCATAATAAAGCTTTAGTTTTACACTTTAACTATACAGGTCGCTATAAGGAATAGCACTAGAACAAACATATAGAATTGTGTCTATTCAAATTTACTTCTTATTGGCCATGATAATTTTCAGGTTGTTCTTTAAAGGGATAAAAATTCCTCAATAAAGTTATAAGTCATTAAAATATTTAAAAAGTTCTGCAGTTTTTCAGTTTGGATGGCCATTATGATTTTTTATGGTATGGTTTCTATAGTACTTAATCAAGAATACCTCCAACAACCTCTCCCCAAAACTAGTCATTCAGTTTCTACTTGAAGACTTCCAGTAATGGGAACCTGTGATGGTTATTTCCAGCAGTGTCTACTTCTAGTGATAGTTTCTTCATAAACTATTAAGGCAGCCTGTTCCACTTTAGGGAGCATTAATTATTGACCAAAATCTTACCTTCTTCAACTTCTGTTATCCATGATTAGATAATTGAAACCCTCATTCACATGAAAACCTGTCAAATACTTGATGACAGGTATAACATCTTCCATTAGTTTTCTCTTTTCCAGACTTAGTATCTCTAGTTCCTTCAATCTATTACTGCATATCATGATTCAGATCCTTTCATCATTGTGGCCACCTTCCCCTGTACTTGATCCAGTTTGCCAATGTCTTTCTTAAAATGTGATGCCTAGAACTGAATACAGTTCTCTAGATGTGACCTGACCAGGGAAACATATTGTAGCTCAGGGATACCCCTTGGCATTTGCATAAAATTCATCAGTGGGAATGCATAAACATGGGTGGGGAGAACACTTAATCCAACTCCATGCCTGCCTGAGAGGGAGCTAGTGAAAACTAGAGAGAGGACAGATTCCCATTTTTCTGGATTCCAGCTTCAAGAGTACACACATGAAACACCAGGTTATCTAGAGAAAACCTCCCAGGGAAAGGTCCTTGGCGGGAAAGAAAGACTCATTGTTGTCATTTCAGTCATGTCCCATTCTTCATGACCCCATTTTGGGATTTTCTTGACAAAGATACTAGAGTGGTTTTCCATTTCCTTCTCCAGTATATTTTATGGATGAAGAAACTGAGGCTAACAGTATAAAATGACTTGCCCAAGGTCACATAGCTAGTAGTATCTGAGTATCTAAATATCTGAGTCCAGATTTGAACTTATGAAGATGAATCTTCCTGACTCCAAATCAATTGTTTTTATCTACTGTACCACCTAGTTGTCCTAAAGAAAGACTAGGGGAAAGCTAATACACAGAGGAGTCAATACCTCTAGCATGTCCTGATTCCCAGCTTGCGATCCTAGAGAATTCAGGCAACATTTCTTAGATGAAATTAAGGACTTTTCGCTAGGCTGAACTATCTCCCTTCCAATAGAAAAACTCATTTGCTCTGTGTATTACTTAGTATGTTCTAATCAGTATAACTTCTCTGATTTCTGTTTGCTATCAGCATGCATAAATGGGTCTATTTGCTACTTACTATGTGAAATGGTCTTTGTATAACTGACATTTGGAGGAAGGAGGAGTCAAGCTTCCAGATAATAGCTTTAGGGTACTCATTCCTTATTAAGGATTAGTGATCGGGACCTAAAAATTATTTCCCCTAGACTAGGGGTAGACAAACTATGGGGTGTGGACCAAATCCAGCCTGTAACCTGTTTCATTGGGCCCAATGTGCCAGGAATATTCTTTTATATTTTTCAACAAAATTTATTGTATTTAAAATATAAAAAAAAAATTCTTAGCTCCACAGACCATACAAAAACTTGTGACTGTCCAATTTGGCCCCCAGGCCATAGTTTGCTGACCCCTCTGCCCTAGACAGACTCATTTAAGAAGGCAGATAGATATAACTCTAGTCCGTTACCCTTTCTCTGAGGAAAGCAGAGTGACCAGCCTCATGAATCCAATATTCTGCTCTCCTCCTGGCAGGAATCAGATTGTTTTTTGGAGTGAAGGAAAGGGAGACTCCAGAGATAATATTCACAACGCACTGTGAATCACATCTAGACAACCCTGTGGGGACATACATATAACCTACATGAGCAACACATATCTTACAGGATAAAGACTACCAGATCAGCATTTTCTTTGCAGTCTAAAGTGTTAGAGAGTGCTGTGGGGCATTAAGAGGTTAAATAATTTTCCAGAATTATGCAGCTAGTACATATTTCAGACGTATAACTTGAACCCAAGTCTTCCTGAGTCTGAGGCTGACTCTTTCTCCAAGATTCTGTGATGTTTCTTGTGTTTTTCATACTCCTAGTCTGCTCTTCCTGATTACATACAGACAGCTAGGTGACTCAGTGAACAGAGCCCTGGATGGCGTCAGGAAGACCTGAGCAAGAATTCTGTCTTGAGCACTTAACTTGCTTGTGGTTGTTGTAAGAATCAAAGGAGATAATAACAGGAAACCACTTAGAGTAGCACCTAGCAACTGATACATAAATATTAGCTATCGTTACAGTGTGACCCTGGCAGTCACTTAGCCTTACTCACCTTCAATTTCTACATCTATACACCTACCTCCCACGGTGGTTGTGAGAATCAAATTAAATAACACATATAAAGTGTTTTTCAAGTCATATAGAAATGCTAACTATTATTTTTATTGTTATGATACTTCTGCAGTTGAGAAATTTTTAAAAATACAAGTGTAAGATGACTGCTAAATTTCATCTCCTTAGATTGAGTCTATGATTCCAGCCTGACAAGATTTTTTTGGAATTCTCATTTGATCACTCATCGTGTTCATTATCCTCCCTGGCTTCATTCCATCCACAAATTTGACAAGTATGCCATATACAGCTTCATTTAAATCATTAATAAACATGTCAAAAATAACAAAACCAAACAGATCCTATTTGGCATTCTACTGGAGACCTCCCCTTAGTCTGATACAAATCCATCATAATTCTTTGAATCCTATCCCTCAATCAATTTCTCAGTCATAGTCTATATCCCTCCTTCTGGTCCATAAAGAAATTGTGGTAGATTTTTTCAAATGCCTTGTTAAAATTTAGGGATCCAAGTACTCCCCTGATCCACCAGTAATGTTTCCCAATGTGCTTCTGCACTCTTAGAGTTCTACATAGAAGAAAAAGCCAAAAAAAAACCACTCAGAATATTTTTCAACTATGAATACCGAAGTTTGATGTTGGATAGTTCAGGGTATTAACTTGACTAAAAAAATTAATGACTGCAAAGTAAAAGAAAACCTTTTTTTGAAATGAAAGGCAAAACAGGCTATTATGGGAGCATTCAAAAGACCTATAAGGTCATTCAGTCATGAGATGGTTTGCAAGATAAGGGGTATCATATTAAGGTATCATATCATCTTCTGATAGTCATCTTCCAAGAATTCTGCTTTTTTTTGTGGTACCCATGAAAGAGGGAGAGGAAAAAAAGAAACAATATTGTAGAAGAGGGAAAGAAAGAGAAGGTCTGGAAATAGATCACAAACCCAGTGTGAAAGCATGACAGTTTTTATTTTTGTTTTTTATCATGCACAACTGAGGTAGGAATGGTAGTTCTCTTACACTGGCTGGGCTGCTTTCTCTTTAAGGGAGCAATGAAGACAAACCAACAGTCCAAGTTCTAGTCTGCGAGACCAATCAAATCCCAGAAATGACCAGCCCGACTTACATAAAATAGATATCTGCTGCTGAGGTCCCCAAGTAAGAATGTGCTGAGGCTCTTCATTGCTCTCAACCTCTGTTTTTTCCTTTACAAAATAGTGATTAAAAGTACCTACAAAACCTACCTCACAATTGAGAAGCTTAAATTTACTCCTGTAAGTGCTAACTTAAGGCATTGTATTATTAACCCGGGTTCAGAGAGTCTATTTTCTTTTCCTCTTCTGGGATTTTCAAGTAATCTAATTTCAAAAATTCCCATAATTCCTTTCTAGGCTTATCACCTTATGGGATTTCTGATTTTCTTTCATGACTGTCTACGACATAGGCCAGAAAATAGGAACTCCTTGGTATAAACACAAGGGAGGGAAGGATTGCATCAGTAAAGGTTTTCAGAAGATAGAATATGTACTAGTGTTTGCTTTATTCAATTAAAATTCATTTATACCTGGTAAGCATCTAAATATTTATTTTGTCACCATGTATGTATTTAATTTATGGAGCTGCAATGGTGGGGGAATGGTACACTGGACTGAGCTTTATACTCATAAATATAGCTTGGATTAAAAATGCCATGACAATTTTAACATTTTTGTATACATAGTATCTTAACTAACTTGTTATTGGTTGCTTTCATTATTTTTAGTGACGTGGCAAAAATGAAACTTTTCAAGTTGATTCAATAAATTCATCAAGGGAAAAGGTATAAAAAGGAAAGTGAAGAAGGTGCAGGACAAATGCATGGGGCATTCCTTCTCTTGTGATGTGGGAGATAGATTATGATCCAGCAAAGGAGTTTCAGGAAGAACAGTCAGACAGGAAGAGAATTAGAAGAGAATAGTGTGAGATTGTATATGAAAAGAAACAAAGAGAGAAAACAGAGAAGCAAATAGTACCCATGAGAATGGGTACATAAGGCTCCATTGAGATAGGAGGGGACGAGATAAAGATTACAAGTAGAGTTCCTAGCCTTGGCTGGGAGAAGAGCTACTTTTTCCTCAACAACTGGTACAAAGGAAGAAAGAATTGGTGAAGATGGATAGCAGTTCTGGGGTACAGCGAGGGAGAAATGAGGGAGCTTACAAGAGGTAACCTTGATTTTCTCAAGAAAGCAGAAAATGAGGGTACTTGCCATGAGAGAAGGGGTTAGGGATAGTATGACAGGTTGTGGAGAGAGAACATTTGGAACAGCTGCTGAGAACACAAAGCATCAGAGGATTTTTATGTAGCAATAAGGATCTGGTTGAAGTTTGTTAATATGAATTTGTAGTAGACAACAGGGACCAGGGTCCTTGCCTTCTTGGGAGAGTATTTGATCATTTAGGAGCAGGAGCAAAGGCAGCAAGTAGTGAGACTGAGTCAGTATTTAGTATTGACAGGACAGGAATAGATACTGGTCTGCTACAAATTAATTCATGTTAATGAACTTAATCAGATCCTTATTGCTACATAAAAATCCTCTGATTCTGTGTTCTCAACAGCAACTCTTCCCAATATTCACCCCTCCATAACTTGTTATAGCATCCCTAACCCCTTCTCTTGCCGCAGTGTTAGGAGTTATAATAGGAGTGAGGCAGAGAGAAGGAAGGATAGGAGATTGTTATCAAGAAGGAAAAAACAAAGAACTTGTGGACATTCAACTGAAATATTCATCTGATAGGTATTTGCTACCCAAAGACAATTGGTCCCAGTCTAAGGGTAGCTATCATTCTAACAGTAGTGATGGCAACATCCCAAGGCTCCCTACTTCTGGAATATGAAAAAAAGTAATTTTAGAGAAGTGAAAGAGAAGGGAACAAGTATTTATTGAGTGATGACTATGTGCCAAGCACTATGCTAAGAACTTTACAAATATTATCTCATTTGACACTCAGAACAACTCTGAAAGATAGACACGCCTATGATTCCTATTTCACAGTTCAGGAAACCGAGGTAGGTGAAGTTTAAATGACTTTCCCAAGGTCACAAAGCTATTAAGTGTCTGAGGTTGGATTTGAATGCAAGTCTTCCTGATTCCGGGACCAAAACTGTATCCACTGAACCACCTAGCTATCTATGTAATTTAGACTTAAGTATCCAATAAATAAATTGAAATTTAACTACCTATCATGTCTCAAATCTTCAAAAGCAAAATAGACAACATGGACATTTTGCAGTATTTGTGTTATTGTTACAAGAGGCCAAAGAAATGATGGCATAGATTCTTTGAAAGGATACAAATAATATTTGTCAAATTCTTAATGGCATTTACTCAGAAAAAAAGGAAGAAAAAAATCATTTTTGAATCCCAAACAAAACTTGGCTCCAAGAGTGCTGAAAAAGAAGAGGAAAAGGAAAAGGAACCCAAAGCACATGTAATATATTTAAGCATAGGCCCACGTCAAAAATGTTTACAATCTACTTGAAAAGATAAGAACATGTACTGGTAAAAAAAAAAGCAATATAATAACAATTTGTTAATTGAGTAACAGATACAGTAACAATATAGAAATTCAGAGGAAGGGGAAATCATCCTCATTAGAGTCAGACAAAGTTTTATGGAAGAAATGAGATAAGAATTGGGGTATAAAGGATGGAAGAGACAGCATGGTATAGTGGACAGAAAACTGATTTCAGTCAGGAAGACCTGGGTTCAGATTCCACCTATGACTCATACTGGTTGTGTGGTCCTAGACAAATAACTTAGCCTTTCATTGACCTGGGCAATTTTTAAGGCTTTGTGTTATGGACAAGGTACTGAGCGTCTTAGTAGAGAGAGTTTCCTCACCCATGTCTATAGCAACAAAACTATAGGTCTATTTCCTATCCCTATCTCTTTGAAGGTAGATTGAATTGGATGGAAATTTTTCAAAAAGAAGGAAGGCATTTCAGGCATGGATTTAAACAAGAGACAGAAAAAACAAGTGAAGAGTATGTTTGGAGGATTGGTGAATTTATCTGATTTAAACAGAAGATCTATAAATGGGAAATAAAGTTAGAACGGTAGTTTGATTTCAGATTATGGAGGCCCTCATATTCAAGATTCTGCACTTTCCTCCTCTTGTTCTTCCCAACATAGATTCCGCTCCTTCCCATTTCCTTCTTTTAAGACTACCCAAACAGGGGGAAACTATCCTTAGACCCTCTGTCTTAACTTTCTCTATGACTCTTGAAGACATTGGAGATTGAAGAGCCCCCTTTTTTTATCCCACCTATCAGCAAATAAATAATTCATCCTCACATAGTCCCTTTTAATTGATCAAATGTATATATCCTTTTATGTTTCTCTTGTCTCTTGTGTTTCCATTTCAGTGTCTGCTTGTCTTTCTATCAGTAGTACTTAGAAATGAGGGCAGCTAGGTGGTGCAGTGGATAGAGTACCAGTGCAGGAGTCAGGAGGGCTTGAGTTCAAATCTCACATCAGACACTTGACACTCACTAGCTGTGTGACCTTGGGCAAGTCACTTAACCCCAATTTCCTCATCCTGGGTCATCTCCAGTCATCCTAATGAATATCTGGTCACTGGATTCAGATGGCTCTGGAGAAGAAGTGAGGTTGGTGACCTGCACAGCCCTCCCTCACTCATAACAAAGTCAAGTGCAAGTCATGTCACCATTTTTCTGATGGCGTGGTCTTCTTTGGCAACGAAGGATGAACACACTTAGAAACCATATGTTTCAAATCCTGTCTATTTAAACAATTATTTAAAGGTATTATTTTCCTCCTGTAGTCTTGCCAGACATCTGGATTCTTGGTTGTAAGCCTTTATCTTCTCCCTTTTATAATCTCATGTTCCAAGTTCTCCTCACTTTTATGGTAGTAGCTTCTGAGTTTTGTGTGAGCCTGATTATAGCTCTTTGGTAGTATTATTTTTCGTACTTGGTACTTTTTTTATATACTAGCAGTAACTGTTTAAAAATTTTCTCTGGATTTTGACTACAGCATTCCTGGGAGTTTTCATTGGAGGACTCTTTTAGGAAGTGACTAGTGGATTCTATTTTCACTTTGCCCAACAGTCCTAAGAAATCTTGGCAGTTTTCATTTACAATTTCACATCCAAGATTTTTGTGGTCATTATTTTTTAGGTAATCTGGCAATTTTTAGATCATCTTACATCATGTTTTTTAGGTCAGATGTTTTTGATATCTTGCATTTCCTGCTATTTTTCACTCTTTTGACTTTATTTTTAAGTTTTTTATTGTCTTTTGGAATTGTCTTGTGTTTGACTCATTCTAATTTTCAAGGAATTCAACTTCTGAGTAAAGCTTATCACTATCGGCAGAGCCAAGATGGCGGAGTGAGAGCAACAACTCACCTAAGCTCTCAGACAGACTCCTTCAGGTACCTCTGAAAGGAGAATCTGACCAAATTTTGGAGGTGCAGAATCCAGTGGGAGACAGACAGTGACGGATTCGGAGCTCAGGTTGGACTGGAAAGTCCATGGGAAGGATCTGTTCTGCGGGGGTGAGCCCACAGTGCACAGCGCAGCACAGCCAGTGCAGCGGAGCAGAAGGGACCCAAGAAACCTAAATGGAGGGTGGAACTGGCAGAATAGCACCAAGGGCAGGAGACAAGCCGAGCCGAGCCAGTGAGAGCCGCTGAGTGCCAGATATCAGTGCAGCAGCTTCTGAGACCTTCAGCCCAAAGATTAAACATCAGTAAGTCACTTACTTGAACTTCCAGGAGCCAGGATGGTGGAGTGATCAGTAAATGTTCTCTCCTCCTCACTTGATGACCGTGAAAGAACCATAAAATATTTCCCCAGAAAAATCCCAGATCAGTGGAAACAGCAAAGGGGCCAATAATAGTGTCATAACACCTGAGGCTAGGAAAATAGCTAAGGAGAATTCCTCCTACTGTGGCAGAGGCACACCAGAAGCACAGAGGAACCAGGGCAGAGAAAACTCGCACTAGGACCCAGGCAAGCCCCAGCAGGGGGGAGAAGGAGAGGAGCCCTAGGAGGGGTGGGAACACGCATTATCATCTAGGCATGCCTCAGAACTCCAGGGGAATCAGAAAGACAATAAGGCAGCTGGGATCACCATCCCCTGAGCTTGCCTTTGCCTCAGTTCAGCTGAGGCGGTCTCTTGTGACCAGACCACTCCTCCCCCACACTTAACAAGCTAACCCCAGGGCTGATCAGGGAAACATAAAACAAAAACCTGCTTTTAGCTTTTTCACACATCAGCTCAGCAAACAGTTCTCTAGCTTCTGACTGAAAGAACCAGAACTCAATCAACATCATGAACAAGAAAAAGCAGAGGGGTGGAACAACCATAGAATCTTTCTATGGGGATAAGGACCAAAACACAAGCACCAAAGAGGTCAGAGCTGAGACTGTACTTCCATCTGAAACCTCAGAAGGGACTATGAACTGCTCGCAAGCACAAGCAGCTCTCCTGGAACAGCTGAAGAAGGAAATAGAAGAAAAACTGGTCAACGATTTTAAAATTATGAAGAAAGAATTCACTGATGAGGACATCTCTTTGAAAAGGAAAATTGAACAAATGGAAAAGGAAGTTCAAAAATTAACTGGAGAAAATAGCTCCTTATAAGGAAAAATTGGGCAAATGGAAAAGGAGATGCAAAAGTTAATGGAAGAAAACAATTTGCTAAAGATTAGAATTGGGCAAGTAGA
>CM053770.1:417895904-417966066 GCA_028658325.1 Potorous gilbertii | reverse complement strand
GCAGAGATAATCAATGCATCCTTCTCAGATCATAATGCAATAAAAATTATGTGTAATAAAAGGCCATGGAAAGATAAACCAAAAATCAATTGGAAACTAAATAATCTAATCCTAAAGAAGGAGTGGGTTAAAGAAGAAATCATAGAAGCTTATCACTATCTCTTCTAGTACATTAAATCTCCTTGCCATATTTTCTCCGTATTTCACTATGTGTCTCATTTAATTTTTTTCAGATATCCTCATAGTCCTTGTACCCAGGACATTGATTTCTCTGAGGCTCTACTTGAATCCATTGTGGAATTGTTCTCTTTCTGGTCTATTCCTTAGGCTTCTCTCAGTCCAAGATATTTCTGCATTGTATTTGACATTTTCTTCTGTTTACTCAGAGCTGCAGGTTATATTTCTGAGTTGGGGCTTATGCTTTAAAAAAATTCTGCTTTCATCCTCCTGGATGATATGAATAGGCCTTCTTGTTCCTGAATTCAGTGGTTAATAGTAGGCCCAGTCTGCTTAAGGAATTATCTATTCTTATGACCTTGGGCAAGTCATTTAACCTCTGTTTGCCCCTGATTTCCTCCTCTATAAAATGGAGATAATGACTATATGTTTCTCACAGGGTGATTGTGAGGATCAAATGAGATGTTTTTAAAGAGCTTAGCACAACATCTGATGCGTAGAAGTAGTTTAATGAATTCTAATTGTCATCATCTTCGTCTCCTGCTTGTGGTTCAGGCCCAGGCTGCCTGGATACTTTAGATGTATCCCTAGTGTCACTCTATACTAGGTACCACTCTGACCCAATTATCCTGCCTTTACCTTAGATGGGGCCCTTGGCTCTCCCTATTCTGATCCTGGGTACTGTTCTGGCCATATCTCCTGACTAAAATGGAATGGCATTCCTGGATCACCCCATGATGGGAGCTAGTCTAGCCCTGTCCTGCACCAATGTCTGAGGTGGAATTCAAAGCCAGGTATTCCTGAGTCTAAATTCAGGGCTCTATCCACTCTACACATCTTTAATATGATAAGAAACTTTGTCAAATGCCTTGACAATCAGCATATGTAGCACCAATGCAATATTCATAGTACCCCCAGCAGCCATGAATGTCATGGCACAATCCAGAATCACAAAATCCCACAGACTCCACATGGAAGCCAGAACCAAAACATTTATTCAGACCCAAATCCATCACAGCAATGAAAATCGATACACAATAACAATGCAGAGGACAAGACCAGCCCCAAGCCTTCCCCCGCTAGGCTTCCCACAAACCAAGTCCATTAGATAAATCATAAGCAGGCTCTCGTAAACAAAATCACAAACAATCACAAAATCACTCACACTACCCAGGAGCCTGCATCCTTCATAGCTCTGATGGCTCTCAAGACTTACTCCCTCTCAGCTCTGCTCTAGCTCAGCCTCTTCCTGCTTCACCCGTTCAGCAAACTTCTCCCACCACAGACTCTGTGTGACTTAATGAGTCTATTAATGAATAGGAAAGATTTTCCAATTTAAATGACCATTACAGCATACCGGACAAGGAGGGGAAAAGAAGATACTCCTGGAGGAAAGGACAGCATGAGCAAAGTCCTAGAAGTGGGAGATATCACAAACATATTTGTGTGATGGATCATCCTATGTCAGGTATTTCAGAGAACAAGTGGTCCAACCCTTTTGTTTTATAGATGAAGAAACTGAGACACTGAATGTAGCCCAGCTTAGCTGAAGCACAAATTGTATGACGGGAAGTAATATGAGATATTAGGAGCTCCGTGTTAGGTAGTTTAATCTTAAAGTGATATTTAAGATTAATTAAACATAAGACATGCCAGAGGGAAGAAGGCAGGGAGTTAAGGGTATTAGCAATAGTCCAAGAAACAGGCAGAGCCTGAACAATAATAGTGAGAAGAGACATAGGAAATAAATGCAAGTAATACTGGATATCATTATATAAATCTTTCCCAAAACCTTTCACTAGCTTTGATTTAAAGATAGTGGTCTATATATCATCACATAATAGCAAAGATTTAGAGTTGAAAGGAATTTTAGAGAAATCTATTCCAACTCCCTAATTATACAGATGAGGAAGATGACTCCAAGAGAGGTTGAGAGATTTGCCCAAAGACTGCCCAAAAGTGCGACTTAAACTTGTGTCCTCTGAAATCCTGTCCCAGCCCTGGCTAAAAGATTGCTTTGATGATCATTTTGAAGAGATAGCTTGATCAAACATTTCATCCATGCCACTAATGATTTAACACAGAGACTATTGATATTATCTTGTGAGATAGATTTGTAGATTGGAACATGGAAGGAAAATGAATTATGGGGAAGGGAATAAGCATTTACATAGTGACTAGTATGTGACAAGCCCTGTCCGTGCTAAATATTTTACAAACATTATCTCATTTGATGCAAGCCAGTAGTGTCATCCTTTTAACATGTAGATTATTCCTATTACCCAAGCAGAGGTAATCCTTTGGGAATTGTAGGCACCTGATTTAGGAGAGGAGATTCTGCAATTGTTTATACAAAGCAGTCATTCATATAATAATAAATAATATCTTCTATCTGCTTTACCTTTAAAAGCCACTGGTTTAACATAAATAATACCCATTGTATGTAAATCTAACTGGTTTCTCTGTAGCTCACAGGATCATAGATTTATAGGACCATGTATTTAAAGCTGGAAAGAAAATTAGAGGTCATTGAATCAAGCTACTTTATTTTACAGATGAGGAAACCGAGGCCTGAGAGGTTAACTGACTTACCCAGAAGGAAATTCAGAATTCACACAATCTGATCTACATTACCCCAAAATTACTTTTGAAGGGGAGGTGAAGTGGTAGAAGCTTAGTCATAAGACTGAATAAAGCCCAAAACATAGAGGCAAAGACAACAATTCTCCTCCACCCAATCCCTAACTGCCTGAGGGGCATGAGACTCTTCTTGTTTGTTAGTTTTTTTCAACCTGTAAGTCTCTTTAGCTAGAAGAAAGACCTTCAGGGAAACCATGCCCAACTGCACATTTGCCACTGTACTAGCAAAATAAAACAAACAAAAAGCTTTACCATTTAAAAATGGTACCACCTTTGATAGAGGAGGGGTGTGTTAGTAAATGTTTAACAATGTTTGAGTTCTCTCAAAAAAAAAGTTACCAATACTTTTAAGTTTAATCAGCATTAACATTTTTCTAATGCTTTATTAAGTCCAGCATTAACATTTTTCTAATGCTTTATTAAGTCCAGACAATCAACAATAAATCAAACTGATCTGTAGCATCTATGTGTCTGCCTCAGTTCTATTAAATGTTCACACTGAAAAATTAACCATCAGTTTTCAAGACCTGGTATGAGTTGGCTCCAGGGCACTATTCAGTCACAGGAATGATATTACTAAGTAAATTTATGTCAGAAACAAATAAGTAGATACTGTTGCTTTACAGATATTATGAGAGAGAAGACCTTGGGATCACAGGCTTTGAAAATCACATAGGTAAATATGTACATTAAAAGGTAACTTCAATCTCTCAGGGGAGTCTTCCCTCTATCTTTCCTGAATGATTTCAGCAAACACTCAAATGATCTTTGATGTCAAAGAGAAGCAATGAGACAGTGAATTTAAAAATATTCCTATTAGATTTGGTAATGCATTTTATATTGATGTGTGAATATGAATATTTTTTATATCATAAACATTCACAATACAGTATGTTTTAATGCAATCATGATGCTGCACTGTAAAGAATCCACTCAGGAGAGGACAGAAACTTACCCGGCTTCCCATTTCATCATGATGCTCTACACTTTTCTCTAATCTCTGTTACCTCTAATACTACTGAACAGCAATTACCTAAACTGATCTTCATTGTTGACTCTAACTCCTCACACCCCTTCCTTCCTCAGTATCTTGCAATTGGACCTCCATTCTTCACACTGTTGAAACACTTCTTGCCAAGGTTATTAATGACTTCTTATAACCAAAGGAAAAAGGTTTTTCTTTCTGTTCTCATGTTCCTTGAACCTCATATACCATCTGTAACTGTTGACCAGCCTCCTTTTCTCTACGACCCCTACTGTGTGTCCTTCGCTGACTCTTCAGACTCCTCATATTCTTAACTAAATGTTCTGTATTTGAACCTCTTTACACTCTCCCACTTGATGACATTATCTATTCTCTCAATTTCAATGATTATGGCTTTGCAGATGACTCCCAAGTCTTTATTGCCACTCCCTAGAGCTCTTGTCTCATACACATATATATGTGTGTGTATGTGTAAACATACATACATATATCGGTATGTATATGTGTGTCTAGTCCCCTAGATGTCCCACTAACATCTCAAGTTCAACATATCCAAAATCAAACTCATCTTCCCTCTAACAATCTCTCTCTTCCCCTAATTTCTCCACTTCCATTGATGTCATGACATCATGCTCCCGATGATGCAGTTTCATAACTTTGAACCTTATTTTTGACTCCTCTCCATCCCTCCCACTTCCAATATATTACTAACTGATTCTATCTCTACAATACTGTTTGCATCCACTTACTCCCTCACCTTTCCTTTTCTTGCTGCAATTTCCTCATTTCCTCATGTCTACAATAATATTAAATTATAACTGTCTTGCTACTTCCAGTCTATCTCCTCTCCAATCCATTCTTCATGCCAATAACTGAGAAATTTTCTTTACATACCACTCTCATAATGTCACTCTTCTATTTGAAACCCCCAGTACTTCCCCATTGCCTATAAAATATAAACTCCTGTTCCTGGAATTGAAGGTTCTCCATAATCTAACTTTCTGGCCTAGCCTCATACTACTCCCCATCACGTAACTCTGAATTCTAACCAAACTGATCTACTACTCTTTGTGTTCTTTATGATATTGACTTGTCCTGTATTCACCTCTGCTTTCAACATCCTCCAAACTTGAAGTGGAGTTTTCATATCGCATCTTGCTGCTCTTACCTTTCAAGTTTCAAGTAATATTCCATGAATATTCTCTAACATAATCTGTGCCTCCAAACTAAAAATGATACCTTTCTCTTCAAATTTTTCATTGTATTTTAGCTGGATGTTTTCATATACTCCCTTGAATCATAATTATTTATATACTCACCACTGTAATAGCAAAGTAGAACAAAACAAAAAAACCTCACCAACTAAAAATAGTACTGCTTTTGATAGGGTTGCAACAGGAGTGTGTTGGTAAATGTGTAATAATCAGTTCTCTCCAAAAAAGGGGGAAGGGGAGGTGATCGATGCTTTTTAAGTTTAATCAGCATTAACATTTTATTAAATCTAGACAATCAACAAAATAAGAAATCAAACGGATTTGTAGCATTTGTCAGTTTCTATTAAATGTTCATGCTGAAATTTTAACCATGGGTTCTTGAGAATTGGTATGAGTTGGCTTCAGGGGGCCCTTAGGTCACAATGAATGATATTATTAATTTATATCATTGTATCTTTGCTATTTCACTATTAGACTGTAAGCTCCCTTAGGGCAGTGACTGGTCCATGCCTTTGTACTCCCAAGTGCCTAGTATTATCTATCTAGATCCTAATAAATGTTTGTTGAATTTAATTGAACTGAATCTGTGTGGTTCACAGTTTGGGAACTCATTACCTATACAAGTAGTTCAGTTGGTAAATAGAAACAGATTTAGGAAGGAATGATCTACCTATAATAGAGTGTTAGGAATATTTAAGAAACATTTCTACTCTTTGTATATTACCATGTTGTTTCCACAAAAATGTCCCCTGGTGCCACCAAGAAAGGCAAAATATTGGATTGACTATTTAATTTTGTCTAAGCAAGTATTATTGTTTTTTATTACATTTTAATTTATTGTGCTTTGTAGGCTGCATGAAGAGAAAATGAATTGTTTCAACAAAAAACTTGCAAAATGAAGGCCTAGGAAGGAAGGGCAACATGTAATAGAAAGAGCATTAGATTTGGAGCGAAGGACGTGTGTTCAGTTTCCAGCTCTACCACTTACTACCTGCATAAACTTAAGAATTCACTTTGTTTCTCTGGATCTCAGTTTCCTCATCTTTAAAATCAGAAGAGTTGAGCTCAATGACTTCAAGTTCTTTCCCAACCCTAAATCTCTGAGTTCACAAACTGGAAAACATGTAAATGGAGAAGAACTACTAACAAATTCACAAAGTAGTATTGTTTACATTTCTCTTTTCAATTATACTTATTTCTTTGTTTGAACTCATTTTTTTTTTTTGCTTTAAAACTTTGATAGATACTTTAGCTGTGATTTCAATAATGTAGGTATTTCTTCTGCCTGTACAGATCCTAACTCATTCATGCCCCTCCATCCTGCGTAAAGCCTTCCTATCCAGTGCACTAGAGGTCTTCACCTCACTCCTTGGTGGACAAAGAACTGGTGGCCACTCCTGATAAGGATGCTGAAGTACAAAAAACACCATAAAGGATGAAGAAGTCATAACAGGTCTTCTCTTGCCTAGAATATAACAATGCCTTTTCTGCTTTCCATGTCCAACATCCCCATGTAATTATCCCCATACAGAATTTCAAAACCCTCAATCACTGCATCTGCTCCCTGTAATGTCAATGAGATTTATGTTAATGAAAGATCTTCCCCACCCATTATTGACTCTCAAACCAGGAGAGGCTTGTTTTGAAGGAAAGCCCACACCTTTTGTTAATTGCTAACAAGGCAATGGGTCAGCAGAGTCATGCCCTCTGGCTCTAAAATACATATATAATATATATATATATATATATATATATATATATGTATATATATACATATATATATATATTATATATACTCTGGAGTGACGTTTTGCTTTGGGGGATTCTTTGGAAGAAGGTTAGAGGCTCTGGGTAGCCACCCCCCATTCCCCTACTTCCCTACCCCCTCTCCCCTATTTGAAAACCCAGATGTTGATGCTTCTCTCTCTGGTAACTATGTATCTATGTGATGGTCAAACAGTTGCATCTGTCTTTTGTGGTCAGAAAGTTAGAAGACCTGTCTGTTGGTCTTTATTTCTCTACTTGTATTTTCTGTGTTGGTGAATATTATTAAAGTAGATTGTCGACCCCTCAAAAGTTGCTTTCCTTTTAGTAAATCAGATCTAAGAATCTGTACAACAAGCCCTCCTGTGTGTGCCTGGGTATTTGCGGCTACACTCCCTCAGTGCATGAGGGTCTCCTCAGATATCCCTTCTGGTTTCACAGAAACACAGAATTACAGGCCCTAAGAGTCTGAAGGTACTTCAGAGCTCATCTAGTCCAACCTATATCTGAACAAGAGTCGCTTCCACAACATAAGTGATATGTGTTATACAGATTTTGCTTGAAGATCTTCAATAATGGAGAACCCACCATTTCTAAGATAGCACATTCTACCTCTGTACATTTCAAACTTTCAGGAAGCTTTTGTCCTTTGAGGGATTATGGATTGGATTAAGGAGATCCTGTAGGGTTCTGGGGTTGAATGCTGTCAATACTGGCAATTGGAAATGTCTGGAGACATTCCTTAAATATACAGAATTTCTCTTCTATTTGGGTTTCACATATGACATGTAGGCTGTAATGGGATCTTTCTGTTCCATCCCTTGCTTAAAAATGGAGGTCATTGAGCAAAGTTATATTTCTAGCTGCCTCTTCCAAGGAATTCTACATTTTGTTAGCCTAGACATGGAAAATACCTTGTGAAATGAAACCTTTTCAATTTGGGTTTTTCTGCATTAAACAATTTATTTATTGTTTGCTTGTTTGTTTTTGGTAATTCACAAATAATAAACACAACAGGACCATGAATTCTCTAGATGAGCAGTTCTCAAATTTTTTGGTCTCAGGAACCTTTACACTCAAAAATTATTGAAAGACCCTCCCAGCAAACTTCTTTTTATAAAAAATGTGGGTTATTTCTGTTGATATTTACTACTTTAGAAATTAAAATATCTTAGTATTGAAAATAAATTTGACCTCATAGACCCCCAAAAGGATTTTGGCCAACCTCAGGGTTCCAAGGACTATACTTTGAGAACTGCTGCTGTAGACATTTCTTTTAGTTCATAAAATCTTAGATTTAGAACTAACATGGATCTTAGAGGCCCTCTATTCCAGCCCCCTCAGTTTACAGATGAGGAAACTTCCAGATATCTTGTTCTTTGAAAAGAGAGATTGTCTTAATTTTCTGTTTTAATCCCCAATGTTCAGCACAATGCTTTGCACATAGCATATGCTTAATAAATGCTCCATTCATTCTTTCATTCAATCAAACTAAGGCCCATGGAAGGTTCCGTGATTTGCCCAGGCTCACACAAGTAATGTCAGAGGCTGGATGTGAACTTCTGACTCTAGAGACAAAGCTTTTTTTCCACTTTCCCATGTTGTTTATAGTTGTATTATAGTGTGTGTGTGTGTGTGTGTGTGTGTGTGTGTGTGTATACAGACACATACTACAGAAAATAGTTATGTGTGTGTGTGTGTGTGTGTATACTGCTATAAAAATTCATCCACAAAAATCTGACTGCTCTTTTTTCATGTGTTTTTTTTCCCCTAGGATATTCTTGATATGTTCATTGGTGGTAAAGTATAATTGAAAGCACTGTATTTGGAGACAAGAGGCCAAGGTTTGAATACCAGCTCTTTTACTTACTTATGCCATTGTGACCTTGGCAGGTCACTTGATGTCTTTATGATAGTGTTGGACCAAATAAACTCCAAGTTTTCTCATAGTTCTAAAGTGTATGATCAAAATCATTCTCATTGAGATTCTGTAAGATAAGAAACTAGGCATATCTATCAGTAATTACCAAAGTGGAAATGGCACTAAGAAATCTGGGGAGAGGCGTTGGCTTTGACCCTATGCATTTGAAAATAATAGCTATTATTTATGGAGCACATAAACCTTTTTGAAGTACATTGCTTCCATTATCTCATTGGATTCTCCAGATAGCTTCATGAGATAGGTTACTATTACTATTCCCATTTTATAGATGAGGAAACTAAGGATCAAAGAAGTACCCAACAAACCACATGCTTTCTGAACCCAGGTGGAACATTTTACCCACTATGTCATACAGTTCTTTCAAAAGAAAGCTGTGTTGAAGACAATGAAGTTTTAAAGGCACTCAATGGTTGATTTTTTTGATACTTCAGAAAGAAGATTCTAAAGATGGAAAATGTCACCAGATTTTTTTTTAAGGAACCTAGGTTCTATTTAATTTATTATAAAGATTTGGAAGAGAGGAAGGGGAGATGTCTAGGACTGTGATTTCACAGGTATAAGAATTGCCTCATGAAAATCTTCCTTTACCTATGCATATCAGCAACTGGTTTGTCTATACCTTCCAGTCTCAGAGAATTCTGTGAGGCAGCAAGAAATTAAATGACTTGCCAAGGATCATGAAGCCAGTATGTGTCAGAAGTGAGACTTGAACCAACATCTTCCTGACATCAAAGCCAATTCTCTGTCCACTAGGTCAACTGCCTCCCCACTCTAATAATTACTTCTTTTCAATAGGAGAGAATATATTCTAATATCATACGCATATGTGCCTTCTGTTAGAAGCAACCTTTTCTTAATTACTGGAAACCCTCTATCACAACACAACTGCACAACTCAGTAAACTGCAACAAAGAATAGACTCAAAGTTACAAAGTCTGAAAACTCAACCATGTTGAAGGATTGTAGGTGATAGGACTAGTCAAAATTATGATTCATTAAGATCTGTTGGTGGAAATAAATAACATATGCACAAAAACTGCATGCAATGTGAGCTTGATGAGCTGAAACCATAAACAAAATTCTAAGCAGGATTTAAACACAGTGATTTTGTCAAACTTACAATATGAAGGCATCAATTAGCTTCCAAAAAAATCATTAAATATAGATTTTTACATCATGAATTCAATTAGTACTACTGATCTGAAGAGAATGTCAGCAACACAGCTGAACTTTCAAAAAAAAAGAAAAAGAAAAAAAAGAAGGAAAGAGAATGCCTGACCTGGAAATTCACAAAAGGGAGAGACTAAGAGATTTTATATTCTGGGAGTTGGAAAGAAAATGAGGGGACAAATGAAAGAATTAATGAGTGGAAGGTGAAAATTAGTCTAAAACAGAGCTTACATGGAAAATCTAGCAATCAAATCAAACAGGTAGAAGGGAAATGAGTTCATATGTAAGCAGAAAATGTTCCTGTTTAAAAAAAAATGACATTTGCTTCTAGAAGATTTCATCAGTATTGCTCTAGTCTAATCAATTGCCTTACCATTAAGAAGTTTAAGTAAAGCCCTCTGAAGAATTAACACACCCATTGAACTCTTCCCTGCAGATCAATTTATATCTGTACGGTGGGAAAGTAATAGAAGACAGTGCATCAATTTTAGGTCCTCCCTAGTTAGCCAGAACTGATCCTTGGCATGTATAAATCTGAATCGGTGTCTGGTTTTATCTGAGAGAAAGAAATAAATAATATACACAAAACACACACTGGGGAAAATCCAAGAATGGTGCCATTAATGTGATAACTTATTTCTAATGTCTAAGACCTTCCTACTCAGAGACTGGCAGTGGTTCACAAAGCAGTAAAGCTGTCTCCAATCCTTGAAATGAGGCAGAAGGAAGAACATTTGCATTTAACTTCAGCCCAAGAAAAAAACGAAACATGAATATGCTATCTGGCAACCAAGCTAAACCCCAAACAGTAAAGCCTTATTCTTTTTTTAGAGGTAGCTCTTTTAAGAATCTCCTTAAGAGCTCTCAGTAGGGTGTGTCAATATTGCTCCCCATGGTAATCATATGGTTTGCCTACGCAGACGTTGGATTGTTTTGTGGATGTGAAATATTGTATGTTACCCCTGAGCAGTGGAGCCAGAGAATCCAAGAGCGGTTGTTGAGACTGACAGTTACATTGTGTTCCTGAATAGTGAAACGGCAGAATCAAAAACGCAAGTGGACCCAGACAGAATGTCCTGACCTTTAAGAAAAAGGCTGATTGGATATGGTATTGGCATCCCTTCATCTTCCACTATAATCCATTACACCTTTCTAAGCCAACTTTCTCATAACTTATGTAGGCTCAGAGATGGGCTTCCCTTAGATTCATTATATGAAGCTTTATTTATGAAAAAACAACATAAGGACATGGTAGTAATTAGCACCAATCTTATTATTTTTTAGCTCTTAGTTCATCTCAACTAACTTGAAAGGCCATAGTAGTATCAAATAGTATTATTTACATGAATTCAAGCAGAAGGAAAAAAATAAGTTATATTTGTGAATATCTGCAAATGAGTAGATATAGTCACGGCCATACAATTTTGGAAACAAACATGTCATCCAATTTACATTGATGTTCAGTTGACATTAATCTACTGAATTTCTGACTTGAAATATTGGCCACTTTTTCCAATTTTGCTAAATTCCTTAAGTATAAAATGGGCAGAAGGGAAGAATTTTTAAAAAATTTTCTGTCCATGATTTATTTTCTTTTTATGGATTAGATTCTTGAGAGAAATACTTCCTATATGCTGGAATTCTAGATAAATTTTATTTCTCACAGAATAATAAAATAAATGTTTTTCATTTCAAAATAGTATGCATCTTTTAGAAGACAAGAATGTTTCAATTTATACACTATAGCAAGAAAATATTGCTAATGGCTAAATCTCAAAAAGAGATGCAGTAATCTATTTGAAGATATATATGTTTAATTCATTTTACTCCACTCTCAGTCAATGACACTTTCTTTTTATGGGGTAAAAGGACTAATGAGAAATGTCAACATATAGATCACATAAAGTTTCATGAGGAGTCATATATTTGCCACCATGTAATCACAAGTATGTAGTATCAGTCATTTTTTTAATTTTCAAGGGAAATTGAAATCCTTTGCTTCAAACGTAATTAAACAACAAATTGTTCGATTATTGTACTTACTTGTTACTGAGTTTTTTTCTTCACTGATTTTCAAATGAGTTGTTTTCTTCCTAAGAAAGACTTTGATTTGTGTGCAGAATGTATGTAACCTGTTCAGTGTTCCCTTTCTTCCTTTCTCTTTTATTCTTCTTTCCTTCTTTCTTTCTTCCTTCCTTTGTTTTTTAGAACTGCTAAGCTGACCTTCTGCCCAACAAAATCCTCTGCATAAGTTAATGACCTTGATCTCTGTGGTTTCTGATCATAAAAGCTTTCACATTCACCATCTGGTGGGCTTGTTGTACAGTATTTTTTTGGTAATATTTACACCAGTAAGTTTCCATTCATTAATCTGTTGGATCTTTCTTGCCAGATACATGAATTTCCCCAGCTTCCTATCTTCCAAACCTGAACCTCTGCGTCTGCAGTCTGATTATGGCACCGGTGCTCCTAGCATCCCTGTTCTGCGGGCAGAAAGAATCTTCTAACTCAATTAGCATTCTAAAGAATGGATTCAGTTTTGTGCTCCATTAAAGTCAGCTAAATTGATGCACTGCATGTCTTTATTTAAAAAATAAAGCTGAACAATTAAAGCCCATGTCTCTTTGCTCAGCTTTTGATTCCACACAAAGCTTTCCCACTTGCTTCCTTTGGATGTAATGTTAACAAAGTCAGTTAACATCAAGAGCTTCAGTAACAGGCATGGCAGAATTCCTTGTTTTTGCTCAATCAGTCTGTGTTCAAACTATCAGTTTGATTTATTTGTCCACATTGACCCTTATTCACCACTTAATTATCCTCGTATAATGTTTCAAGAGCCTCCTGACACAAGGAGAAAGACAATTGCCGATGTTCTGTGAAACAACTGTTGACCTGATGGGCCAAAATGAAGACTGTGGGTCGAAGGTTGTTTGCTTTGGAAGAACCCACTCACCACTGCTGAAAGTCAGGGCTTTAGCCAGTCACTCAAGGCGTTGTTTCCTGGCCAGATTGGGAGTCTGGCTCCTGGTCATTCCACAAGGCTTTTAAGGCATATAAGTTTATCCCTACTTGATGCAATGAGAAAGAAGGGTGAGGGAAAGACATTAAATGATGAGAGTCCTGAAAACAAAAAAGAAATGTAACTTCCTCTAATTCTTGCAATGTGGTTAGTACTATGCTATTCCTATTTTTAATTGTGCAAAAGACTTTCCCACTTTGTAAAGCACAGCAGAGAGGGATTTCTGCACCCAGAATCCAAATACAATGTGACATAGTAACAACTAAACTAGTTTTTTTTTCTGAAGAAAACTAATTTAATTCAAATCTACCAGCTTTACCTTTGGAATTGTGCCAAAAAGAGCACCCATATGCAATAGTATATTTATCCAGTTTGAAAAGAAGGAAGTTATTTCAGAACATCTGAATTCTGAAGGCTACCCTCCATTCCTAGTTATTAAAATTCAAACGTAAATAAATAATAATTCAAAACAATGACAATGAACATCAATAGTGATAAGAAAAAAATACTCATGGAGATTGTAGCACAATTTTATATTTATGAAGTGTTGTTTTTTTTTTATAAAATGTTTTAATTCTTTTCTGACAGGTCAAGCCTATATTTCATTTGGCTACCTCACAGCATACATAAACTGTCACAACCGGACAGTGCCAACTCTAGCTTCTTATTTTCATTTTTCTCATATTTTCTTGCTTGTGTTAGGTATGTATCCTCCATTTCTGCAAATTCTTGTCTTCTCAGCCCTTTAAGGGATCTTGTAATTGAGTCCGGTATATAGAGAAAATGCTGAGAATAAACATAATCTAAATCTATTACTAGGGAGGCAGTTTGATACAATGGAAAGAGCATTTAACCTTTCCACTTAATTCAAATTAAGTTCAAATCCTATCTCTGACACTGACTGCCTATGAGTGACCTTGGACAAATCATTTGACATCTCTGGGACTTCATTTCCTTATCCACAAAATGAATGAGTTGGACTAAATGCTCTCCAGCTTCCTTCCAGCTCTAGAACTCTGATCCCATGACCTTCCTTCAAGTCATTCATTGGGAAGAGTCAGTTTCTCAGCCTTTAAAATGGACACATTTGCTGACTTTATGCCACTATCACCTATTGTGAGGATCAGGTAACCTGTTACAAAACTTGTGAGATGAAAAATTACCTATGCCTCCAGAAGTACTTCTATACAAATGTGTAAGGGCCTTTTACTATGAAAGTTATTCATATCCAAGTAATCTATATCATTTAATCAATTCAGTAACCATTCATTAAATACTCATTATATACCAGGCACTGTGCTAAGCACTAGGGATACAAGAATAGGCAAAAGATAGTCCCTGACCTCAAGGAGCTTATAATCTAATGGAGGAAACAACATGATAACAACTAAAATAGGTAACTATACATATATATATATATATATATATATATATATATATATATGTGTGTGTGTGTGTGTGTGTGTGTGTGTATAATAAATAATAGATAATATTTGGATAGCATTTAAAATTTTGCAAAGTGCCTTATATCCATTTTTTCATTTGATCCTTATGACAACCCTAGAAAGTATCAGTTATTATTTGTTATATACCATCAATACAAATATCAATATATGGAAAAATGAGACTTGGAAAAGTCAAGTGTCTTATCAAGGGTCATACAGCTAATAGTGATGTGAAATAGGATTCAGATTCAGGTCTTCCTGACTCCAAGTCCTGTTCTCTAACACACTACCTAGCTGTCCACATATTAAGTAGTTGTAGCCAAAACCTTTGGTGAATTTTGTGATTTCTCTCCCAATTCCACAACCCAGTGTGAAAACCTACAGATTATAGTTCTGCTCCCTAAACCCCCATTCCCATACCTAAATTAGCATTAAACCTCAAGGAATCTACTCTGATATTTCCAGGGAATCCTTTAAATGGGTATAAAATCACTAGTCTCAGAATGGGTGGGACCTCAAGAAATGATCTGGTCTGGCCCTTGGATTTCAGGAAGTTAAGGATTGTCATCTCATTCTACAAATGAAACCGAGGACCAGAAAAATCAAGTAATACTAATCACACAGTGAATAAAAGGCAAAAGTAAAGGACTAACGTCCACGTCTCCCAGTAGAAGGATCCTTCCCTTTTGGTGCCTATTCTGAAGTCTAGAGCCCATAGCTGAGAGATGAATATATCTAGGAAGACAGACTAGCATAGTAATGAATAGAAATTCATCCTGGTCAATATTTGTCTACCCAATGGATCTGTTTTTCTTCCAGGGTCAGCAAATGTGAACAGTAACCCCTCTGATTGGAGCATTTGCCGAAGTGACTGAGGGAGCATCTCAGTAGTGGACAGGACCCCAGGCCTGAAGGCAGGAAGATTCGTCTTCCTGAACTGAAACCTGGTCTCGTACACTTACTTACTAGTTATGTGACCCTGGGCAAGAAGGTTCACCCTGCTTATCTCAGTTTTCTCATCTGTCAAATGAGCTGGAGAAGGAAACTGCCAAGCACTCCAGTATCTTTACCCCCCCCCAAAAAAAGCCCAAATGTGGTCACAAAGATCTGGACACAACTGAAACAAATGAACAGCAAAAATAGTTGCTGGGACCTAAAATGGCATCATCCTGCACATATTTGTATATATGTATAGGTATGTGTGTATATATACCTTTGTATGTATATGTGTATATATATATATATATATATATATATATATATATATATATATATATATATACATATCACCTAGGATTTATATAGTGTTTTAAGATTTTCTATGCTTTATGTGCATGTGTGTGCATGCAAATGTATATACATATATACTTCCAAACTTCTTGCAAGCATTCCAATTTATCTAGTGATGAATTCCCCCCACCATAAGTCACAACTGTACAAGCCAGAACTTTAAATGGAAAATTTGCCTCTATCTTGCCCATTCTCCTGTTTCTCTAATAGACTTTTATATTTGCTATTGGAAAAATGTTGTTATGATGGAGTTTCCTTTGGCACATAGCATGGTAGACTCCTAATAAATATTGACTGATTGGTTGGCAGTATATATCCTGGAGAGAAGGTCCTTAAAATTTCCAATACAATAGCAACACAGTTTGAAAATGTGGTCTAGTAGTTCATTCCATTATAGGTTAGCATATTGAAAGGAGGGCAATTTACAAGCCCACAAAGTATTCTTGCTCAATTCTGCTATTGTAGAAAATAGTCAAAATGAATATAATTCCTCAAAAGAAAAATGGCACCCATGCAAGTAGTGGGTTTCTAGATCACTCTTCTGCTGACAAACTTTGTTTTCCCTCTGAAAACATCAATCTAAACCTGAAGAGAACATTCTGACCTCAACTTTTTCATCACTTGTTAATTCTTATAACTATTTTTAAGAGGGTCCTGCTCATTAACAGACTACACAATCTTACAAAACACAACTCAGAGTTGGAAACGGCAAGAGTCTGACAACCTGACAAATCTAGCATCCCTTTAATAATCCCAGAAAACCAGTTGGAAAGAACCTTAGAGGCCATTTCATCCAATGCGCATTTGAGCAAAAATTCTCTCTATGACACTCTTAACCAGTAGTCATCCAGTCTTAGCATAAGGCTGCAGGTCTACTTTTCCCTCACATTCCTGGGGCTAAAAAATGAAAACCAGCATAGAAAGCACAAAAGCTAGGAAGAAATAACAGAACCCATTAGGACTCAGCACTTGTTTCAGCAAATTCATTTATCTTATTCTTTTCCATTTAATTTCCCTTGTTCACAGACCATAAAACTGAAAGATTGGAGCTGGAAGGGTCTAAGGAATCATCTCCTCTATCCTCTTCTTTTTACTGATGAAAAAATAAGGCCTAATGAGATGAAGTGACTTACAAAAGGTCATACAGGTAGCAAGCAGAGGATCCTGGGTTTGAATCAAGTCTATTGAATCCCAATCCAGAACGCCTCTCAATGAGCTTCAAAAGATCTTCAGTCTTTTGAGGAATATTACATTTTGGAGCACCAAAATAATTTTCTTATATCTCATTGAATGATGTTTGATAAATTCATTGCCATAGCCTTACCATTCTATTTCCATTGTTTCAATGCTAGCCTAGCTAAGTACAAAAAGGTTCATCAGAAGTTTGGTCACCATGGGATAGATATTTTTGGCCCGGGTAACTCATGTAAAGTGTGCAGGGATTGATATATGCTTTGATGGAGAAAATTCTGTTGTTGTTTCATTGTGTCCAAATCTTCATGACCCTGTTTTGGGGTTTTCTTGGCAATGATATTAAAGTAGTTCACCATTTCCTTCTCCAGTTCATTTGACAGATGAAGAAACTGAGGCAAACAGGGTTAAGTGACTAGCCTAGGGTCTGAGTCCAGATTTGAACTCATAAAGATAAGTCTTCTTGACTTCAGGCTCGGCACTCTATATTCACTGGTGCTACCTAGCTACCCGATGAAGAGAATACACACTAACAAAATTAAGGATTTTTGGACATATCTAAATAAGGAAAAGTGACTAGAGATGAAGGAGGGTAACAAGCAGGGAGAAAAAAAAATCAGGAAAAGAGCCAAGAATAATATAAAGAAGAGAAACTTCTCACAGAGCTGGAACTCTCGCTAGAAAAATTCTCAGAGGACATCTAGTTTACCACCTCCATTTTATAAATGATAAAACCAAGGCCAGGGGAGGTTCAGTGCAACCATCATCTCACAGGTGTATCACATGTACAATATGAGCCAGGACCTCTTACTCGGAGTCAATGCTTTTTCCACTATATCATGAATGTAACTGAAACACTACACCCATTGAGTGACTTTATAGGATAATTTCAAATGTCTTATAAGTTGTTGCATTTTTTTCAACTAAAGTCATGAATGGATATATAATCAAGCCAAGAACTAAATTAGGGAAGTCACAGAATATTAGAGCTACAAGTATTGTTAAATAACAGCACTTGGTTGAAGGGCGCTAGGAAGATAGAAGAAAATGAAGATTCCTTAAGAAGTAATAAGATTTTAGTCAGTCAATAATCATTTATTTAGCACTTATCATATGACAGGCACTGTACCTTTAAGGTACTGGAGATGCAAAAAACAAAACAAAACAAAAAATCCAGCCCATAGAGACCCATTGTAGAGAAAGGCCTCCAAATTCTGAAGAACATCCTAAATTTAACAAAGTTATAGCTCTTCTTTGTGTCAGAGTAAACTGAACACTCATTTCCCCACCCCAAACCCCAGTAAACAACATTGGGCCTTCCCTCAATCACCAAAAAAAGACAGTGTCATTATAGGGTATCGACATGTCTTGATTATGAACATGTGTGAAGAAATAGAGCAACCAGTAGAAAAGAATGAAAAAATAGAGATTTAGATTTTATTACACACCCAAACACTTGAAAGTAATCCTAGGGAGTTTATAATACATGAGAGTACTGAATGGTGAAAGGAAAAGAGGGAAAAAGAAGGGAAGAGGAGAAAAACTACCATCTATAGACTTTCTCATTTACTAGTCTGTATCTCCAAAAAAGTTTCCTCACCTGAATGACTAAGGCACCTGAGTAACACAGCGGATAGATCACTGGGCCTAGAGTTAGGAAGAATTAAGTTGACAAGCTCAGACACTAACCAGCTGTGTTACCCTGGACAAGTAATTTAACCTCTGTCTGCCTCAATTTCCTTCACTGTAAACCAGGGACCATAAGAACACCCACCACCCAGGGTTGTTATGAGGATCAAGTGAGATAATGTTTGTAAAGCACTGAGCACAGTGCATGGCCCACAGTTAAGTGCTGAAAATGTTGGCTGTTGTTACTAACATGAGAGATACATTAAGAAAAGGAAGGACTTCTTAAATCTTATTGATTAATAGCATGGTAGAACAGAGAAAACATTGGCTCTGGAGTTAGGAACTCAGTTCAAGTCTGATGTTTATTACCTGTGTGACACTTGGCAAATGATTTTCCCTTCTTAGGCCTCAGTTTCCCCATCTGTAAAATGTGGGGGTTAGATCAGATGGCCTGAGGCCCTTTTCAGTTCTAAATCTGTAATTAATTCTTCTTTTTATCTTCTTCCTCTGAGTGTTATACAGACTACTACAATGGTTCTGAATTGTGAGCAGACAATAACAGTAGACTATCACATCATAGAAATGAGTTCAAATCTCAGTTTGGCACAAACCGGCTTTGTGACTCTGAGCAGCTTACTTAGCCGCTCAATGTCCCCAAGGCAGCAACTCACTAAGACTATTTGATGCAGATCATGTGCCAGTCTGCATTAGTAAAATGAGTTTCCTTAGAGGAAGTTCTTTGTGCCAATTAAATCACAGACAGTTTCAGTCCCCTGAAGCAGAAATAAAAGAACTCCAGAGTGACCTGTATTCAAAGTTCTTTTTGAATCTTAGGATAGCAGTAGTCATTTCTCCTAACATTTTCTGAGTTTGAATTTCTGTCCCAGAAGTTAGATAGGATTTCTTTCAATATTTGGATCCAAAAGATTTGGGACATACTGAAAAACCAAATATACACAACCCATCCCAGAAGTAGCTCGAAGAAATATTTTTAAGGGGGTGAGGAGGAGTCGAGTTTTAGTTTGGTTTTAAAACAGTGGGATGCTTCTTTGATCCAAGCTATTCCCCCCTTTCCCCCTAGAAAACACAGACAATGGGGACAAAGCAAAGCAAATAAGAGAAATTTATGAAAACCAAAAGTAGATTTAATTTACAGCTTAACCCATGGTCAAATGTCAAAAACCAGAAATAAGGTGTTTTTTAATGTCTTCTTAATTGCTAGAATGGCTTGCTCAACTAAAGAAATCTTAATTTGAGGAAGGGGAAAAGTGACTTTATTTTCTTATCAATTGTAAGTATTCAGAAGTATCTATAATGTTGGTCTGAAAGTTAAGAATTGGATTTTGTTGTTTGGTAATGCAGTGTATTAGTATAAGTAAAGCTTTCTTCTAGAACCTTAGAAGAAATGAGATGTTTTTCTTACATGCAAAATATTTTAAATAAATCTCTTTTTTTAAATGAGCATCTAATCCTTTATGGTTTAAATGGTTAGATGCAGAAGGTTTAAATCTTGTTTCAAATATGGAAAATTTATGGCTGCAAATGTAGCATATATCAAAGAGTTTGACTGAGACACACCAATAAAGCAATTCACCTACTGAGGAATGTTAGGACAGAGCAAGATGAAAGTAAAGTTAGATCATTTCTTCCCATCACAACAAAAAGGCTGATAAAGAATATACTTGATATCAAACAGAGCTTCCTGCTGGCTCTAGTTACCTGGGAGTTTCAGGCCTGCAGTTTGAATAATGTTTCCCATACAATAGAGATGACAGCAGAAGTGTGGAGAGACTGATGGGGCTTCCTGCAGACTCAGCTTTTCGAAACTGAACTCATTCTTTATTCTTCAAGCAGGGGCAATAACAAATATGTAAATAAATAGCTACCTATCTTCTGAGGTTAGAAACAAGTTGTTTTTCAGAAGCTGTGCGTTCCTTCATGGAATCTAAGAAGCAAATACAGACTGACTGAATATCAAGCAGAATTTGGTAGTTTTTATAAGTTCGGGTGAACATTCACAAATAGTATTTTCCATCCTAGAACACAGAAAATGAATGGCTTTACATGTGGTAGCAGAGAAATTGGATCTAGGCAGTTGATATGCTTTGGTGGAGGTAAAACTCAAGATTCCTGACACAATTAGCTCTCACATAAGATTTAATTTATATAATCAGATCTTTTACATTATTTATAATACTGGTCAGGAAAGCCATCAAATAAAAATCAGACTAAGTTTTTCTTTTGAATAATGAATATTCTCATTTTCCTAATGATTTGTGATGATATTGCTTCTTTTAAAAAAAAGTACATCAAGGCAAAAGGCAATCATGCTTAGATTTCTCCAGCGATCTAGACTCACAAAGTGATCTGCCTTTTTTTCATTCACATCAATTTTAAAAAGTCCATGAATAAAGAACCAAATTAATAATTTCCTAACAGCTTCAGCTGTTCAATGCTGGTTTATGCTACTTTATCATCTAGCATTACAAAAATATCTTCTGTGAGTCAATGGCTATGCATGAAGTACAAATGGGAAAAACAGAAACAAGAACACTAGTTGTTATTAAAAATTAACTTGATTTGTTCTTCGAGGAAATGAATGAAGGAGATGGAGACAAAGAGAAATGTGGCAGGAACCAAAAAAGATTCTTCCCCAGTTGTCTCCCACCCCTTCTCCTCCCTCATCCACCATGATGGACTGACCAGAGTGCACAAGTTTGTCCAAGTGGACGCTAGAGGGCAGCAGATTCTCCAGTGCTGGTCCTATGGAGAGAATGTTGAAAGCTAGTCTTGGGACAGTAGTGTTTGGCATAATGTGTGTAGGAGTCCAGGGGGTCCAGTAGGGAGCTGCGGTTAACTACATCCTCAAACCTTCTCTTGTTCTCACACCAATGTAGCCTAAACACAGAACTGAGAATGTTGAAGAGCCAGAAGTTCAGGGACGTTAAATGCCTAAGGTGGAAGTGATTCCAAGTCAGAAGGAGATGTGACTAAGAGTTCACTAAGTTCTGTCGCTTTTACTTTTCAAAGAGGTTGAATCCCATGTACTCCATGAAGCTTCTTCTGATTGCTTAGAAATAAGGCAATCATTTCCCCCTCCTACTGCCAGATTTTCTGAACATGCAGTTCAAAGATTTCCCTCTCCATTCTCCACAACTGACATAGTCAGCACCTTTGTACCACTCACACTCAAATTTGTCCACAGCATGCACACATACATATGTGAGTATTTCTACTGTGGTTTTTCCTTTTTAATTCATTTAATACTATTTTACTTTTTCCAATTACATGTAAAGATAGTATTCAACATTCACTTTTATAAGATTTTGAGTTCTCAAACTTTTTCTCCCTCCTCCCCTCCCCTCTCCCTCCCCCAAGATGGCAAGCAATCTGATATAGGCTATACCTATGCAATCATATTAAACAGATTTACACATCTGTCATGTTGTGAAAGAAGTAGGACAAAAGGAAAAATCCATGAGAAAGAATGAGAGAGAGAGAGAGAGAGAATAGTATGCTTCAAACTACATTCAGACTCCATAAGTCTTTCTCTGAGTGTGGACATCATTTTCCATCATGAGTATTTTGGAGCTGTCTTAGATCACTGTATTGCTGAGAAGAGCTTAATCGTGGTGCAATTAATGTTCTCTTGGTTCTGCTCATTACATTGAGTATCAGCTCATGTAATTCTTTCCAAGTTTTTCTGAAATTTTCCTGTTCATCATTTCTTACAGAACAATAGTATTCTATTGCATTCATACACCACAACTTGTTCAGCCATTCCCTAATTGAATGGCATCCCCTCAGTTTCCAACTCTTTACCCTCTTGTAGTTTTTCAATCAATAATATTCATATTAGATGGTAAGTTTATAGAAGTAAAAAAAAATCAAGTTCTTCCTACTCCAAAAAGAAAGGAAGTATCATTGTCCTCTGGGAGCTGATCTTTCAGTTTAGACAACAAAATAGTATACAAGGATTAAAATAAAAACAAGCACTATCTAAGATGTCAAAAAGTGTAAATCAACATGGATACAGAAAAATGACAAGAGATGTAAAGAGGGAGCCCTAAGCCGAGGAGTGAAAAAGTCAGGGGAAGTTAATCAGGAAAGTCTAACTAATCTAGTGTCTGCTTATAATAGAAATTGGCAGGCATTACTGAGGGGAAAAAGCAGCGAGTGGATCAAATGCTAAATCTAGCTCTGAGATTTGAGATTTAAAAAAATAGATTAAAAGTTAAATTCAACCTGGCTAAATGCCCAGGGAACCCTAGGTTATGTAAAGAAAATGACCCAAAGTCATAAATGGTAAGTTAAATTACATCTGTGGCCACACTGAAAGTTACTTTGCAGGTGACCTGCCTTGGAGCTGTTATTATCTTTTACTTGCTGATAAAAACTCAGAGGTAGCCTCTTAGAGTGGGTAAGGTTCTGGACTAGGAGTTGGGATGATTTGACTCCAATAAAATTTCTGATATTTTCAAACTGTATTATTCTAGAAAAGTCACTTAATCTATAGGTTCCTCAGGAAACTCCCTAGGATTTACTTACTAAGCCATAAACCATGTTCCTAGACCAAGATTTCTCATGCTGCTGAAATCACAGATTGTTTACATGTTTAGTAATAGCTTACAAATAAATACTAATTATTTGTATTGCACAAGAACAATAAAATGAATAGACCATGTGGTTTATAAATAACCTTACTCAACAAAAACTCTTTTGGTTAAATAATACTGTATAGCCATCCCCATTTTAAAGATAAGGAAACAGGTCAAGTGATATGTACCCAAGCAAGGGGTGAATATCCAAATTACAACTTAAATTCAGGTCTTCCAATTCCAAGTCCAGTACTCTTTCCTTTACACCACAATCTCTCTCCATTTTATAAATATCATGAAATATTTTCTTCACCAATTTGTGTAGTAAATTAAACAAGGTCTTGTTTAATAACAGTTCAATGAATCTGTGGTCTTATCTATGTGATAATTCCTTCCAGTTATGAAGACTGCAACTACTTATACAGCTCTTCTTAACCTTCTCTGAATATTATTCATGTGCTCACATAAATCCTTCACAGGGGCTTTATCCAACACCCAATTGCTGGGGGCCTTCTTCTACATAGTAAACAATTGTTCTTGGTCTTTCAGGAGGCTGCTCCAAGGAATATTTCCACCTTGTAATTCCCCAGTACACTTAGCATTACCTTAGACTAAGGAAGTTACCATGATTTTGCATGACATCTTAGAAGTATAATGAGAAGTAGAGCCTCATTCAATAGTATAAGCCACTGTACTGAAGGAGAAGAAGGAAGAGAACAAGGGGACAGTATGTGTACTTTTTTAAAACTTCAACTTCTCCAAAAGTTTCTTGAAAGATGATTGGCTATGTATAAAACATATATAATAAAACATAATTGTCAAGGTAGCATTCTGGTATTTCAGAAAAAAAGCAATGGTTTGTGAGTCATGAGACCTGAGATTTCATCTCATCTCTCTAAATAACCAAGTAGCTGCATGATCTAAATTAATAACTTCAGACTGTTTCCTCTTTTCTAACACTGGAATGATAGGAACTCACATTTTCATGCTTTAAAGTTTGCAAATGACCTTCTTTTAAATGATCCTGTATGAGAGGTAATTCATTAGGATTTGCATTTTATGGATGGGAAACCTGGGCCTGCAAGTGAGCAGGGAAGTACCATGTGCAGAGTCACAAAGATAGTTTTTGCCAGTCAGGATTCAAGTCCAGGTTTTGTATCCTTAGGGTCTATGCTTTGTACACTGTAGGGACTGTTTCAACAATACCTACCTATCTCACAAGTTTGTTATAAAGGTCAAATTCCACATTTGCAGTATGGAGATAGAGAAGGGTAGGCAGGGAAATATTAAAAAACTGTCCTAAGAGGCATAGTGGAATACCAGCTAAATGCAAGTATGCTATGAGGATATTTGAGTTACTAATAGGAATAAAAACCTCAAGAACTAAGTGTCATCTCTTTCTTTCACCATTTGAAAGTCTCATCATAAAGCATTATAGTCAGATTTGGGTTGTAGACGATTAAAGGATATGGAGACTCTAAAGAGAATCTAGAGGAAGGCAGACATTATTAAACTAGAAAATGTGGATTTATGTATACAAGTTTAAGTTGTTTGATAAAGAAAAACCAGAAGGATAAAATAATTCTGAATAACTTTTGAAAAGTGCTCTAAATATGAGTTCTACACCCTCTAGTTGTTTTAAAGACATAGAAGAAAGCTTGCTTGGAGAGAGAATTTAGTTAGATATCAAAAGCCCACTTTTGCCTATAAGGATTATTAAATACTTGCCAAGCATTTGGAGAAATCTCCTTTGATAGGAGGTTTTCAGTGTTACAAGGGGAGGAGAAAAAAACACTTTTTTCTTTATACACTGTGGAACAAAATATTCCAATATAAAAATACGAAGAAGTGGTATGAGAAGGAAAATTCCAGTGAGTTGTTGGGTTTTTCTTTTTTCTGAATAAAACTAAAACTATAAATTAGACAACTCCATCTATATTGTGGAAAGAACAATGACTTAAAAGTCAGGAGACCTCAAATACCAGTTCTTCTACTTCCTACTGGTGTTATTTTTTTTTTTTAGTAATTCACTTAACCATTCTGGTCCTGAGTTTCTCCAACTGTTAAATGAAGGGGTTGGAATAGATACTCTCTAAGGTCACTTTCAGCTCCTTATTAGTGATAATCTAATCCTATGATCCCTCAGTACTTTTCTTGAACTATGCAAACAGACAGGCAAGTAACTGAAACTGGAATTGGAGGAGGAGGGATGAGAAGGAGGTGTGGAGAAAGGAGAATGTTCATTTTAGAGCTAACTCCATATAAAATGGCAAATAAAAAGCAAGTACTCTTTCCACTTAGATTTGAGATGCCTGTTACTTCTGTACCTGTAGCTGGTTTCTAGATAAAAATGGATGCTGAGTACATAAGTGATATGTCAACACTCTAAAGAAATGATAGTGATGGTGTCTCCATGGGGATAAGTGAGAGTGATTACAGGAAAATAGAAAGTATAACTATTACCAACTATTACCAACAGTTATTGAGCTCCTACTGTGTGTTTATAAATGTTATAGTCACTCTATAATGCATGCAGTTTTTAAAGTCCAAAAGCATTACAAAGCAGAAGTAAAGCAAAGCCAAAAAAGGAAGCTAGGTTGCACAATATGGCTAGGTGCTGGGTTCCTTAAATGTCCAGAATACATAAAAATTTGCTGACTAGCATTTTACAATTGAAGAACTTCATAAGAACTAGCCAAAGTTCAGCAAAAAAAAAGACCTGCTTCCATAAAGCACGACCCTGCATTTGTCAAGAACCCAAAGTAAGTGACCTGGAATTCAGTTGAGTGGGTTCCTATGCCTGCCAAGCTAAAAAAAAAATTCTATAACAAATGAAATTTCTCACAGAGGCAGAGCCCAGAAGATGGCAGAAATAGATGATAAATAGGAAGTGATTCTCAACATCCTATTAAGAGTGACTTGCACATAGGGGGTCTTCAATAAATATGTATTGATTTGATTAGTAAATAGGCACTGGAGAAGGATCATGATCCTAAATACAGAAGAGTATATTTACTTGGTTCTAGTATATCACATATTAGATGATTACTTTGCTTCCATCCTAGAAATTCATAGTCCAAGTCTGGTGTTGTACTATTAGGTCTATTGTGCAAAGACCAGACTACCTAGGCTGGTCTTTATAAATGGTGCAAAGAGGGTCATCACCAGAAAGCTGGTCTTCAGGCAGCATATTTTTTTAGCTACCATGATCCATAAAGACCATTTACTAAATCATGGAGGAATTGTTATTTCTCCTGGAAGAAATACTTCAAACAGTGAAATCATAGATCATTAAAATATTGAAGTATAAACATTAAAATATGGGGTTTTTTCTGTATTTCTGAACATATGGAATGCTAGACTTGAGGACAGGGGAGCAGGGTTTGAGTTCCAGTGCAGAACTTGTTTGCCATGTGAATATAGGTAAGAGACTTAATTTTTCTGAGTGTCTATTTCCCCATCTGTGAAAGAGGGTTAATGATGTCCTGCTAAATTCACAGGGTTCTTGTGAGACATCAATCAACATTTATCAAGCACCTACTATGTGCCAGGCAATGTATTAGGTGCTGGGGATGCAAAAAAAGAGGCAAAAAACCAGTGGTGGTCCTCAAGGAGCTTACAATCAAATGGAGGTGACAACAAACAAAAATATAAAAAAGAAACTGTGAAGGATAAAAAGGAAATAATTAAGAAAGGGAAGATGTTAGAATTAAGAAGGGTTAGGAAAGGCTTCCCGTAGAAGATGGCATTTTAGTTGGGACTGGAAGGAAGCCAGGGAAGTCAGTAAACAGATATGAGGGTGGAGAGCATTCCTAGTATGGCAAATAGCCAGAGAAAATGCCCAGCATCAAGAAATGGAGGGTCAAGTTTGTAGAATAGTTAGGAGGCCAGTAAGGTCGAAAAGCTCCCTTACACCTTACTGCTGGGTCAGGGAGTAAGGTCTAAGAGACTGGAAAGGCAGGAGCGCTAGATAATGAAGGGTTTTTAATGCCAAATAATGCCAAGGATTTTATATTTGATTCTGGAGACAAGAAGGTGCCACCAGAGTTTACTGAATTGTGTTCATCCTTTGTTTTCGAATAGGCAGGAGAGGAGTGACAAGGTCAAATTTGAACGTTAGGAAAATCACTTTAAAAGGTGAACAGAGGATGGATTGGATTAGGGAAAGCACACAGTAAACCTCAAAGCACTATATAAATGTGAGATGTTGCTGTTGTTGTCAACGACCTTGGGACATTAAATTTTCCTCCAAGTTACATATTCACTTAATAGCATGTCAATGTAACAAACAAAAAATAATAAGCAAATTGATGAGGCAGTATGGTGGCATCAGAAAAAGAACTAAAGTTAGAATCAGCAGTCCTAGGTTCAAGTCCTAGCTCTGACAGTCACTATGCGATAGTGCCCATAATAACCTCAGCTATAAAATAGATAAGCTTGTATCTCCCTCAAAGAATTCAAGAGGCAGCATAGTACAGAAAAAGAGAAGTCCCTAAGCCCTGAGTTTGACTCCCAGCTCTAACACCTGCTACTTGTTTGACCTTGGATGAATTATTTAATATCTCTAGGGCTCTGTTTCTTCATCTGCAAAATGAGAGATGTGAAATAGATGATCTTTGAGGTCTCTTCCGGCTCTATCCTCCAACTATGATTTCTTACAGCATCTTTTTTTAAATTAAATTAATTTATTCACTTTTATAAGATTTTGAGTTCCAAACCTCCCCTTCCACTTTCCTTCTCCCTCCCCGAGAGCATCAATCTGACACAGCCTATACATGTACAATCTTATTAAATATATTTCTACATTAGTCGTGTTGTGAAAGAAGAATCAGAACAAAAGGAAAAACCCCAAAAAAGAGAGAGAGAAAATAGTATGTTTCAATTTTCATCAGACTCCATAGTTCTTTCTCTGGACACAGTTGGCATTTTCCATTACAAGTCTTTTGGAATTGTTTTGGATCATTGTATTGCCAAGAAGAGCTGGGTCCATGATAGTTGATCACTGCACAGTGTTATTGTTGCTGTGTACAGTGTTCTCCTGGTTCTGTTCAATTTATTCAGCATTTGTTCATGTAAATCTTTCCAGATTTTTCTGAAATCGGATTGCTCATCATTTCATATACAACAATAGTATTTCATTACATTCATATACCACAATTTGCCATTCTTCAATCATTCCCCAATTGACACACTTCCCCTCAATTTTCAATTCTTTGCCACCACAAAAAAGAAATAGTATCTTTTATTTTTTTTTAATGAAATGAAAATTACAAAGCATCATAAACATGTGAACAATGGGGGTGATGATGGTGGGATAAGAAAATTAAGATTTATATCAAAAATCACCTTCTTTGTTTAGCTTCTACCTCTCCAAAAAAATCAATTTATTCATATAAAAAATCTATTAATAAAATATTTCAAACTACATATGAACATATGCATGTATATGTATACATATATAACCACAGATAACATATTATATATATATATCAGATAACAAGATTATGACACTGTGTGTATACACAAACACACACAAATACATAATCTTGTTATCTGTTAATCCAAACTCAATGGAGGTTATTTTTTTTAATGTATTTTAGTGAAAGAGGAATTGCAAAAACAAACAGAAATTAAATGTCTGTCCCCAGAAGATTTTTTTTTAAGTTCAAAATAGTACCAGCAAAGTTTCAGTTCCCTTGTGAAAGCTTTTTTGCTGAGATTGGATTTCTGAGAGGGGGAATGAGAGAAACCTGTCAGAGGAAGTCTGCTTTTCCAAAATTGGTTTATTGTCAACACATGTCAATGTATTTGCATTCACTGGGGACAATGTTGATGGCATTCCACTGGGCTCATGCCTACACACCAGATTTGCAGATCAGATGATGCTACAATTGAGAGATTGGCACAGGCCAGGAGAGCTATGCTGGTTCCACTACAGAATGCCTGTCTTTCAAAACTGCCTGATTGGCTTTACAGCTCCAGACATGTGACTGCAGCTGTTTTTCCATGAAGTGATGTTGAAATACTGTTAACAATCTGATTCCTCAGAGTCACTTTTCAAAGATTCTGAGAACTATTCAACTAATGAGTAATAACCATGAACTCCCAAATCTCCAAAAGTTTGCAGATGCTGGATCAACCCTGAGAATGAGTAGCCTGCTAAAGACATTAAAACAAAATATACCTGTGTGATGACCATTTGTTCTGACTATCCAAGGACAGAGCAGAGATAACCTGTCGTTAGTACATTCTTCCTCAATGTTTTACCACTTCTCTGTTGATGCATCACCCAGATATTAACCATAAGAATAAATGAAACATAAAAATAAGAGAGGCAGAATCCTACAGAATATGCTAAGAAGGTGAGTTTGTCTTTTCACATGCCCACACAGCACCCCCTCCCCTTTGTCCCTGAAGTCACTTCTTCCTGCTCTCATTTCCAAAGTGCCAGGGCCCTTTCACCTAGCTGTCAACTAGTCTCCACTTTTACAGACTCCTCAGAAAGTAAAGGAGTACATCATTAATGGGGGCATTGCCACGAACTGTTTTGGATCTTTGGGGAGCAAAAAGTTGCTAACCTTCAAAATGCTACAGTATCAGATTTGCACAAGGAAAAGCAAAAAGTCATTGCCTGAAAATTGAGAAAAATCTAGTAGTATTGTATGACAAGGTCACATCACCATATTTTCATTATCACCTTTAAAAAAAAAACCCAATTTTTTGCAAGCTTACAAATGCATATGAGCTGTCCATAATGAATGAAGAAGTAATTGACTCCTGTTAAGTGCTAACTATATTTACTTATTCAATATTGTATATTTTAACCCAGGAAAATATTTAGTCAATAAGTACATTACAAAATAGTCTTTGAAATTCTTTTGCCACAACAACCATTCAGTAAGATGCAATTTCAAACTGTAGAATTTTAGAATGAACATTCTACTAATAGGAATTATGAGGGGAAAGATCTTTCTTTGTAGTCTATGAGTAAACACACCAAAACTAGGAAGGGCACAAAAGAATACTCTTCTGGTGAACAGGCATGAAAGTTTAGCCAGAATTATTGTGTGGTACTAGGGGAATTTATTATGAACCCATTTTTCCATCTCTCTCTCTCTCTCTCTCTCTCTCTCTCTCTCTCTCTCTCTCTCTCTCTCCACTCCCTGACATCTTTTCTGATCATCTCTATTTGTCTGTCTATTCTGTCTACCCTGTCTATTTATCTGTTCTCTCACTTTGTCCTATCTGTTGTTTGTCTTTCTCTATTTGTTTGTCCATCTATCCATTCATTGATCTATCTATCCTGTCTATCTATCCTATCTATTATCTCTCTCTACCTGTTTGTTTTTCTATCTATCCTATCTGTATATCCTATCTTCTCTGTCTATTCTGTCTATATCCTATCTATCCTGTTTTCTCTATCGTGTCTATCCATCCATCCATCTATCTATCTATCCATGAATTCATCTATCTATAATTTCTCCATGCATTTCTACAACCTATGAAATGCATGCAAAAAAAGGAAATACATATTTTAAAAAAGAACAATTTGGCTGTTACTCTAGCAGAAAAAAAAGGATAAAAATATTGCTTCTCCAACAAAATTTAAACCCAGATAGATGAGATTCAGAAACTGCTGCTCATGTTTTGCTATAAAACTCGAACTCTTGAAGCCAGTCTTCAGCACTCCTTGCCTGGCCAATAGGTTTGGAAAGGAACATGTGGAATCAGTCAGCATTGGTGTCTAATAGAAGAATAGGTGAAGTCTTGAATGTTCATGTTGGATATTGTCTGAAAAGTTCCCCATCATGTTCTTGCTTGGAAGCTCTAGCAGTCAGGGATGACATGCTCCGGCTTCACTATTAGGCTCCCTATGGACTGAGGACAAAGGGCGCTGCAGGCTGTGGGCCAAGCATATACATTTGCAAACTGCCGTCAGTCAGTTCCCAAGGCCAGAGGCTGGATGCCATTCTCAAAGGAGACGTGAACTGTGGGCTTAGCCCATTTCACTTGTTCCTGCAGAGAAAGTAGTGCTTCTCATGGAATTCTCTGGAGCTCCCTCCCTCCTGCTCTCCATCAGGAAGGGCTGACAGTGTACTGCTTCATATTTCAGCAAGTAGTATTTTAATCTAAAGTTGTCGCCTATGTTCTCTGGAACAACAGCTGCTGGAGCATACATGGCATATGCTCCCTTCTACTTCTAGGGATCTGAAATGCTCAGGCTTTCACAAACTTCCCCCAGGAACCAGCATTTTACATTTTCTTTTTCTCAGACACTGGGAGGAATGGATGATGCAGGGGCAAGATTGGGGGAGGGGAACAGATCTTCGAAAATAAATGAGTTCCATCCTTTGGTCTGCTCAGGAGCACACTTCCACAAGTGTCCATGGAATGTCTCCATTACATTCAAGACTTAGAAGCAATGGGAAAAGGAAGGAAAGGGGAATAGCATTTTGGAGAGAGTTCACAGTAGTAGTAAGCCTACTACTTACTGTAAGCACTCTCTAGAGGGCACCCTGTAATAGACATGCCAGGCACTGTACTGAGTGCTTTACAAATATTATCTTATTTTATCCTCAGGACAAGTCTGTGTTATTATTGTGTGTGTTATTACTCTATTCATTTAACAATTGAGGAAACTGAGGTAAAGTAACTTGTTCAGGGTCACACAGCTAGGGAGTATCTAAGGTCAGATTTGAACTCAGGTGTTTTGTCTCTCCAGACCCAGTGCCCTATCCACTGGATCATCTAGCTGCTTCTGTAGACAAAAGACATGAAGTCACACAGCAATGAAAAACTTTTACCCTGATTTGAGATGACTTTATAAAATCAAAGCAAAACTCCTATGTATATTTGTCCTTATGCACAGATTTTCATTTGCCATCCCTAGTCAATACCAAAAATTGGGTGCTCATTTTCTCTTCTTTTGGGGGGGGTGATTTCCCTCTCCTACTTCTCAGTCCCACTCAGACTCTATTTAGAAATCTCATTTTCAGGTTCTAGGCTATGCTGACAACATCATTCCACTGCAGCTCAGCAGTCTTTCTCCTCAATGAGCTCACACTCCATTTGGTCTGCACTTCCTTCTTTGAATAGATGCAAATGGATGATCTCAATGAAATTAACGTATCGATGACATTAGTTTGTCCTGAACCTTGTTCTGGAATTAATTCAAACCAAACTATTAATCAATAAATTGATTAAATGCTTTCTATGGGTCAAGGACTGCGCTGAGTGTTGAGAATACAAAGAAAATAGTCGGGCCCTGAAGCAACTCAAATTATAATGGGTGGGGGGAACAAGACAAACATATATAGGGATATGTGTGTTTTGGGTCATTTTTCAGTTGTGTCTGAATCTTTATGACCCCCCAATTTGGGGTTTTCTTAGTAAAAGACTGGAGTAGTTTACCATTCTGATTTTACAGATAAGAAAACTAAGGCAAACCCAGTGTTAAGTGACTTGCCCAGGGTCACACAGATAGCAAGTCTCTGAGGTCAGAACTGATTTCATGAAGATGAGTCTTCCTGCCTCCAGGTCCAGCACTCTATCCACTACCCCCCCCCACATATATATATATGACCTGCATTCACATGCCACCACTGGTACATACTGGCACACCCTAGGCAAATCACTTACCCTGTCAGAGTTCTAGGCAACCTTCTAAGGCTCTATGTTACAGAGAAGATGACAACTTACATTGGTAGATGAAATTTCCTTTTATAAGTAAAATCATAGGTCAAATTCCTAAGCACCCAATGAAGAGATTCCTCTTCCAATGCAGATGGGTAGCTGTAGACTTAGAGAGTCATCTGACTCTTTAAAGAGTAAAGTGATTTGCTCAGGGTCACATAGTTTCTGATAGAAATGAGTCTTAAACCTAAAGTATCCCTATCTCTGAAGCCAGCTTTCTATCCACTAGACAAACAATGTCAAACATGTGGCCTATAACAATCCTGAGGATGACTGAACCAATCAAACAACTAATCAATAAACATTTATTAAGTGCCTACTATGTGCCAGGCAATGTGCTAAGTGCTGAAACAGATTAAATTGCGATGGAGAAATATGTAATGAAATAAATAAAATATTTATCAGAACATAGGGGCAGCAAGGTGGTATAGTGGATAGAGGACTGGATCTCAAGTGGGGAAGGTTTGAGTTCAAATCCAGCCTCAGACACTTACTAACTGTGTGACTCTGGACAAGTCACTTAACCCTGCTTGCTACAGTTTCCTCATCTGTAAAATGAGCTGGAAAGGGAAATGGCACCCAACTCCAGTATCTCTACCAAGAAAACCTTAAATGGGGACACGAAGAGTTGGACATGATTGAAAATGGCTAAACAACATAAGAGAACATAGATAATGTTAATATGTGGTTTTATAAGTCAACAAGCAGTTGACAGGGCTCCTTATGTACAGTTTAGTGATCGTTTTTTCATTTGAGCTTGACACCATTGTAGTGTGTATATGTGTGTGTGTGTATGTGTGTGTACACATGCAGCCTCTTAGTATAATCCTAATAGATCAGGGAGATGCCATAAACAGTGTATTTAAATTTGAGACAAGGTCTCTTTGTGGACAAAATAAAGTAATTTGTAGTTAAGTGGAACCATAACTGGTTGAAGAGCAATACTGAAAGACTATTGATTAATAGATCAGTGTCACTCTGGATGGAGATCTCTGGCATACTGCTGGACTCTCCTCTATTCAATGTTTTCATCAGTGAGTTGGATAAAGATATGGCTGGCATGATCATCAAACTTGTAAATAAAATAAAGCTGGATGAGATAGCTAATTTGTGTGCTGACAAAATCAGGATACAAAATGACCTCTACAAACTGGAAAGAAGAAACAGATACAACAAGGTGGAACTAAGAATTGTAAAGTCCTGTAACGGGACTTTAAAAATCAACTGCACAACACAGATAGCTAAATTGTTATGCAAATAAAAAAAAGTTAAGGGGTTGACTATAAGTTCATAGGTTAACATGGCGATATTGCTGACCAAAAATAAAAAAATCTAATGCAAGGATTGGTTGTATTAATGAAAATACAATATTCAGATTAAAGGAGGTAATAAAGGCACTCAGCTCTGTGCTAGTCAGATCAAACCTTCATCGTCATTATTGCATTTTTTAAATAATTTATTTGTTCTTACATTTTAAATTTCCAACTCTCTCTCCTTCCTTCCCCTTTCTGCACTAGGGAAGGCCACCATTTGACAGACACGTACACACACCCACACAAGGGGTGAGATATAGATAGATATGGATAAAGATATATAGATACATGTATATACATGTACAAATATATATATATGTATGTGTAAAACTATGCTACATATACTTCTATTTTTCAATTCTTTCTCTGGAATTGGATAGAATCTTCCTTCATAGGTCCTTTGTAGCTGATTTGAGTATTTGTAATGCCAAGAATAACTTAGTCTTTTACAGTTATTGTCTGAACAATATTGCTGTTACTGTATCCAATGTTCTCTTGGTTCTGCTCGTTTCAATCTTCATTATTTACATGCAGGTCTTTCCACGTAATTCTAAAATCAACCTGCTCATCATTTCTTATAGCATAGTAGTACTCCAAAACAATCATGTACCACAATGTGTTTAACCATTCCCCAATTGACGCATATCCTCTCAATTTCCAGTTCTTTTCCACCTCAAAGAGAATGGCTATAAATATTTTAGAACACATAGGTTCTTTTCCTTTTTCCCTAATCCCCTTGGGAAACAGACCTAATAATTGTATTTCTGGATCAAAGGATATACCCTGTTTTGTAACTCTTTGGACATAATTCAAGATTATTCTCCAAAATGGTTGAATCAGTTCACAATTCCACCAACGTTATATTAGGGTCCCAAGTTTTCTACCTCCCCTCCAACATTTATCGTTTTCCTCATATCATTTTAATCAATCTGATAGATGTGAGATGATATCTCAAAGTTGCTTTCATTTATATTACTCTGATCAATAATAATTTAGGGCATTTTTTCATAGGACTATATATAGCTTTGATTTCTTCAACCAAAAACTGCCTGACCATATCCTTTGACTATTTATTAATTGGGTAATGATTTAATTCTTATAAATTTGTCCAAGTTCTCTATATATTTGAAATATGAGACCTTTACCTCTGTCTACAAAATTCTTGTCTCAGTTTTCTGCTTTCCTTCTAATCTTGGTTTTATTTGCACAAAAACTTTTAAATTTGATATATGTCATTTCATTTTAAAGAGGAAATTGACAAACTGAACAGTAACTAGGATGTTGATTAGACCTGAAACCACATTTTATGAGAAGCAACTGAAAGAACTAGTTCTGTTTATTATGGAGAAAACTTAGGGCAGATATGATCACTTAGAAGAGAGGCTGCTGGATTTATTTGTAAGTAGGACCAAGCTATAGAATTCAGATTTCTACCCAACACAATGAAGAACTTTCCAAAAGCTGGAGCAATACAAAAATTAAATGCTTTCCCATCACCTGAGGGCTTCAAACAGAGGCTTCTTCCAGAAGTGTGGTATAAGGGATTATACATTATACATACAATATGTAGGCAGGTTAGATTAGATGACCTCTGATGTCCCTGATATCTCCAATAATTCATGATTCTGTTACTCTGTATGCCAGTCTCCATCCTTTGCTGGGTCATGAGTAGGTGGATACATGGCTGACTAGGCAGCTAAATTTGCAATGTTTATTTACCAGGCAAGATTAATCTATTTTACCATATTTTTATGTTATTTGGTATTTTGCCAATGTCAATTCCATCTGCAATATCTCCTTCCCATGGAACAGACAATCTGTGGGTTTTATCCCTTCCTATCCTCAGCAGACATTCTGTGGCTTTTAATAAAGCAACATATGGGTAGGATTTGGAATACCAATTCTCATTTGTATTAGCTGAGGTAGGTAGCATTTCGAGAGTTGAAGAATTACTCAACAATAATTATAAGGGCATGATAGGTTGAAGGGTAAATGGAAATGTAGGAATAAGCATTTGAAATAGAAGAGAATTTGATTTTATAACTGTCAATGAGTTTTCAATATTAATAAAAAGATATTCAACAAGCATTTATTGGGCACTGACTAGTGGCCAGGCTCTGTGTTCAGCTCTAGAAAGGCAAAATAGTATGGCCTTGTTTTCAAGAAGCTGCTATTCTAATATGAAAGATAATAGGTAAATAACTGTGTACCCAAGATACATACAAAGTTTTTGTTGTTATATAGACATGCCTGACTCTTTTGTGAACCCATTTAGGGTTTTCTTGGAGAAAATACTGGAGTGGTTTGCCATTTTCTTCTCCAGCTCCTTTTACAGATGAGATAACTGAGGCAAACCAGGTGAAGTGACTTGCCCAGGGTCACACAGCTAGTAAGTTACTTCTCAGGAAGGAGTCTTCCTGACTTCAGGTCCAGCACTCTAGTGGCCCCCTGGCTGCCCCACATACAAAATAAGTGGAAAATTATTTATAGCAAACACACTGCAAGAGTCCAGAGACCTGGTTATTCTACATTTCTATTATTTATGAAGCATTCTTTCAATATCTTGTCTCTATTTGATGACCTAGCCTAACCCCTCTTATGAGCATATGCCAGAAGCAACATGGTACAGTGAAAGATTAGGCCACATCTGGAGTCAGAGAATATGAATTTGAATCTTGTTCTAGTATTTACTACCTTTATGACTTGGGTGGTGTTGTTGTTTAATAGCTTTTCAGTCATATCTGACTCTTCATGATCCCATTTGGGGTTTTCTTGGCAAAGATTTACTTATATTACCCTTTACGTCTAAGTCATTTATCCATTTTGCCCTTATCTTATTATGTGATGTGAAATGTTGGTCTATACCTAGTTTCTGCTATACTGCTTTCTAGTTTTCTCAGTAATTTTTGTCAAAAGTTGAGTGCTTACTCCAAAGTCTTGTATCTTTGAGTTTATCAAACATTAGATTACTAAGGTTATTCACTAACTGTATGTTATGCACCTAATCCATTCCACTGATCCACCACTCTATTTCTTAGCCAGGATCATATTGTTGTCATGATTGCTACTTTGTGATATAGTTTGAAATCTGGAACTGCAAGGTTTTCTTCCTTGACATTTTTTTCATTGATTCCTTTGGCCTTTTGTTCTTCCAGTTGAATTATGTGACTATTTTTCTAGCTCTATAAAATAATTCTTTGATTTATAGGCACTGATGAGCAATTAATTTTTCTCCAGTTGTTTACATCTGACTTCATTTATGTGAAAAGTGTTTTGTAATTGTGTTCATATAATCACATGCAGAATACCAAGTATTTTATATTTTCTAGAGTTATTTCAAATGGAATTTCTTTTTTCTATCTCGCTGTAGGGTTTTGTTGCTAGTATATAGAAATATTGGAAGAGAATTAATTTGGTTCAATGATTAGGCCGGAAGCCAGACTGAAGACAGTTAGAGGAGAGGAAGTGGGGGCATCTATTGTAAACAGTCTTCTTGAGGAGTTTAACCACAAAAAGGAAGAGATGTATAGGATGATAGCTTCTGGAGATAGATGAAATAAGTTAGGGGTTTTTTTAAGGATGTGAGAGGCATGAGCATATTTGTACGCAGTAAGAAAGCAGTCAATAAACAGATAGGATACAAGTGAGAGAGGAGGGAGAATATAGGGAACAACCTGAAGGAAAAGGTAGGATGAAATAGAATCACTTGTGCAGTGCTCTGCAAGAAGGACACCCTCTTTGTGTAAGATACAAATGAAGGAGGAGATGGTTACAGAGGCATCTGAGTGTGAGTGATGCAAGAGAAGGAGGAAGGAAGGAAAACGCTTGTCAAGTGACCTCAATTATTTTCAATAAAATATGAGAAACATTCTCAGTTGAGAAGGTAGTCAGGGGGAATAGGGTATAGAAGGTTTGAGAAGGGTTGAAGAGGTTTGCTGCTATGATGAGTGGGATAGGGAGGTGTAGAAGGATTTCTTAGCAACAGTTAAGGTTCCTAAAAATCTTTTTGTTATTGTTGTTTGAATGAATAACTTCATTGGTTTAGGGAATTCCCAGAACAGAAGCTCCCTCTACCATAGTCTTAGAGAGTTGCGGGGGGCACTGAGAGTTCAAGTAATTTTCTCATGCTCACATATGCGAGGAGTGATACTTGAAATCAAGTATTCTTGATTTCAAGGTCCTCTCTGTTCACTACCCCAAGCTGCCTTGCTATTCTTAGGAAAAACATTAGGCCAATGATTAGCCTGGACACTAGTATCACACCATGGTTAGTTCTGGCCTAATCACAGGATTGTACCTGTATTATGAACTCAATATAAAGACTTCCCCTTATACTTTCACAATAGTGGTAGGAGTTGTTTTACTTGTCCATGTTGTATTCAGTTATTATCAGCCATGTCTACCCTTCCCAACACCTTTTAAGGATTTTCTTGGCCAAGATACTGGAGTAGTTTACCATTTTCTTCTCCAAATCATTTTACAGATAAGGAAACTGAGGTAAACAGGGTTAAATGATTTGCCCAGGATCATACAACTAATAAGTGTCTGAGGCTAGATTTAAACTCAGGTCTTCTTGACTCCAGGCACTCTGCTCCCTGCATCACCTAGCTGCCCTTGCTACATTACTGCCCTTTAAAAGACATTTTAAATTTTCAAAGGGAAATGTACAAATACAGCAGAAGTTCCGTTTCTCCTGAGGACAGGATAAGAAGTTATGGCCTTAAAAGAAACCATGAGGAATTCAGGTGGGACCTTATAAAAAGTTTCTTGACTGTAATAAAGGTCATGAGAAATCATTAAGAAAGGTTGTGAATTCTTTTTTGTATATTTTTAAGAAACGGGTTTCACTGTTATCATTTTGGAAGTGGTAGCATGGTATAGTAGGGAGTATTGGACTTGAAGTCCAAAAGATCTGGGTTTGAATCCCACCTCTGGCACTTATTACTCAATTGACTCTGGGGAAGTCACTTAACCTGAGTCTTAGTTTCCTCATCTATAAACAGAGAATAAGGATACCTGTAGTACTTAACTCTAAGTCACATTACAAAGGTTTAAAAGTTGTATAAATAATGTCATCAAAGAATTATAGAATAAATAGAATGATTACATGGCAAGAGTGGGGGAAAATCAATGGACAATCTCTGCTCAACTGGTGTCTTTTCAATGTCAAGAGAATTCAAAGATCTTTCCTATCCAACTCCCGCGTGTTAAGTGATCCCTTGTGATGAGTTTATGGGAGTCTGTAGTCAAAGGCTACACAGGTAGGGTGGACACTATGACCTGAATCAATTCAGAGAACACCCACATCAAGGAGGCTTCATCTGCTGGAGTTAAGAATTGGAACTGGAACATTCCCCTCCCAGGGTTGGTGCAAGAACCAAATGAGATAATGTTGTGTAAAGTACTTTGCACACTTGAAAGCACTCTATAAATGTTAGCTATTATGATGTAGGGTTATTTGAAAAGAAATTAGACAAACAGATAATAAGATGATTATCTTCCACTTACATAGAACATTACAGTTGCGTAGCACTTTATGGACATTATTTCATTTCATCCTCATCACCCTATGAAGAAAGCAGTGCAAGCAGTCCTCATTTTAGCTATGAGGAAACAGAGTCAAAGGGGTTAAGGGATTTCTCTAAGGTCACCTAGCTAGTCAAGTGTTAAAGCCAAAATGCATGCTCAGGTCTCCAAGTTCAGTTATTTTCTATTAAAGCATTAAAAATCAAATCAAACAGTTATTATCATTGCTGGGGCGATTGTTGATTTTTTACATACCATCTTAATTTCCCAAAATTTCTTCTTCTCCTCCTCTCTATCAAGAGAGTGATTCATTGTTGACAAAGAATGAAAAAGAAAGAGGAAAAAAATAAGTTAAGCAAAACCAATTCATGCACCAAACCTAGTCTGGGAGTACACGTAGTGTTTTCATGTCCCTAGTCTCCCATCTCTGTAAAGAAAGGAAGTACATTTCTTTATCTCTTTTCCAGGGCCAAACTTGGTCACTATAATCATATAGACCGTGCTGACTTTCGGGAAGAATTTATAATATACATTTTGGGAATGGAGTTATAGAATTTAGAATTACAGAATGATTAATATATCATTATTGATATCTTAAAAATAATAACCTGTAGTCAAACTGAAAAGTGATAATAGGGTCCATACCGAATCATTTATTGCTTATCATCCTGAACAATGCATGAAAAATAATAATCCTTAAAATTGTGCCTGTTACCTGGGGCCTGTTACCTGGGGTATGTCAATATCTTACAAACATCCTCCAGTGGCAAATCAACCAAGATTATTTGCCAGTCCAGTTGCCTATGACCTTTTTAGAGAACATAACAAAACACGTAACTTAAACATTAGACTTTCACTTCCCTTTATAAATCCTCATACATGCACATCACCCAGCCACCCAGACTGCTCTAATGCCACCAGGTTCCCATTCCAGTCACTGTTCTTCCTTGTTCCCTACCCTTTCTATGTCTCCTCAGTCTTTTGTAAAAAGCCTACATTCTTCTCTCCCAATTTATTGTAGTGGGAAAACTATCACTACCTGGAACTGCTGCGTTTCAGAATCCTAAAGATTTAATGTAGTTGCTGGGTCTAGAGAGTAGGGGAAAATCCAAATGACATCTGTACGTGTATGGGTGCACAGGCACACATGCACGCACACACACACACACACACACACACACATACACACAGATTTTATGAGCAGTGGCATTCAGCAAGGAACAATATTTATGGTTCTGGATAATTTATAGCTTTTAAATGTAATGTTATAATGCAGACAACTTTTTTTTTTTTTTTTTTTTTTTTTTGCTTCTCCCAGTGATGGGCTCATGAATAAACCTGAAAAGGATTCAAGGCTGGAGACAGAGATTGGAAGGAAGAGGAGACAGAGAATGAATCAGTGTGCCCCTGCTTTCTTGCAGCCCCTTGTTTCCCCCAGAAAATGTCACTGGCTGACCATGGGATCAGTTCACAGCTCAGCATGAGGACTCAGTGCACAGCTATGTGGGACATGGCAGGGAACAATTCCCATCCGAGGCAACAAGACAGGAACGCTGCTCAGCCTACCGTGCAACAAAAATGTATGAAATCGCATTAGCGGAAAAACAAGATTTCTGGGTCTTATCACAGAAAGGCTTTTTTTCCCTCCTAGATGAATGTTCACCTCTAATTGAACAACTGCTACCCTCTTTATTTCTACCTGAAAGTGGCTTTTACAATTCATAATTAAGTGCGAGATCTTTATAATCCCATCATGAAGGAACCTCTTTTCAGTCTCTGAATACAGTTCATTAGCAAGATATTTAGGGTTGTTTATTCAGGGTTTAATTGGACTACAATTCATTTGCATGACCTAAGCATGCATCTTAAATTTGCACCAGGAGAGCCTCACATAGTAGGCCCCTAGAACATGCTCCCTGGGTCCAGAGTCCACCACCCATGACAAGTAACTGTTTTATTCTATTTTTTAGCCATAAAATGACATCAACTGGCAAAATGACCTAACTAAACCTCAGTCAGAAGCAGATTCCTATCTGAGCATCAAATGACTAATAGATTCACAGATACCATAAAAGTATAAACAGAAATAAGACAGATTATATCTTTTTTAAAAAAGAGAGAGAGCTATCGCCCAATATGGTAATAAAAGGAATTAAATGCTTGTTAAATTTTAGAAAGATTATAGAACATAAAGGAAATTAAAAGCTTCACATCAGGTTGCTATGGAGAAAGGGTTTTCAGAAGTCGTGTATCATACAAAAATGTGAGATTATTAGTATTACTAATTTTATCAGTAGAGGTTCAAATTTATAATTTCTTCTGTGCATTGTCTCTATGGATTCTTTATTTCACAGAGCCAAAACACAGGAAACACCATGTGCCATCTACAATGCATATTTGGTAGTGTTAAGTTTACAATGCTAATTTCTTTAAAGTATCCTTGAATGTGCAGGTAAAGGGGGTAAATTCTAGTCACCCAGACTGTTAGCTATTTTTTGGCCTATGGGGAAAGGGGTGGTGGTGGAGAGAGCACTCTTAGATGGGAAAACTAATTATCTGGATCTAAACCCTAAATCATAGGTATATTAAAAACATATCTAACTAAATAGGCCTTCTTAAGAGATGTGTACTCCAAATATCTTAAAACAGTTTTAGGCTTAAAATTTAAACGAATTGATATGGTGTAGTGGATAGAGCACTGGGCTTGGAATCAGGAAGACTCATCTTCTTGAGTTCCAATCTGGCCTCAGATATTTACTAGCCGTGTGACTCTGGGTAAGTCATTTAACTCCGGTTGCCTCAGTTCCTCTTTTGTAAAATGAACTAGACAAGGTAATAGCAAGTATCTTTGCCAAGTGAAAGTATTCCAGGATCTTTGCCAAGGAAACCCCAAACAGGGTCACAAAGAGTCAGACATGACTTGACAAAAGATCCTTACAATATTGAGAGGGTTAGTACATTTGGTTCCTTGTAGAGTATTCTATTCAATGAAAAGAAGAATTAATAAATATGAGCATGAATGTAGCCTATAAAATGTAATTGGACAAATTAATGGATATTTTAAAATGTTTAAAACTGCATCGATGTTTGGAACATCCATATCTAAAGCACTGTAAGTTGAATGGAGAGGCAAACATCTAGTAGATTTTAGATATGTGATCAGCTGTTGCCTTGGCTCCCTCTCTCCCCAAACCAACCAGGCATCCACAGATGAGCTTTGCAGTTCAAATTAAACATGTATTAGTTCACAGTGATATTCAGAGATGTGCAATGGCCTTGAGTCTAAAGATTACAACTTAAAAGGACTCGAAAATGTCTGTGGAAATCTAGTTTCCCTGTCCCCAAAGTCCCAAACGGGAGTCTCTAGTCAATTCTAGTGCTCCCAGCATCCTTCAAACAGTGGGTGGTCTGGGTTTGGGTTGAATTTCCTGCTTCAGTCAGTAGAGCCTACAAATCCTACCTTGGTCTGAATCTGAAGACTCAGAACTGATGACATATATTTTACTGGGAAAACTGGCCATTTGCCTCCACAACTCTATACAATATCATGTAATGGAATTTTTGCTTTCTATTTATCACTTCTTTGGTCTGCTATCATAACCTTACTTTTAATAGCAACCATGAAAACATGCACCACAAATTAAAATTCTCAAACTGATGCTCCAGTAAAAAGGTTACCTGAGATAGTGTTTAAAAAATTATTTACCATTTCATCAATGATAAATATAAGTGCCTCTAAAACATGTTAAATGTGATTAGGTGCCGCTACTGATCATTCCATACTGGGGCACAAAGCAAATGTTTTGTAATTATAACAAGAGATGCACATCTCCCCATGTTAGAATCCCTACAAAGGAAGAAAAAGTAACATGACAATTTGGTAGTACCTCTTCATGCAATATATTTTTAATTTATAGAAACAATAAATGTTAGCATCTAACTGGATCTTAGATAAACTAATCCAATCCTTTCATTTTATAGGCCAATTAGGCACAGTGTATTTAAACTGACTTGCCTAATTGCCTACAGCTGGATAATGGTAGAGTCAAGAACAGAAACGATACCTTGTCCAATAGTCTTTTCTTTAATGATGATGTTTACTGTAAATAAACTATTATATCAAATTTACTGAAAGAAACTTTTCAACATTTACTTAGCTACTACAACCACTCACAAAAAAGGTTACTATTAATTCAATGGAAAAAATAGATAACAAAGATTACTTATAATAAAATAGCTCTATTTTACTTATAATAAAATAGCTCTATTTGTGAGCACAGGTCTCATCAACAGCTTTAAAATTTATGACTTTCCAAGTAAAGATCATAATGTGATTCTTTTGAACTTTGAAAATACATGAAATTCCTGATTTTTATTTCCTTCCTTTTTCACCCCTTTCAGTATAAATAGCTACTCAGGCATTACAGCTAATTTATGAATCTCAAAAAAGAAAACCGTCTTGTAACGAAATGAATTTGCATACACATCTTGTCTTAAAAGTCATTGAGAGTATCTGTATGTTTGGTCCTAATGGAGTATTTTATTCAATGAAAAGAGGAATTAATAAAGAATGAGAATGGGGTTAGCCTATAAAATATAACTGAGCAAATAAACAAATCTTTAAAAAATTAAAAATTTATCTAATCTAATAAAAATGCTCTTAATACATCTATACATCTGCAACATAGTTATTATCCAAGATGAAAATAATCTTAAGTTACTATCTACTAAAAAGTTTCCTTTTATTGTGTGTCTAATTTACCATTAGAAAGGATTGCAGAAGAAAAGATTAACTAAAAGTATGTTCCCAGCCTTGCTCTTCCATATTCTCAGTGCCCACATGTGTGCCTATGAATTATCAGTTTGACACTCCAGTGTGAATTCAAATAGTGGGTTAGGTGTATTAGAAGCCAAATTGAGACTGTCTTTATGCAAACAAACATACAAGTTGCCTAGTTTTATCTGTAGACAGCTAAAATCAAGCTATTATCTGAGTCTTGCTAGACCAGCAATTATATACTAGAATATCCATCTAAATAATATGCAGTGATTCAAAAGGGAGAAAATCCCTACATCTACTTTATGAGCAAAGTAGAAACATATTACACACAAGCACAGAAACCTTACCATTTATGACTGTAATTAAATTATAATAAATTCTGGGAACATTTTAATTTGGAGGAAAAACTATGGGGATAAGCATACAAATAAGCTTACCTCAAAAGTTTAAAAGTTGGAAAAACACTAACCATCTCCAAAAATTGTAAAGGAATTAGTTATTTATATTTTAAGAGGTATCTGGAACACTTAATTCTAGAATAGCATGCCATATTAACTTCTAATTTATGCTAATAGGAATTGGTCATAGATTCTAAAATATTTTAATTTCATTGTTCTTGTTAAGTTATTTATATCTCATGCCAGATTTCTTCTGAAGTTATGAAAACAAATTATAAACATATGCAACATTATGTAGGGCTCTAGAAAAAAGTATCATTAAGCATATTGGGGGAGGTCATTGGTTGGGAAATAGACCTTAACAATGTGAGGTTTTATTAGTAAATAAGCTTCAGTATATAGTATTCAAGATAATACTTAAAACTTTGTCATTTTTTGTAAAGAAAATTATTTTTTACCCAATAACACAAATTCCATCTGCTCTACAAATATGTGCTTAAAGAAAAAGCAAATGGATGATACATAAGCAATTACATTAAATTTTTAAATGTTAATTTATGATAGTATTTCACCATTGTATACACTGATTTTAACCTCAAATTTGTCAGCAAGGATTTTTTTACCATATACTATTAACATCTTATTTCACTGATTAGTTATATTAAACTGTTTTTATTAAAATACTTATAGCTCACAATGCATTAATCAAGACTACCCTGTAAGCAAACTCAAGTTTATTTTCATACCATTCATAGCTCCAGCATTTTTAGACAATTTAGGGACCCTAACCCTAAATTTAGGGATACGGTGTATAATATAGAAATGTTTCTTTGTTTTTAAAAAAAAATTAGTCAGGAAAGATATTTCTGAGGTTTTGCCAATACCAGATTGGGCCAATGAGGAAAAGCAACAGTACGATTTGTAATTTGTCATGTCAGTGACATTCTGTTAGAAATTGCTAATGTCTAACTTACCATGTTTTTGATGCTATGGTGTTAGGAAATTTGGGGCGAGATTTTATGCTTCTGGAATTCCAGGTTTCTTATATTATAAACTCCACTAAAATGGTGTTGAGGGAAAAGAATTAGAAAAGGAATATATAGTCACTTTAGTGGCCCTTCAATGTAGAGTTATATATAGTGGGATAAACAAGCAAATATTGTCTTTCAAAACATACACGCTAAAATATAAGCCACCAAATCTCATCCGGACACTAGTTCATGGTCATTTCTATGGTCTGAGATCAAAATATGTGCCAACATTCTACAGCAAAAACTATGAGCTAAGAAAGTACTCTCTTTGTTAAAAAATGTGACATTCAAATGCATTCATATGGCAATCACTGAGATGTGTTTACAATAATGTTTTGTTACACAGCAATTTGGCAACCGTCAAATGGATGGTCATTATTTTTTCACTTGCATTTTCATAAAACCTAACACTGATGTAATGTTGCATTCTCTATGGACCACCTCCTCTGTTCATTTTACTATCAGTTTCACATAGAACCTGTCACCCTCCTCCCAGCCCCCCGCCACTCCTGCAGCCCCCAGAAAGTGGCTAATCCTATTTCTGGACTTGGTTGTGATTTGAATTTTAAAAGAATATGAGGATAATTCATCCACATGAGTGTATGTATGGACCAAGCTGTCGATCGACAGTTCTCATGGACGGCTCTTTCAAGGAGAGAACAATTCGCTCCCAGAGCCCAGCACTATCACCCTTCAGTTCGGTCATTGACCCAGGGGCTATTTTATACTGTGCTGCTTCTTTTCCAGGCTCTCTAACTATATCAGTAAATATGAGCATTCAAGAGGGTTTAAAGCTGCTTCTAAGTCACTCCCAAGATAAGAAATATTCTGTAGAGATCACTCAGGCAGAGAGACTCGATCATTTCTATGACCCAGATTGTTGTCCAAAGACAGATAAGTGCCTCTGGACTAAAAAGAAAATGATGCAAAGAGGCCTATTTAGAGAATATATACTTAAAACAAAGCATAGACTGATAAAAAAAAAATTCTCAGTGAGGTCCTATGGCATTCACAATGGGAAAATCTCAGGAGGAGAGTATTATGTACACACCAAATGCCACATGTGTTCTGTAGTGCTTTCTGACCATCGTCATTTTTAGATACAGCTGTTTTTGCATACTGACATTTGAACAGCATGCAAAATACTTCTATAGAGTATTTCAATGCTCTACATTTCTTGGCATGATTTTTTGTAAAGTGGTTTCCTGGGGCTTGATTCTAGGTCACAGTTTTTAAAAGAATTTTCTGAAACATACCTTTAGGAGGAAGGAAGTTGTTTACTGAGAATGAGAATGGATTATTATTATGCTTGCTTTCATTCCTAAAAAAAAAAAAAAAAAAAAGATTGTCACAAGACCTTTTACCTTGCAACAAACAGCCTTCCTAAGGAATATCACATCCTATTAAAGAGTCTCCAGTAGTTCTTCTCAATCTATATACTTCCACTCATAAATACAAGGGAGCTGAATTAAGACTTTAAACGATAGGATTCAAGATATATTGGTGGAATGAAAAAAAAACACTGAGGTAATTATCTGGATAATTTATTACTAAGTCATCAGATAATTATGGCAATGTGCACATCTTTTCTTTGAAACAGTTATGATAGCTGGAATTCTATCCAGGTAGAGGCAGCAAAACTGGTGACTGTAGACCTTGCCTACTAGCAATGCAATTTCAGTTCAATCCCTAAATATCTGGCAGTTGCGGGAAGGAGGAGGGGAAGGTGGAAGGGTGTGTGTATGTGTGTGTGTGGGGGGGGGTGGTGTTTAACTTCTTTTCATTTTGCATCACCTTAGTCAACCCATTTGTATTTTTAAAAAAAGTTACCTACTTAAGAGTATGCATGCTTGCAATGCAAACTCATTTTGAGCACATTAATGATAAAGGAAAAGTTTCCTGAATTCGTTTAGAGTAGATTTTTCACTCAATCTCTTCACACTGGAAATCTAGACACAAAAATAAGCTACGCATCTCCTCACCACACTAGCACTGCATATATATGCCAACAGCTTTCTAAACTATGAAATTTAATCATTTTATCACCTTCTCTTCAGGGCAGGAGTATAAGAAGAGTCATGTTCTATCTAGTGATTCACTACATCTTTACCATGTTAAAATTGATTTTCTGCTGAAATTACCAAAAAGTATTAGAATTTCACATCTAAAATATAATCTAACTCTCAAACTCAATACCTGTGCTTTAAATGTAAGCAAACAAATTTTTAAAAGTCTCCTTCACCCTGAACTATTTGATGATTTCAGTCGTTACATAACATTTTCTCTAGGTGTAAAAAAATATATATATTTTGTGCTTATCTCTTGAATACCTGAAAATTAGAAATGTTAAATGGGAGAGAAAACCCATTTTTAGATATTTATGCGTTTTGTGCCAGTTAGCATCAGATAGGAAACAATTTCAATGATCGCAACAGTTGATTATATAAGATGACCTCTAAAACTGTAAAGAATGAACATAAATATATCTATCCCTCTGTCTCTGTGTCTCTCATCATACTTATTCTTTGAGTCTTAACAGAAAATATTTATCTTGTAATGAATTAATGAATTTAACCAAACAAGAGGGGAAATAACCAAATTAACATCATACTTCCAAACAATAATCACAGAATTTTCAAGTGCAAGAGCCCAACCCTCAAAAGGGGTTGCTATGTTGCACTGACACCTAGTGTATCAAAGTAATTAATACAAGGAGTATCTGATCTTAAATATTTGTTTCTTAGAAGATATGGTTCAAAAACTAGGAACCAGAAAACCTACTAAGTTCTCTTGTGATAAGCCAGTTAAAAGCTAATTACACAATTCAGCTAAATAAAAAGAAATATTGAAATTAGTTGTTGTTAATTATAAAGGATAGCACTAAAAATCTTATCTAGAAAGGAAAGAGAGTGCAGAATGGATCAGGACCAATTTTTATTGCCAGAATGTGGTGCAGAGTGTAAAGAGACAAACATGTCTCTTACGATGTTTTTAGTAGCTTCCTGAGAGTCCCTTTTTTCACTGAGGAAATAGCCTTGAATTAAAAGCATTCATTTTTTTTGAAAACTTAACAATTGGCTTCTTAAAAGTGTTCTTCCTTTTTCAAACAAGTCTTATATTACAATGGACAAAATCTTGTTGCTTTTTCACAGTATGCTCTAAGCCTCAAAATCTTTGATGATGGAAGTAAAGGAGTTTTAATATGAAAATAAAAAGCAAACCACATATTTATATATTATTTCATATTTGTGATGAGGCTTTGCTGCCTATACCTGGATCACCTAACATGGAGGCACCCATGTGGGAAACACCCAGGGACATGCTTCTTGTGGAAAACATTCTATGTTTGTTTATTAGACTAATGGACAAAGAGAAGTCATGTCCATTGGCTATGTAGCCAGAACAGGTTGTTTCTTTAAAACTACCAGCCTAGGTCAGTCTTTATCTCTGAGAAGGAGAGGTAAAAAAAATCATATTCATCCACAGCATGGGCACTACAAGATGAGCTGAGACAGAAGGATTACCTCCCCCCTGAATCACCACTTAGACCCCTATGGCTCTGAGAAACAGGTTTGAGGTGTTGTGCTCTGTTGATCCTTTTCAGTTCTGGGTATGTGCAGTGGAGTGCCTGGAACCAGATGTGAGGGCCACTAGGAAATTCACCTCATTATTTTATGGCTGACCAAGATCAGGAGGATCCAGGAGGACTAGAAACTCCATATTTCACCCAAAACCTCATCATTCTGCAAGATGAAATCAACTCCGAAATTCATACCTCCTCGGTATGAGGTATTCCAACTGCAGGACTTGACTCTAGCACCAAGTAACTTTCCCACTTTTACACACTTTTCAGCACAGACTGTCTTTTGCCTTTTTGTATTCCCAGGACTTAGCACAGTGCCTGGCACCTAGTAGGTACTTAATAAATGTTTATTGACTATTGACTACGGAACTTTTGTAACCTGGCTGACTCTGGCACCCCTTCTCAGTGCCAAGCATTTTATACTGTTACCAACACCAAACCTCAAGGCTCCAGAGTACTATGGAGGGACCAGGCAGTCTCTCATCTATGCAATTGATTCAAGCCATTCCCCACCTTTTAGGGGCCTCGTGAATAGTGTTGCCTCAAACAAAGTAAGACTTGGGAAACACCTTAGCTTTAAAATGCCAAAGTCTCCCACTGCATCTGGTGCCATGCCCAATTGTCCTGATCCACATCGTGCCACTGGCCCACATCGCTCTAGAAAAGAGAGTGAGGCTGATGACTTTGCACAGTCTTCCCTTGCTTCAATTGAATTCACCTGCAAGTCAAGACCTCATCTTCCTGATGTCACTGGTCCTCTTTGAGAATGACGGACAAACAACAAACCCTGAGTAGAGAGAAAAGAGCATTTTGTTCAAGGGACAGTAAAGAGCCCATATCAGGGGAACATAGAATGTAGCATGGAATGTCAAATATAAAAAAGCTGGAAAGATAAAAGAGGCAGGTTATGAAAGACTTTGAATGCCAAACCGAGGATTTGATATTTGATCCTGGAGTTTAGTGAGGGGAGGAGGAGGGATGTAATAGGGTCAAAACTGTACTTTGGGAAGATAACTTTGACAACTGATTTGAAGATGAACTGAAAGGTTAAAAGTGTGGCAAAACCAGGAGACAATAGTGTCATGAAAATCTAAAGAGAGTATCAAGGAGAGAAGATGATTGGCAGAGGTGAAGGCTGAGGAAAGTCAAGAAGGCTGAATTTTGGGGAAAGGTCTTTAGTTTTGACAACTAAAAGAGTAACTTTGGAAAGAACAGTTTTGGTTTAATGATGAGATCAGAAGTCAGACTGTGAAGAGTGAGGAAATTATAGACAACCTTCTCAAGTTTAGCTATAAAGGGGAAGAAAGATGTCCGAGGATAAGTGGAGCCAGCGAGGACGTTTTTGAGGATGGAGGAGACATGGGTGTGTTTGTAGGCAGTAGGGAAGCAGCTAATACATAAAAAGAGATTGAAGATAAATGAGAGAGTTAGGATGATACGGCAGGCCCCTGAAGAAGACAGAATAGGATGGGATTACTTGTCCACATTTGCCTTACCAAGGAATAGGGCCACTTTTTCATGTGAAACAAGAGACAAGGAGAAGCTTATGGCAGAAAGTAACTGGGTGAGGAGGGCAGGAGAAAGAATATGAGGCAAAATCATTGAGTAATGAAGGAAAATGGTCTAGAGGTTGGTAGACTATAGATGCTGGGAATTTGATTTGGTGGCAAATATGAATTCACAGTGAACCTCAAAGGAGGAGAAGTTACTGAGTAGTGGTAGTAGGCGAACCTGGAAGTGGTAATGGGGAGGCAAGGAGTATTCCAACTGTCCAATCTCAACTAATTAGTGGAGGCAGGGCAAGTGAGGGAATGTTGCTTCCCAGCAGCCAGTGCTAGAATGAAAGAGACCAGGGAAACTGTGTTATAAACAGGGAACCAGATCTTGATGAAAGCCAAAATATGGAAGGAGTGAGAATGGAAAAGATTGAGGATGAACACTCTGGCATTTCAGAGAGCATAGTGGAAGGGGTGGGTAGCTTTAGACTGAGACATTGTGGAGGACTGGATTGAAAGCAATGTGAATCAAGAAATCAGGTACTAGGGCATGAAGAATGAACGGGATTTTGAAGGACAGTTTAGACTTTAAAATCATTTGAATGACAGTTTGGACTTCAAAATCATTGGAATTAAGGTATGAACAGGGGATAATTTGTTAATTATTCAAATAGATATTCATTGTCCACAGGAGTTTGGTTTCAGGGTGGAATTCTCTCTCAGAGCCTTAGGCCATTCAGGTGAAGGAACATGTGCTGGGAGCTGAAATAATTGTGCCATTTTCCTTGCCCCAAGAAAGGAGATATTGATGGAGACTTGATGGAATGGCCTTCCTCTTCTTTCCTGGAAAAAAGGTGTCTGGCATCCAATGGAATGGTGTTTTTTCAAAGGATGCAAAAACCAGACTGAAGACCTGGCTTGATGGAATGGCTACCTCAAAGGCAGGAGACCAGAATACCATGAAATTGCATTTTTCCACATCTTTAGGGAGACTGGAAACCAGGCAGGAGACCCGGAACAATAAATTGGGATCTCTCATTTTTATTCTTCTCTTTCACACAATGATTGTTTCTATAATTTGTTCTTTGACCAACTCATTATTCCAGAGGTATTATTAAGTCCCCATTGAGTTCAACTTTTTTGCAAGTTTCCTGAAAAAATATTAATTAAAATTAAATGTTAAAAATCACTCCACTTTGCATCTACCGCTTTGCTTGCTTTGCATCTGTCACATTGGTGACACCACTTCTCTAAGCCTCTTCTCTTCTTGGATTGGATGACTAGAATGTGGAATATCCTTCCAAAGTCTTTATAGAGGGAACAAGCTGGACTCAGTTCATTCCACTTTACATCTGCTGCTCTGCCTACTTTCAACACTCCACAGGACAAAATGCCCCCATGCTGGGTACCCCTGGTGTCCCCCTCCACCCTCATCCCACTGATCTCCCTTTTTATGTGTTGTCTCCCTTCCTTAGATTTTTTTTGTCCTTCGTTGCAGAAGAAGACCATGCCATCAGAGAATGATGACATGACTGGCACTTGACTTTGCTTTTAGTGATGGAGGGCTGTGCAGGTCTCTTTGAAGGCAGGGAAGCCATCTTTTTATTTATTGTATCTCCAGTACTTAGCACAGTGCCTGGTACTTAATGTTTATTGGTTATTGGGTTTATTGGATAAATACTATTTCATTGCATTAATTTGTAAATGATGTGTTTTCTATTCCTGATTTTTCTACATTTATTTATCATTTCCCTGTTCTCTAGAACATAGTCTCATTTTGCAAAGGGGCCAAGTAATTCTAAGTGGGAGAATAGTTTCAGAATCTATTCTCTAGAGAAAAAGTAGAAGAACTTTGTTTTCTTGCTGCTTTCCCCTGCGGATGTCAATGGAATTGAGTTCAGAGCACCCACTAGCACATTCTGATAAGTGCGTAACACAAATTTGTCTTTGTTTTGTTTTGTTTTTTCTTTTGTTGGTGGTGGTAGATTTTGTATTGCTGTTGTTGCTTTTTTTTGCCAAGTGTACTTTAAAAAAAAGGCAAGATTTTCCAATCACACAAATTGCACTAGTGATATTTCCAACAGTAATGCTTAAACAGAGAGGATTATGACTGAAAACGAATTCAGTTGGACATGTCTTTTAGGCTCACTTTTGTTGCAGATCATTTAAAATATTTGTCATTTCTCAGTCCTTAATTCTTCAAGTCTAGATGTATAAATTAACAATGTGTAGGTATTTGTGTATGTGTGTGTATGTATTCATCAATGTTCCCATTCAGAAGATTTCATAACTTTTTCAGATCTAATTTTTCCAAAAGATATTTTTAGTTCTCTGTTTTCCTTTCTTTTTCCAGTTCTGAGAGAGAAACATTAAAATTCCTACAATTTTCATATTACTACATCTTCAGTGATTTAGATTTATTTTCCTTTATGAATTTAGATAGAATGGTACATATGTTTAATATTGAAATTGTTTCACTGTTTGTGGTACCTTTGAGCACAATGAAATTTCCTTGTTCATCTATTGACATTGTGAATTTTTATTTTTTACTTGTCTGATACCATGACTAAAACTCCTTTTTAACATTTACCACATGTATATTAAATTTTGTTCCAGTCTCTCATTTTCATCCTGAATGTGCCTTTTATAAAATATGTTTCTTACATATAGCAAGTTGCTAGATTTTGTTTTTCTTATCAATCCTATCATTCTCTTTTTTTATTGGTTTAGTTTATCATGTTTTCCTTCATTTATTTCTTTTTATTGACTTCATAATGTAACTTTTTACTTATATTTTACTTGTTTTCTTAATTAGGTAGTACAGCAGATAGAGCACTGGGCTGAAAATCAGGAAGACTTATGTTCATGAATTCAAATCCAGCCTCAGACACTTCAGAGCTGTGTGACCCTGGGCAGGTCCTTAACCCTATTGGCCTCAGTTCCTCATTTGTAAAAATGAGCTGGATTAGTGTAATTAAGAGAATTTGAAAATCTTCCCTGTCTCTTAATAGGTCCATGTGACCTGTTCTGAGTTTTGACTCGGTCCACACTCTGAATTACATGGAGCTGATGGTGAGAGGAGCTTGCCAAAGGGTAGAACAGGAAGAGAGAGTGAGGTGAAGCTGGGAGAGGGTGAGGTGGAGCAGCTAGCCAGAGTGAGAGAGGGTGGAATTTTGTGTAAAGGAGCTTGTTTGTGGAGGGGTCTGATGGAGAGAAGGCTTGGGAATGGTGGTTTTCCCTCTATTAGCAATATGTACAAACTTTCTTGTTACCATGGTGGAATTGACTTTCTGATATATGAATAAATAGTTTGGTTTCATCTTTGAGGAAAAAAGTTTGCATTTTGTGAATTTACCTTAGAAATATGCCTGTATATCCATGGCAGCTGCTGTGGGTATCATACTGGCACTACAAAAAGAAATGGTAAACTACTCTTTACTAAGAAAATCCAAATGGGGTCACAGAGTCAGAAATTACTTCAGCAATAAAATTTTCTTTTCCCTCTCACATACCTCCAAATGGAAAAAAGAAAAAAGAAAAAAAAACCCTTATAACCAATATGAACCAACAAGTAAAACAAATTCCCATATTGACAGTGCAAAAAATGTATGTCTTATGACTATGCCTTTTCTTTGGCTATTTGCAAAATTCCTTGTATAGTATTGAAATTACAAAATTTGATGCCTTTCACACTGGGCCTTTCTTTGGTACCAATCTATGAATTTGATCCATCAATACCTTGTCTATGGTTGAAAGTTCTGTGCAATTTTCTTGTATTATTTCTTGCATTGTGGTAGTCAAGGTTTCAAAAAAAATCTTGTGCTTCTGGGAGGGGAGTTATGATCTTTAAATTAAATGTTTTTCTTTTTTTAGATGTCATTACTTTGGCTTGTATGAAATTCATTTATCCTTTTATAGTTGTTTCTTGTTCTTCTGTCAAAAATTCTTCCAGGTTTTCTGAGTTTCAAAGCCAACATTCTCTTTCATACTCTCTACCTATTTGGAGAGATTTTGTATTCTAATTTATCTAGATTGTTTCTAATTTTTCTTCCTTAATAATGCATGGAGTCCTTATTTCTCACTGAATATCTCCTTTTAACAGATTCTGAAGGGTCTGCATAATTTTTCCCACTGAAAGACCTGTATTCATTTTCTTCTATAATATAATAATTGCTCAATGTAGCCTTTTGAACTTTTTTTTTAAAACATTTTTTCTTCCGTTTTTACAAGTGTCACTATCAGACTGTTCGGGAATTAGGAGACAGCTTTTTATCCTTGAACTTTTTTTCTTCAGTTTTATTTTTCTATTCCCAGTAGTTTATACGGAGGTTCTCTCATCACCTTTTGACCCTTCAATTTTCCTTTATTATTTAGAACCCCAAGGCTGGGCACCTTCATCCTCCTTAATTAGGAGATATGAATGTCCAATTGGTCTCCTGTACAGAGTACATTCAGGTTAACCTGAGTCAGGGTTCTAGCCTACTTTTACTTCGGCACAAAAGTTCTTTTGCCTCCTCCCTGATGCTATACTATACAGAAGCTTCTTATGTCCCCTATAGTGCTCCATTTCTTTCAGGTAGCTTTGCATAATCAATATCATCTGCCTCTTGTGGAGTGCAAAAAGGAAGTAAGCACGAAAAGGGAGTAAGAATCAAAGGAAAAAAGGGCAAAGAGAAAGCAAATCCTGGAAACACAAGTATTACAAGATTGGGACTGATGGACTTCGGATCACCATGATAGTTTCTCCTTAAGGGAAGCTGTAACTTATAGAATCTTTGTATAGCTAGGCCTGATGGTTTTTGAGACCATCATGACAGTTTTTCCTTAAAGGAGATGGTAAGCTTATACAACGTACTCATGAGAAAAAAACTGACAATAACATTTTTCAAGGGTTGGTACAGCTATATCCCCAAATAACATTTGTCTTATCAGGATAGCTTAGGTTTTTTTCCTGATAACAAACTCTCCACAATAATATTTTGCCCTAACTCATGATATGCAATTCATCCAGCTCCAGGGAGGCCATACAAAATCAAAGTATCAGAACGTCACTCTCAGAAGACCACTTTAGAGCATACCCTCCCCTCTGGAAGAAGTACCCCTTCCCTCTGGAGCATATCCTATCCTCCAGCATGAGTAAACCTTGCTGGAGCCCCCACTGCATGTTCAATGGACCCAGGCCTCTGTGCTCCCCATTGCCTCACAGCTTTTGTATGATTTTTACTCTGTGTTAGTGTCTATGCCTGAGTTGTGAGTCTGGATTCCTTTTTGTCTCTTCCATTCGCCCTCTTCCCCATTGCTTGCAATAAAACTTTGCAATGTTTTACATGAGGTTGTTTTCTCCAAACTTTTATGACTGGCTTTTCCTTAGACATAAACTGGGTACCCAGACATGGACTTAACCTATTAACAGCTGTACCTGCACTTGGGAAATAGGACACTGCAGGACCAGTTGTAGAAAGCAAGGTTCAGTAGGGCAACACTATACCCTCCCAGGAGGGATTCCCTTATGTCAGAGGGCTGTTTCAAAACAACTGGCACAGCAGCTCTCAGAGTCTCAAAACAACAAGCTCATGAGGTTTCATGTTCCTGGCTGAACTCTTACACAACATGTACTGGGAGAGATAGGGATGAGAAAAAGAAGATTTAAATATTTCAGTTTTCTGGTATTACTTTGTGGCATTTTTACCTTATATGTATCCTCTTACAGATTTGGTCAGTCAATCAATAAATATTTATTAAATGTTTACCCTGTGCTAAGCACTGTGTTAGCCCTGGAGTCAGCTGCTACCCTCATGAAACTCATATTCTAATGAGAGGGACTACATGTAAGCATTTATGCACATATAAGAGAAATACAAGGTAAATATGAATTAATTTTAAGGAAGGCACTAGCATTACCAGGGACAGAAAAAGGGCTCTTGAATAAGGTGGAATTTGAACAAGATTTGTAGGAAGCCAAGAGGTAGAGGAAGGGGGAGAGAATTCTAGGCATGGGTCACAGCCAGTCAAAATGCATTGAGGGTCTTGTTTGAGAACGAGCAAAGAAGCCAGATTCAATGGAGTAAAGAAGGAAGGCTGTGAAGTAGAAGACTAGATAGATAGATGGAGCATGGCTGTGACGGACTTTTCAGTTTGGTCCTGGAGGTAACAAGGAGCTACTGGAGTTTGAGTAAAAGGGATGACACAGTCAGAGCAGCCTTTGGGAAAGTTACTCTGGATAATATGAACTCAATCTGGACCAGTTGGTGAAGGGCCTGTGTTGGTGTTGTTCTTCAATCTCAAAGAAGACCAAGGACAGCTGGGACAATTTACTTCTTTTGTCCTTGAAAGGCCTGTCAACACTAGCCAAGGGAGTTTGTATATTTTCCTAGAAGAGGTAGAAAGCCACTGAGGAGTTTCAAATAAAGTAACCGAACTCAGGGCCCAGAAACACACAGAGGATCATTGGAGTCACGTCCCACCAAACTAGAACCAGAAAGGTTTGCTTTCAGTAGCAGCTAAAGAATATTTGTGTTGGGGCTGTAAAGTCACAATTTCTTCACTTAGATTCCTCTTACATGTATCGCAGCTATGTCCCAAGCTTACCAGTATTTAGCCAAGATAAGAATACTTACATAAAGTTTAAGGTTTGCAGAGTGCCCCAGAAGGGGCTGCTTTCAGAAAAGACCCTGATTTTCTGTGCTCTAGCAGATCCAGGTTCAGTTCTGGGGAAACCTGCCCTCAAAGAGAGGTAGAAGTAGGCTTTTTCTCACTCTTCATTTTAGCTTATCTGAACCTTCCAAATACCAAACGTGGTGAGTTTGGTGCTATAGGTATTTAAATATGCACTTTAAAGACAGGGAAACTGAAGCTCACAAAAGTTAGCTGACTTCTTCAGTCACAGAGCAAATAAGCGTCAGAGGATTCGAAACCAGGTATTTTCAAATTCTAGACCCAGCATTCCACTATAAACAAGCTGCCTCAGTAAGTTATCTTCCTCCCAACACCTGACATTACTGAACCAAATACCATATATTAAACACCAGCTTGTGCTTAATACAATATACTCAACTGTACACTTATATCCCCACTGTGAAAGGCCAGAATAATAACTTGATTAGGTGCAGAATGAGAGTGGAGCAAGTTACTTAAAAAGACCAGCTTTTTAAAAAAAAGGACTACACTGATGATTTGTTTGTCTGATTCTCAAAACTTCCCAGCAGACATTTTGCAGCTACTATACCATACTTTCCAAGCAAAATGGGCAGAACAGTTTCCCAACTTCCTCACTTAAAGCTTGAAGGAGTCACATTAGGATGCAATAGCAACTGCAGAGCCCAAAGGATAATGAAATCATGGTTCGGCTTTCACCTAACAAGACTTTTATATCCCCACCCACTCTGGATAATCCTAGGCCTTGTAGCCAACATAAAAACCAAGCAAACTTCTCCCCTCCCAACACAGGACAAATCCACTCCTGCCTGGGTTGTAGTTGATTCTTAGAACTATACTTCTTAAAAGTATAAAACCAAGGGAAAATTCACTCAAACATAGAATTGCCATATAGGGCTTTATTTATTTATTTGGTTACTATATAGTTTTCCTAGTAAAGCAATGTGTTTTGGGAGGCAGAGCACTAGTATGTGCATCAAGAAAACCTGGGCTCATGTCCTGCCCCTGATATGTAGTGACTGTAACATTGGATGAGACATTTAACCACTTGGTGCCCCCCAAAACTCTCTAAGATTGAAGAATGCAGAAGTTAAGGATCTGCATGGGTAGAAGGAGCTCTCTCACTGGGCATTTGCTACACCAGGGATATCTTGTATACAGTCAAAAACAACAATCACCACCAATATTCCTAAATGTCTCATTCTGTTACCTGGGACAACGTAAAAATACAATTAAATATTCCAGGATCATATATGAAATCCTCTATCTGACATTCAAAGCCCTTCATAACCTGGTCCCTTCCTATCTTTCCAGGCTTCTTACATCTTGTTCTTTGTGATACAATAAGACCGGCTTCCTTGCCATTCCACAGACAAGACACTCTATTTCCCAATTTTGTGTATTTTCACTGGCTATCCCTTGTACCTAGAATTCTCTCCCTTTTCTTCTCCACCTACTGGCTTCTCTAAAGTCCCAATTAAAATCTCATCTTCTAAAAGAAGGCTTTCTGGATTTCTCAATTCTAGTGTCTTCTCTCTCTTGATTATCTCCAATTTATTCCAAATGTAGCTTGCATGTACATAGTTATTTGCATATTGTCTCCTCCAGTGTATTGTAAGCTTCTTAAGAGGAGGGATTGTGTTTCTGCCTTTTTTTTTTTGATATCCCCAATACTTAGCACATTGTCTGGAACATAGGAAGATTTTGATAAATGCTTGTTGACTGACTTAAATAGACACAAAAAGAGAGATTTCATAATATCCACATCCAGAGAAAGAACTGATAGAGTCTGAATGTAGCTCAAAGCAAATTATTTTTAACTTTTTTGTGGGTTTTTTTTTGTTTCTGTCTTCTTTCACAACATGACTAATATGGAAATATGTTTTGTATGATGGCAAGTGAATAATCTACATCAAATTGCTTACCAACTCAGGAAGGAGGGATAGAAGAAAACAACATGGAACAACATTTTTTTAAATGAATGTTAAAAATTATTTTTACATATAATTGGGAAAAATAAAATATTAAAGTAAAAAAGGGATTTAATTCATTCTCAATTTGGGTGAGTAGGCTTTATAAAGCTGCTGAGTACAGGTACACGCTAGGGAAAAAATATGAGAATGAGAAATATTTTGTATTCTACTACAAGTCTGGTTTGCTGTATTTTAACTCATGGATAAAGATAGAATCTTAGGGGGGGATGGAACCTTGAAGCTTGTTTAGCCCATTTCCCTATTTTTTTTTTCAAATGAAGACATTAAGGCCAAGAAAGGGGAAATGACTTTTAGAAGATCATGCAGCTAGCTTGTGGCAGTCTCCTGACTCCAAGCCAGTTTCTTTCCTGTTTCCCATGTCAGGCCTAAGCTGAGAGAGGGCTTATCTTCAGCTAGAACCAATCCATAGACTGTGCTCCTCTCACTGACCATCAGGAACAGCTTACTACTGAGTCCCAGCTGTATGCAAGATTTGTCCTCATTCTGTGCTGAAAAAACACTGGAGGTTGATCCCTTTTAGATCTGCTCTCCACAGAGACTTTTCTCAGTTCTTTATCCTAAATACCCTGTACTCAGACAGAAAAAAAAATGCAACTAAACAAAGCAGAAATAGCTGTAGAACTGCCTTGCAGAATTTTTTTTTTTTATTGACTAAAGACCTTAGTTTTGTGATCAAATACCAGTGATTTCCAGTCCTACTTTCACACCACCCAGGGAGTATATCTCAAATTATCTCAAAATTTATTATATAACTCTCAAACCAACCTGAACTGGTTTGAACAGAAAAAAATCTTTCTGCCATACTTCTTATAGGGTTCAAGGGAGAGAACTGGGAAATTCCATAGTGCTAAAGAAAACTTGCTCCCTAAAGTTAGGGAACAGCTGCCATGAATCCTATTCTATAGAATACCTTTCACATAAGAAAAGTTACTCAGTAATAATGAAGGTTTGTGTATTTTCTCCTATATTTCTTTTTTTAAAATAAACTTATTTATTTTTAACATTGTTACCAACATCTGCCCTACCCTTACCTAATGGGAAATCTAGCCATGCAATATCAATTATATGTGTGAAATCATGCAAAATATATTTTCATATTAACTATGTTGCCAAAAAAAAGAAAAGAAAAATTTTCCCTCCATTTCTCAAGAGAGCAATAATCAACATAACCTAGCAGAACATTTGGGGACCTTTTTAACCTAAAAGAACTGCTCACATTAATCTTCCATTTATGGATTTTCATTTGTTTTGTTTCCATCACTGGAGGGAGCTTCCTTTAGAATAAACTCCCCCTGCCAATGCAGATCTGCGTCTGCTCTGCAACTTAACATTCTGTGAGAATTTCTTGGGGATATAGAGAGCTGAAGCGTTTTGAGCCAATGGTGTCAAAGTCTGACAATTCAATCTCCTAAGTTACTATTAGCCCACTCTCTATATATGATATCCCGAAAAAATAATTTAATAATACATCCTAGTGTTAATTAATTTAAACAATAAAAAGCAAGATATTTGCATTCAAAGGATATGTTATTTTGTTCTGACTTCCTTTTTTTAAAAAAAAAATGCAAGCAGGTCATTCAAAACTACAGTTTAATCATCTGCTCTGGTTGAGCTTACCCCTAGATAAATCATCTCAAAAAGTTTTTGGGAAGTCATAATGACTTTATATATTTCCTCATCATACAAAACAAGTAACTTTTTTCCTACTAATATTACTTTGTAAAGTAAATTTAACTCCTTTCTTTTAGTGTTGGAGAATTCACCATATATTTGAAAGACAAAAATGTCTTAATATGCAAACAATTTCATTCTCTGAAGAAATATTTGAGGGAATATTTGAATGCTTACTTTCAACATTGTCTCTATGTTGCTATTTATTTTTTACTAAAATTTAGAAGTTTTCTTGTAACTCAATCACTTCAGTTGCCTGGAGGCAGAGAATTAGTTGAGTTAGAATGTTATAAGTAGAAAATAACCTGAAATGATTTTGATGAAGTTTGTAAATACAAACACACACAGACACACACACACACACACACACACACACACACACACACACACCCTACCCCCCAAAAATGTTGCAAATGATATACTCTGGGTCTGACTATATCAGCAGGAACAAGTAAAATAATAAGGCCTTGAATTAGAAATTCCTCCTCCTTAATGATTTTCTGAACAACTTTTACATTCATTAAGGTAAGTAGACTATGACTGTAGAATCATAACATCTACGTAAATTCTACACCATCTTTGCAAGAAGTTAGACCTATGGAAAATCAATTCATAAGGCAGCTACATAATCACTAAAATATATGCCACATTCTCTCACCAGATTGTTTTTCAAAGTGGATTGAAATCTTTTCTTCAGTTAGCTTCAGAGAATTCACATAACCTGGGAAATTTAAAAGGTGTGTTCATATTCAGTCACTCTCATTGACTCCTTAAGACTTTGATGTTTAAGGAATCCCACTGAAAATGCCATTAATTCAACTACCAGAATCCTTGACTTTATATGTAATTTTGGCTCCCACTGATGCAGATCACAAAACTTTCATGCCTTATCAGAGCTTGTGATTGTTGTGGCCAGACAGGTAAATGTGTGTATGTATGTATGTGTATGTATGTCTGTTTATATGCATGTGTATGTGTATATATATATATATATGTATATATATATATATATATATACATATATATATATATATATATGCACACATATACACATATACGTGTGTGTATATAAAAATTCCCCTCTGGACAACCTTCCAGTGATGAGCCCCTTAAGTGTTTAGCTAAAGTAGTCTATAAATGCTTGCATTGCTTAACTCCTACATTAAGCCTTCCCACTTTGACAGAAGTTATCAGATATTATTGCTCCAGCAACCTAGACTTTGGTCACCTCCATGCCTGAATGTCAGAATTAGTGTAGAAATAAAGATACTGTGCCAGGAACTTACTAGACTCCCATAAGCCTATTCTCTGAATCTCTGTTGGATAGGCCCATTAACTGGTTTCTCCTAGGCTTGCTCTTTGGTGAGTTACCGCAGTTTCCATCTCAGGTGCTCAGGCTCAGCTGGGTAGCATTTTTTGTGCTCTTCTAGTTGTGATGTTAGAGTGTCCTTTTTAGCTGGAATGTCATTGCAATCTATGACTAGACTGCATGTATTGTCTTTGGATCGTTAATGCCATAAAACTAATCAGCCACTTAGGTCCAAGGTCGATGAAAAACAAATACAGCATAAGATAACAATCAAATATTGTACACAAGAACCTTTTCCCCAGCAACTCAGAGCAAGAAATAGGAAACAAGAAGAGAATTGTTGACAATGAAAGGAAAAAGGGAATCTTTAATTGCACAACCTTTTCTCATCACATTATTTAAAAATCTGGTTGGTTCCTGGATTCTTATTTTACTGTATTATACTTTATTGTATATATACTACATATTCTTTAATAGAGAAGGTGTAATAAAAGACAGGTTTCTTTGGTTTAAAAAAAATTTAAATCAATGGAATCAGTATCATATTATTTGCCCTCTCAATGGGGAAGAGAGTAAAAGAAGGGAGAGAGAGAATTTAGAATTCAACTTTTTAAAAAAAAAATGTTAAAAAATGTTTTCCTGTAATTGGAAAATATTTAATGAAATAAATAAAAATATATTTTAAAAAGGAAAATAAAGTCAATGAAACAAAACATAGAAGAAATTAAAATAATTAAGAATTTACATAAATCAGCTTATTTTCTTAAGATCATAGGCTCATAAACTTTGAGCTGAAAGGGATCTTGAAGACCATCTAACCCAACTTCCTCATTTCACAGATGAGGAAACTATCACACAAGTTAATAAGAATCAGAGGCAAGGCTCCACTAGGGCCCTCTTTCTTTGAGCACGTTCCTAGCTAGGTACTATAGTGGCCAGAATACTAATTTTGAAGTCAAGAAAACCCAGTTCAATTTAACAGCTGTATGACCTAGAGCAAGTCATCTAACCTCTTGTAGTGTCAATTTCCTCATCTGTGAAACAGCACAATAATCATACCTCCCATATATGATTCTGAGAATCAAAAAAGATTATTTATGTAAAGTGGCTTGCAAACCATAAAGTGTTATAGAAATATCAGCTATTATCATCATTATATTATTATATATTTTTATTATATCTTTCCTCATTTCTTCTCTAGAAGATGGCAGCAAATTTTACAAAGTTGATATGGTATTATTTAGGAAGTAATTTACCATATAATTTATGTAAAGAAGTAAAAAGAAATTTGCAAATTACTCCCTAGGACAAGCAAATTCTGAGTGCTTTCTGAGTTCTAGTATGAGTGCCACGTCCTAGGAAGAGGAGACTTTTGGTTCCATAAATATTTACTGAAGATAGTATGTCTTTTCACATCCGTCCCCCAGAAAATAATACTTCTCTTCTTCCTTCTCGAAAAATGGAAAGGAAAGCCTGGAAATGCTTTCATTTTTTTTTTCTTTTAATGAAGCAAGGGAATATCTCCTATACGATCTCAAGAACTTCCTTATGCATTGTGCTAAAGTTAGAGTAAAACCATGATCCCACCATACTTTAACCCAAATAGAGAAGTTAATGATTTTGAAACAATGAAACAAGGGCCAAAACAAATACATTGAAGCAATGGTTTATGGTTTATATGAATTTGTTTCTAAAACAGAAGAAGTTTAATGAAATGAAAAAAACACAAATTAACATTGCTGTATTTTTATTTTTAAAAGTTATGTTGTTTTTGCATTTTTATTTATTTTATTAAACATTTTCCAATTCCATTTTAATCTGGTCCACACAGGCCTCAAGAGTCTTGCAAGATGCTTGGGGCCCACTTGAATAGTGGATAGAATCATCCTCAGAACCCGAAAAAAATGGGTTCAAATCCTGCTAATAGCACACACTGGCTATATGACCTTGGACAAGTCATTTGATGCCTTGTACTTTAGATAGTTCTCATGACTATAAATTGCAGAGATTATGCCAATCTGATTGGTATAAAGAGCTTCCTCACCAGAAAGTGCCTTATCTTGGTTAAAATAATGGGTCCAGTCTTTATTCCAATAAAATTTTATGATATCTAGTTCTATTTCCTCTAAAGTAATCATAGCTAAAATTTCTAGGACATGCAAGGACCATGTGTAGTACTCCCCATTTTACCAAAGAGGAAACTGAAGCATGACAGGTGATGTGACCCAGTCACACAGCTAATAAGTCTCAGAAACTAGATTCATGACCAAGCCTTCCTGGCTCCAGATCTAACACTTTAATCTAATATGCCACAATGCCTCTTTGCAAACCTCTAAATCTTTTTACTCACCTTCTCCTTTGCTTTGGTCTTAGAGAGGGTAACTTTCCTTTTCAAACCTGTACCCATGATTTCATTACCTCCCATTATAAATTATCCCCTTATCTGCAGTAATCTTAAAACTCTCTCTCAATGATTCTTCCTCTCTGACTATAAATATAGGGGGGATAACATACAAAAGGGAACTGAAGAGGGGTTGCTTAATGTGTAATAGGGAATTGGAGATTTGAAACTGGAGATCAGCAGGGAGGTGAAGCCTGGAAAAACACATTTGAGAATCATCAGCATAGAAAGGATAAATGAATTCATGGCAGCTGAGAAGATCTCCAAGTGAAATAGTATAGAAGAAGGGAGCCTAAGCCAGAGTCCTGGGGGACACCTGCTATTTTCAAATGTGATCTGGATGGAGACTCAACAAAACAGACTAAGAATAAGTGGTCAGAAAAGAAGGAGGAGAACTAGGATAAAGAAGTATTACAGAAACCTACAGAGAAGAAGGGAAACTAGGAGGCATAGTGGATAGAGCACAAGCCTGGAGTCAGGAATCCTGAATTCAACTCTGGCCTCAGACACTTACAAGCTGTGTAACTCTGGCCATGTCACTTAACCCTGTTTCCCTTCGCTTCCTCCTCTGTAAAATGAGCTGGTGAAGGAAATAGCAAGCCATCCCAGTATCTTTGTCAAGAAAACCCCAAATGGGGTTGGACATGACTGAAACAACTCAATGATAACAATCCTATGTGATCTGTGATCTATCCCCTACCTCCAACCTGGTATTCCAATTCTAGCACTACCCTGGGTTTCTGATTATTAAATGCCCATCTTAACCAGTCTGACTCAGACCCAACACATTGCTACTCCCTGGCCATCATCATGCACATATCTCTCTTCTAACTCAGATTTCTATCTCTAGCTCTGGAAACAATAGTCAATTCAGCACCACTATGCTTCCAATCCTGGAAGGGACAAGTCAATCAATTACACTAGAATTCCAGTCACAATCTCTGTCTTCCTTCCAATAAAATCATCCCTAATATTCCCTCATATGTATGTGTTATATCCTCTATTAGAACATAAGCTCCTTGAGGTCAGGACCATGTTGTTTTTATACTTTTATCTCCAAAGCTGAGCACAGTGCCTGGCACATAGGAAAGTGGCTTTATGTACTAGTTGAAGAGGTCCAGAGCCACTGAGGTCCAGGAGCTTGCAGTAAGAGGTGCTTCCTGCATCTGTGCCACCTGTCTGGGATGACCACCAACAGAAAGCTACAAGTGCCTGAACTATTCTGCCAGTGAAGATCCAAGGTGAAAGTAAAAAACCTGTTTAGTGGTCCCACAAAGTGTTTCATGTTTTCAATATCAATTTCCTAGGAAAGAATCATTGGAACAATGAGTTACTGTTTCATGTTTTAAATATTGTCAACTGTACTCTTCTGAGTTCTGTGTTTTGGGAATTTTTTGTGGCAAATGAAATAAATAGCTGTAAATGGTTTTATATCCCCTAACTTTCCACCTGTATTTCTCCCCTGTCCCATTTCAGAGAGTTATTCCATATAACAATAAAAAAAATTTAAAAGAAAAAAAATTCAACAAATAAACACATTTGAATAATCTTAAAAGAAAACAATCAAGCCTCTGCATTCCTTTTCTCTGAAAAAGGGTTAGGGGAGATGCCTTCCCATCTTTTTGGAGCCAAGCTTTTTTTTTAACTTTGCAGCATTTGTTTTCAGTTGTTTTATGGTACTTGTTCTATTTATATTGTTGTGGGTGCTTATTGTTTTCTCAACACTACATACTTTATATCATTTCATGTAAATCTCTCAATGTTAATCATGTTCATCATTTTTACAGAACAATAATACTACATTATATTCAGGTACCACAATTTGTCCGTTCTCCAATCAATGAACATCTGCTTTTTCTCCAGGTTTTTGTTACCAAAAAAAAAGTAGTGCTACTAATACTTTGGTGGATATGGGGCCTTTCTTTTTATCAATATCCTCCTTGAGGTATAAGCCTAATGGTGGAATTTCTGTGTGAAAGAATATGAACATTTTAGTTAACCAAATAATTCCAAAATGCTGCCAAAATTGCTCATTGATTCATAGCTCTAACAACAATACCCTAGTGTGCCTATCTTCCCACGACCTTTCCAACATTGATTATTCCAGTCTTTCATCATCTTTACCTATTGTCTGGGTGTGAGGAAAGACCTCAGGGTTTCTTTGATTTACATGTTTTTTATCAGTGATTTTGAGCATATGATTGTTAATAGATTGGAATTATTCTTTTGAGAAATTATTCATCTTCAATTGTTTGTCTATGAGAATGACTTTTGGTTATATATTTCTGTTACTGGTCTAAATATCTTGGATATTAAATCTTTATCTGAAAAGCCTGATTTAAAGATTTTTCTCCCTTTCAACAACTTCCCTTCTTACGCTAGATGCATTAATTTTATTCGTTCAAAATCTTTTCAATTTCATGAAATCAAAATTATTTTACATTCTAAAAGTATTTTGTTAATTCCTTTTAGGGAGACCTTAGATATAAGTCAGATATAAGTCTTATTGTAAAATACTTTACCTACAGTTCTGCTCTGCAATGAAAGGGTAATGAGACACAAAGTAAGTACAAGAAAACCTGATGCCCTGTTATAAAGAAAGAACAGCATTGAAAGGATAAGTGAATCACTTGCTGACAGCTCCAGAGGGCAGCACATGATTCAGAAGAACCTCATACTCTAATTCCAGTGTTCTTTTCTCATGTTGCCTTTAAGAAAACATGATATACTGATGTTAAGAGAAGGGTTTGGTTCACTTCCAGTTAAAGCTACTTCATTTCTTCAGAACCCCACCCAAGGGCAGACTCACTATGATAGTTACCTCTGATTCCTCTGTCCAGGTCTGATCCCACCCAGAAGAAAGAGAAGTAGTTCAGAGGATGCTCTCAGGGCTTTTGGGGACCCAAGTCTAATAGTTTCCCTGAGGGTTGCAGGTCTCTCCAGCTCCAGCTATAACCTAGGCTCTTCTAGGCTGGGGTCTAGAGGGCTCAGTATGGGTTGAGGAGAGAATAAGCATGAGGAATTGGGAACACTGACTTTAGACAACTTTTCAAGAAGTTTAAAAATAGAAAGGCATATATCTAGAAATGATCTGGTCCTGCTTCACACAGTACCAAGAGAGTTTGTCTCAGATTTGGAAAAATCTAGGTTCCAATCTCACTTCTAACATACTGGTTGTGGGACCTTAAGCACCATAGTCAGTTCTCAAAGACTACAAACTTCAGAACAGTTGCTAATCTCCTTTGACTATGAATATGTCTTACCAATGAAATCAGGTCTAGACTGAAAAAAAGCTATCTGGCTCTATTAAGAAGATTTCTGGTCATGTTCCACATTTAATAAGAAAAAGTAAACAGGATTGATTTTCTCGGCACTCCAGTGAAAAATGAAAATATACTCATACACAATTAGATAAAGAGTTGAATTTACTACCTGCAATAATTTCTTAAAGAATTATATGTTTGGGGCGGAGCCAAGATAGTGGACTAGAAAGACACACTTACACAGGGTCCCCCCCACAGCCCATAAAATACCTGTAGAGAGGGACTCTCAACAAATTTTGGAGCAGCCGAAGTGGAGAACAACAGAGTGGAGGAGATTTCCAGCTCATGGTGACCTGAAAGGTCCATGGAAACAATGGTTGCGCTGGACTCAGAGTCAAGCATGGAGCCCAGTCCAGCCTTGACTAAGCAGCGGGGCATGATGAGACTCTGGGAAGAGGACACCTCGGGGGCAGAATCTCCAGTCATGGAATCCCCAGTCCCAGCAGCAGCAGGTTCCCAGATCTCTCAACCCACAGGTGCCAAAGGTCAGTGACAGGGTTTTATCAACTGGCCAGGAAGGGAGAAGGGCCTTCCCATAGCTCCAGCAGCAGGCAGCAGCCACAGAGGGTGCACAGATGCCCATACAGACCCCTAGTTGTTGGAGTGTAAAAACGCCGGGGGGCATTGAAGAGCTGAGTCTTACCTCAGCCCTGGGTGGAGGCCCTGGCCCAGCTGGTTTTTGTCCCAAACTGAATGGTGGCCCTGCCCATCCAGCTTATCTGAAAATCAGCCCCCAGTGCTAGCTTGGCTGAACTGAAGGACAGGTGGCTGTGGAGAGGTAACTACTTAAATTCTGGGCATAAAAACCACTCTCTGAGTCCAGACCAGTACACGCTTGATTGTGCCACCTTGGAGGAACTGAGATCTCACAGATTCCTAGAGGATATCCTACTCTTGACAAAGGACCCAAAAATTAAGTAACTGGTTGGGAAAATGCCCAAAAAAGGGAAAAAAAATAAGACTATAGAAGGTTACTTTCTTAGTGAACCAATATCTCCTCCCATCCTTTCAGATGAGGAAGAACAACACTTACCATCAGGGAAAGACATAAAAGTCAATAATTCTGTATCCCAAGCATCCAAAATAAATATTCAATGGTCTCAGGCTATGAAAGAGCTCAAAAAGGATTTCGAATATCAAGTAAGAGAGGTGGAGGAAAAATTGGGAAGAGAAATGAGAGAGATGCAAGAAAAGCATGAAAAGCAGGTCAACATCTTGCTAAAAGAGACCAAAAAAAATGCTGAAGAAAATAACACCTTGAAAAATAGGCTAACTCAATTGGCAAAAGAGGTTCAAAAAGCCAATGAGGAGAAGAATGTTTTAAAAAGCAGAATTAGCCAAATGGAAAAGGAGGTCCAAAAACTTTCACTGAAGAAAATCGTTCTTTAAAAATAGGAATGGAACAGATGGAGGCTAATGACTTTATGAGAAACCAAGAAATTACAAAACAAAACCAAAAGAATGAAAAAGTGGAAGATAATGGAACATATTTATTGGAAAAACAACTGACCTGGAAAATAGATCCAGGAGAGACAATTCAAAAATTACGGACCTACCTGAAAGCCTTGATCAAAAAGAAGAGCTTAGACATCATCTTTCATGAAATTATCAAGGAAAACTGACCTGATATTCTAGAACCAGAGGGCAAAACAAATATTGATAGAATCCACTGATCACCACCTGAAAGAGATCCAAAAAGAGAAACTCCTAGGAACATTGTGACCAAATTCCAGAGTTCCCTGGTCAAGGAGAAAATATTGCAAGCATCTAGAAAGAAACAATTCAAGTGTTGTGGAAATACAATCAGGATAACACAAGATCTAGCAGCTTCTACATTAAAGGATCGAAGGGCATGGAATATGATATTCCAGAAGTCAAAGAAACTAAGACTGAAACAAATAATCACCTACCCAGCAAAACTGAGTA
>CM053770.1:417881205-417895404 GCA_028658325.1 Potorous gilbertii | reverse complement strand
AAAGAAAATTTGACCTTCAAACACAAGAATGAAGAGAAGCATGAAAGGGTAAACAGCAAGGAGAAGTCATAAGGGACTTACTAAAGTTGAACTGTTTACATTCGTACATGGAAAGACAGTATTTGTAATTTTTTGAAACTTTTCAGTATCTGGGTAATTGGTGGGATTACACACACACACACACACACACACACACACACACACACACACACACCACAGAGTGAACTGAATAGGATGGGATCATATCTTTAAAAATTGAAATTAAGCAGTGAGAGAGAAATATATTGGAAGGAGAAAGGGAGTAATGGAATGGGGCAAATTATCTCTCATAAAAGAGGCAAGCAAAAGACTTTTCAGGGAAAAAGAGGGGAGGTGAGAGAAAAACATGAAGCTTACTCTCATGACATTTGACTAAAGGAAGGAATAAAATGAACACTCATTTTGGTATGAAAACCTATCTTAAAATACAGGAAAGTGGGGGAGAAGGGGATAAGCAGGGTGGAAGGGAGGGCAGTGGGAGGGCAGTGGGAGGAAGGAGCAAGTTGAAGTCAACACTCTTGGGGAGGGACAGGATTCAAAGAGAGAATAGAAGCAATGGGGAGCAGGATAGGATGAAGAGAAATATAATTAGTCTTACACAACATGACTATTATGGAAGTCATTTGCAAAACTACACAGATATGGCCTATATTGAACTGCTTGCTTCCCAAAGGGAGTGGGTGGGGAGGGAGGGATGAAGAGAAGTTGGAAGTCAAAGTTTTAGGAACTGTCAAGTATTGTTCTTACTACTAGGAAATAAGAAATACAGGTAATGGGGTATAGAAAGTTATCTGGTCCTACAGGACAAAAGAGAAGATGGGGACAAGGGAAGGGAGCAATGTTAGAAGAGAGGTCAGATTGGTGATAGGGGAAATTAGAATGCTTGGCGTTTTGGGGTGGGGGGAGGGAATAAATGGGTAGAAAATTTGGAACCCAAAATTTTGTGAAAATGAATATTAAAAGTTAAATAAATAAGTTAAAATAAATAAAAGAATTATATACTCACATGATTTCATCATTGAAAAGGAGCTCAGAGGTCATGGAGTTCTTGCTATAACACCCACAACCCCTCACTCCTACCCCCATGCCAAGTGACCAAAATATCATTTGTAAACTGGCAAAGAGGCATCCATCAAAATCTGTCAATGAAGATATAAGGTAGAAATGACAGTATCATGTAAGGAGCATTAAGAGCGCCAGCCAAATGAAAACAGATGTTTCGGTTGAGCAGTAAAGGGAGAGAAAATTGGAGATAAAAGATGAGATGTAGGGATGGAAGGCCCTGAATGACAAAATAAGCAAAATACAATATTTTAAAATAATTTTTTAAATAGAGTAATAATAATTACACAAATTATATGCCTCCACAGACCAATAGGGACACCAGCTATGAAACTAAAACACTCTTCTTTCTTAATAGTATCTATTAAAGTCAAATAATTTATCAAAGTATCATATAATTATCGTATAATTATATCCTGACTCCAAGTTCTTTCCACCACACAAGGGATTGTAAAAAGTATCAGTGAAAGGACTATTCAAACACTAACAAAATCAGAGATTTTTGAAGCATATTCTATATGCTTCAGTATAGTCTCTCAACCTCTGTTCACACTGGTTGTGGGTTGGGTGACCACTGTTTGGTTGCTATTTCTTCCCCTCCCCCTGGATTCTATGTGACCGAGAGGGACTGGGATTCTCTTTTTTAGGGCTATAGTTCTCATTGATGAGTTTTCCCTCATGATTATTAACTACAGTCGATAAACCTTGCAGACTTAATTAGCTTTAGAGAAAGATATTTAGTATAGCAGTATAGTTAGGACAACATAACATACTTCCCTGAAAAATCTGACACACTCTTCTAATAATATATGGGAAAGTGGCCTCAGTCTTAGAGAATATATTTGGTAAAGGAACTTTAGCTCCTGATGAAGATACTGCCTTTAGTTACTCTTAGTGAGGCAGGTAGGGTACTGATGAAAAAATCTAAGTCCTCCCATGTTCCCGAGGTTCTCCTCCAGCTACAATGGTCTTCCAATTAAAACTTCCATGAGAAAGAGTAGTAGGCAAATGGAATAAACTACACTGAAAGAAATTATGAATCAACCAAATGGCAAGCATTTGTTAGATTCAATGTGCCAGGCACTATGTTGAGGACACAAAAACAAATGAAAAATTCCATGTTCTCTTAGAATTCATGCACCATTATAGGATCCATATATACACATTTTAAAAAGCATGGAAGACATGAGAATGAAAAGGTATTTAGGCATTTATTATATTGCAAACACTATACTACGTGCTAGGTATAGAAAAGTAAGGCAGTCAACCCTCAAAGGATTTACAGAGCAGACAATTCACATTATAGGGGAGAAATGGGAGACAAAGTAGCCAGGAAAAAAAAAGCTTTGTCCAGGGAAGCCTTAGGGATGCTAAGTGAAACAAGAAGGCAGTTGAGTGGCATGCCTTTTGCAGAGGCAATGCTAGTATTGATTTGATTACAGTTATTAAATTAAGAAGCAGACTGTTGTGGGCTGGAAAGGAAAGGAAAGTGGCTGGGGGGTGGAATTGAGGAGAAGGTACACACATGGTCACAAAGCAGAAAGTGCCTGAGATAAAGCAACCTGGTTCCTGAGAGCTAAGTGGATTAGCTTCCCTCAGATATGACCCTAAAGAACAAGACTAAAGGATGGCACAGAAATACTTCCTTCTACCAGAAGATCCCATGGATCTTAATTTTTTTCTCCAAAACTCATGTATAGAGAGGGTTCTCTTGACTCCATAGATATGAATATAAGTAATTTTTATTTCCTGTAATTTATAAATAAAACTTTCCTGTGAATACTAGATACTGATGTTCCCAGGTGACATCTGGATGAAGGCAATAAATCAGAGCAGTAAAGAAACTCATGAAATCTACCTTGGCCCTAACACAAGGACTACATCCATTTCTCCAATCAACCTTTTCCATTGTATCATGCCAATATATCTCAGCCCTGCTGCTCCTCAGTCATTATCCTCCTCTGTCCCTTACTTTCACTGTGCTCCTAGGGCCTCTCTTCTATAAAATTTTCTTCATCCTAATTTTTTCACACTCTTCATCTTCTGGTGTTCACAAAACTCCATCCTTTTCTAATTGATACTTCATCATTGGTTATCATATCCATTGTGATTTGATCTCATGTTCCCCATCCAACCAGCTCAAGGACAGAAGTGAACACATCACTTTCTCCTTACTGCCATTTCCAAATCCCCTCCTCTTCCCCTGCTCTCAGCATCCCCATCTCCTTTGAGGTTCATTCTTCTCCTCTGTCCAGATCCTGATCTATTCAAATAAACTACTGATGCCAAAATAAGAAATATATAAAGAAAAGGTATCAATATAGACTACTGCTATTTTTTACAGATGTTTAACTAATATAAAAAGGAATTTCTTACAATTAGTGAGACCCTTCACATGCTCAACTTGTACATGATGCTGTGTTGATTTCATCAGGCACAAACAAATGGAGGGCCTCCTCACCATTGAGAAGAGATAGGCCTAACAAGACTGAAGGAAAAAAATGGATAAAGAGTATTCATTGTACAAATTGACATTCAGTTAGATTAGCAGACCACAGAGACACACACATATCTTGGATGGGTATGGCAAATGTACAAAGAACTGAAAGGGAGGAAGGGAACAGAATTGAATGTATTTGGAAAATTACACGGCACTTCCAACAAATCTTTAGCTGTTCCCAAATTAAATATGTGTATGAGTGTATATGTGTGTATACATTTATCCATATATATAAACACCAGCATTCTTTCAATAATAGTTTATGGCTATGAATCTCTGAAGCATCAGAACTGATGATGACTCAATGAAGAGATGTATAGTGGACATAAATAGGTTAAAGCATATTTCCATTAAAGACTGAAGAGCAAGAAATGACATAAAAACGTTATGCAGAAAATGCATGATTAGAAGATGTATCCAAATAATGGGATAACAAAAAGCAATGTGGCATAGTAATGAAAATAGTAACAGAGACTTGAAAATACTTTGAACAAAGAAGTCATTTTAAATATTATAGAGACCCAAATTAACTAAAAAGGACATATGAAGGAAGATGCAATTTGTATCCACAGAAAGAGTAGATAAGTAGAAGAATATATAGAATGATTTTGCACACACGCGCGCGCACACACACACACACACACACACACACACAATTGTGTCTAATGGTAGCCATTTTGGGGGGGAAGGGGAGAAAGTGGAGGGAATAAAAAAGGAAAAAAACTTACACAATACCTTTATTATATATTTAAAAGGATAGCAAATTGTACATAATAGATTTGGAATCATCTTTTTTTTATTACACTATGTTATGGAGATGCTTGTTTTGTTCCATAAATTAAAAATAAGTAAACACTTTTAAAAAAACCGGAAAAAATGCTGGGTTCAAATCTTGGCTGTGACTCTTACTTGGATCTGTGGAAATCATTTAATACTCCTTATCCTCAGTTTCCTCATCTGAGGTAAAATGGGGACAATCCTTGTACTATCTGCCTTACTGAGGTCTTGTGATGGAAACTCCTTAAAAAATCTTAAAGTGAGATATCCATATGAACTAAGACCCCAATTCCTCCATACGCTTATGCTTTCTCCTTTCTCACATTTCATTGTATTTATTTATTTGTGCACACAATGTATATTCCCAGTAGAATGGAAGTTCCTTGAGGGCATGACTCATTTTGCATTTGTATTTGACCCTGCAACATATGGCCTTGAAAATAGCATCCACTTACTAAATGTTTGGTGAATGGAATTGAAATACATAGCCTGAGTATAACAGTAGTTTTCTTGGCATATTAAGACAAGAAAAGAGCCTTCAGCACAATGAGTAGGTCCCTATATAAGGGTACACGCGGCATTACTTTGTTGCTGCTGTTCAATAGTTCAGTCATATACCACTCTTTGTGATTCCATGGACCACAGGATGCAAGGCTATCCACTGAATTTTCTTAGCAAAGATACGAGAGGGATATTAAGGCAAACAGTGGTTATGTGACTTGTCCAGGGTCACACATTTACTAAGTATCTGAGACTGGATTTGAACTCAGGTTTCTCTGACTCCAGGCTCAGCTCTCTATCCATTGAACCACCTAGCTGCCCATTGGTATTACCTTACCATAATTTTATCAACCTTTCCCCAGTCTACAAATAAGAACTAGTTTATTGATGATTAACTTTGAATTGCACCCTTTTATCAGAAAGTCTTTTGCCTACCTTGTCCTTGTTCCAAAGTTCTCATGCTTGAAAACATATTTGGTTACATAGAGAATCCTTCAACTAAACCACTATCCCCATAAATTCATAGCTCACCACACTCATCTTCCTCTCCACTGCTGATGTAGTCACACACATGAGTCTCAAACCACATAAATTAAAAACAAGCTTTAGAAGTGATAATTAAACACTGAAGTGAACTTAACACTTTCTAAAAAGGAAATTCATCACTACTGGGTTTTTGGTTTGGTTTGGCTTTTTTTTTTTTCAGAATCTAGCACCTAATTCACTGTTTCTAACTCCACTTTGTGAAATTGTAATAATCCTTTCAAGTCTTTACTTATTCATTCCTAAAAATCTCTTTTCTTTTTCTTAGAAGGAATATAAATATAAACCAAATTCGTTAAACATGGTGACTGTTATATCATGAAACCATTAAGCAGCTGACATCATCATGTGTTAAAGGATACTTGAGTAGCTTACTTTCAAACGGAGGTTCAATTTTCAGCCAAATTGGCTCAAGTTTATGATGGACATGAAAAAAAGAAGACTGGTTATTAGATATGGGAAGTTACTTTTTGTTTTCTCTAAAATGGATATAATATTTTTCTACTCATGCAGTTGTTATGATGAAGACATTTTGTAAACCTCAAAGCATTATATAAGTGAATTATTATTATACTACAGATCAACTGGAAGATTTAGATGACATTAGATCATAAAACCAACATGTCAACAGGATATAATTGTAATGGGGCATTCAAATAGGTGGCCTCCCTCAACTAACAGCAGGTAGTTCATCTTTTACCTTCCTAAAGATTTCAGTTTCAAAAGGCAAAGGAAGTAGTAAAAAGAAATGTTTTGTATCTGATTTGTAGAAATAAGAAACTTGAAGTGAAAAGGAAATGACCCAAGTGAACAGTAGTCTTACCATCTTAGATTATGATAAATATAGAACTAATACATAAAATATATGCTAGGATAACAGATTTTTAAAATTTCAGTGACAGGAAGAGTAGAATCTCTTAGCTGAGATTCTAAAAGGAATCTTACTGAGGAGGAGGGAGAGGGCAGAAGAAAAGAGATAGGAAGCTTACAAGAATAAAATTCATTTGAGAAAGTCACAAATTATTCCAATGAGAAAGAAAAATGAGAACTGTCCAAAGCAACAACAGAATCAGATGTTTAAAGGACACACATAAGAGATGGAATGAGGGACAGGTAATTGAAAATAACTGACATTTTTTGACTCTAAAGTTTAAAAAGTGCTGTTTCAATTTTTTTCTGTTTTTACTTCAGCTGAAGCATAATATATTCTGCTCCAGTATCTTATCATTACTCTGTATCTCTCTGCTTCAAATGTGTTTCTTGTAAACAATAAGTGGTAGGATTATGATTTTCAATCCATTCTGCTATCTGCTTCTGTTTTATGGGACATTCACATTCACAATTATCATTAATGTTTGTGTCTTTCTCTCCATCCTGTTCCCTCTGCCCCCACCCTGTTTATGTTTTTCTTTCTCCTTTCTCCCTTTCCCTCACTAGAATTTTGCTTTTGAACGTCACCTCCCTCAATCTGCCCTACCTTCTATCAGTCCTCTCTCTTTTCTTCCCCTTTTCCTTCCTACTGCCTGTAGGGCAAGTTAGATTTCTATACCTATCTGAGTGTGTTATTCCCTTCTTGAGCCAAATTCAATGAGAGTAAGATTCAAACAATATTCATCTCCCTCTCTTCTTTCCCTCTACTGTAATAGGTCTTTGTGCCTCTTCATGTGATGTAATTCACCCTTTTCTGCCTCCTCCTTTCCTCTTCTCCCATTACAATCCCTTTTCACCACTTAATCAGGTTATCATAACATCAAAGTCCACTAATATCCACATCCTCTTTCTGTGTATATCTCTTCTAGTCACAATAAAGATACAGTTCTCAAGAGTTACAAGTATCATCTTTCCTTATAGGGATATAAAGTTTGCCCTTATTGAATAAAATGTTTGTTTTTTTCTTCCTTTCCTTTCCTGCTTATTTTTTTATGACTCTCTTGAGTCTTGTATTTGAAGATCAGATTTTCTGTTGAGCTTGGGTCTTTTCATCAGGCAGCTTGGAAGTCCCCAATTTCAGTGAAAGTTCATCTCTATTTCTGAAAGATTATGCTCAATTTTGCCAGGTAGTTGGTCCTTGGTTGTAATCCAAACTTCTTTGCCTTATGAAATATTATATTCCAAGACCTCTGATATTTTAATGTAGAAACTGCAAGGTCCTGTGTAACCCTGAATGTAGTTCCACAATATTTGAATTGTTTCTTCCTGGCTGCTTGCAGTATTTTCTCCTTGACCTGATAATCCTAAAATGTGGCTAAAATATTCTTTGGCATTTTCAATTTGAGATCTTTTTCAGGAGGTGATCAGTGGATTTTTCCTATGACTATTTTACCCTCTAGTTCTAAGACCTCAGGGCATTTTTCTTTGATGATTTCTTGAAAGATGCTGTCCAGGATCTTTTTTTTTTTATCATGACTTTCAGGTAGACCAATAATTCTTAAATTATCTCTTCTGGATCTATTTCTCAGGTCAGTTGTTTTTCCAGAGAGGGATTTTACATTTTCTTCTATTTTTTCATTCTTTTGACTTTGTTTGACTGATTCTTGATGTCTCATGGACTCATTAGTTTCCACTTGCCCAATTCTAATTTTTAACTAACTGTTTTCAGCTTTTGTACCTCCTTTTCCATTTGGCCAATTCTACTTTTTAAGGAGTTGTTTTCTTCAGTGTACTTCCCCCTCCCCCATTTTGTCAATTACATTTTTAAAGGAATTATTAAATTTTTCTTCTACCTCTCTTGACTTTTAAAATCCTTATTGAGCTCTTCCAAAAAAAGGTTTCTTGAGTTTGAAACCACTTCATATTCCCCTATAAAGTTTTGGATGTGAGTATATTGACAATGTTGTCCTCTTCTGAATGTGTGTTTTGATCTTCTGTCACCATAGTAATCTCTATGATCACTGTTTTTCTTTGTTGCTTTTTACTCATGGTGTTCACCTTTTCCCTGACTTTTAAAGTTTATCTGTGCTTCTGGGGCACAGGGGGCACTGTGACAACCCTTCTTGTCCTGAGAGCTAGGGGCCTAGTTATTGGTTTTATGTGCTGGGGCCTCAGGTAATGGCAGCTGGAAGCAGGTACTAAGTTGGAGCTGGTGGAGGTGGATGGTGTGTGTAGAGGCCAGGTAGGGTCTTTCTGTATTTCCCCAGGGTTACACTAAAGCTGCTGGGGTGGGGGTGGTCTGGCCAGTGGAGGTCACCTCTTCACCTGGGGCTGTGGTAGAGTATGGGTAGGTTCAGGTGCTGGCTGACCCTGTCAATGTTCTCCTCACTTAAGTCTACTGGTTCTTCTGGCTGTCCCAAGACACCCTGGGGATCCTGGTGTTGGCACTTGCCTGCTCTACCACTCTGGGGCTCTCTCACTGGTCTGCTGAGGTGGAGCTTTCTAGGATGTCTCTCATCCAGTACTGGTACCCTTCAGTCACAGGGAAAGGGACCTTTCCCATTAATCCCCCTAGCCTCCAGAGCTAAAAGACTGGTGCACCCCATCTTTCTGCTGCCTCCCCTGTTCCAGAATTTTTCCTAAGGTGGTATTTCATGGGTTTTTTTTCTTCAAGATCAATAAAGGAGTGTGAGAGCAACTTACTGCTTACTCTGCCATTTTGTTCCTGGAAGTCTAAAAAGTGCTTTTCTCACAAGTGTGAGGTATTATATTTTATTTATAAGTATAATTATATAAGTATTATATAGGTATTTTATTTTATTTATAAGTATTATTATATAAGTATTACATAAGTATTATTATATAAGTATTATTTTATTTTCCCTATTTTACAAATGAGGAAACATGTTCAGAGAAACTACCTATATTCAAATAAAAATCCTTAAAGTGTTCTTTCCAACACCATGCTTCTTCTATTTCATTTGAAAAGAGAAAGATCAAAAAGATAAATGTCTCTTAAGACCTGAAGATTTTAATAAATAGTGAAGAACTAACAAGCTAAAAAGATGAAATTTAGTAGAGATAAATGTGAAGTCCTACGCTTGTAGTTTAAAAAGAAAAGACAACACAAAGATTTGGGAACAAAGCTAGAAAACACTTTTACATTTGAGCGTTCATATGAGAACCAGGGGACCATTATGCTTAGAACTACAGACAACTAGACATGAGGCTTATATTCTGCGGTTATCACTGGAAACTCCAAGTGGAAGTAAAATGAGCCAAAGGGTGATTGAGAGGCATGCCCATGACTTGGTCCATCTCATGTAAACCCAGAGTATAAGAATCTGGGTCATGGGTTGCTTTTGAAAGCTTGTCATGAAAAGGCAGTATTTGATTTGCTTTGATTAGCCCTATAGAGTAGAACTAGGAGCAGGAGGTAGAAGTTACAGGACAGTATAAGGCCATGTTTCCTAACAAGTATATTTTTCCATAAATTAAATGAACTATCTCATAAAGCATAAGTTCTGCATCACTGGAGTTATTATAAGCAAAAAAAAATGGATGACTTCTCAAGATATTAATGACAACAACCATAATTTGAGTAAACTCTTCTAATGATAAGATTCTATAACTCTGCTCAAAAAAGAGTATAAAGTACAGCAGTACAATGATTCAAGATAATTCCAAAGGATGTAAGTTAAAAATGCTATAAACCACCACAGAAAGAACTGATGGAGTCTGGATGCAGATCAAAGCATACCTTTTTTAAATTTTATTTTTCTTGGGTTTTTTTTTTGTTTGAGCTTTCTTTCCTGAAGTATCTAGGATCTAAATATATTTTGCATAACTGCACATGTATAATCTATATCAAATTGCTTGCCTTCTCAATGAGGAGAGTAGGGAGGGAATTTATAATTCAAAATTTTGAAAAATGAATGTTAAAAATTGTTTTTACATGTAATTGGAAAAAATACCTATACCAAGAGGGAGCAAGGTATGATGTAAAAATGTTGGACTTGGAACTTAGAAGAGACTTGGGCTCAAAATCCACCTTTCACAACATAGGACAATTCATTCCATGTCAGTATCCTCATACAAAAACAGGTATATTGATTTAGATTGCCTTTAGATTCCCTTGAAGGAGGCTGGTAGGTAGCTCATTGGATAGATCACTGGGCCTTGAGGCAGGAAGACCTGAGTTCAAATACAACCTTGGATATTTACCAACTGTATGAACTCGGCAAATCACTTAATCTCTGTTTGCCTTAATCTACTGGAGAAGGAAATGGCAAACCATTCCAATATCTTTGACAAGAAAACACCATGGATAGTATTGGAGTGCTATGGTCCACGGGGTCTCAAAGAGTCAGATACTACTGAATGACTGAACAACAACCTGGCCACTTCAAGCTCCAAATCTGATGTTTTGTTTTATTATTTCTATTTATTGTGTTAAATATTTCTCAGTTACATTTAAAAACATTTTAACAATCATTTTTTAAAGTTTTGAGTTCCAATTTCTCTCCTTCCCTCCCTCCTGATTCTCCCTTCTCCTTGAAAAGGCAAGCTATTTGATTTTGATTATACGTTAGGTTGTGTGAAATGTATTTCCATATAAGTTAGCCATGTTGCAAAACACAAACAAAATAAAAATAAAGTAACAAAAAGTATGCTTTAATATTTATTCAAAGTTTATCAATTCTCAGTCTTGAGGTAGGAAGCATTTTTTTTTCATCATGGGTGCTTTGAAATTGTCTTGGATCATTGTCCTGATCAGAACAGCTAAGTCTTTCACAGTTGATCACCCTTACAATAATGCTATTATTGTATACAGTGTTCTCCTGGTTCTGCTCAACTTACTTTGCATAAGTTCATATAAGTCTTTCCATATTTTTATGAAACCATCCTGCCATATTTCTTGTAGCACAATAGTATATCATCACAATCACATACAATAACTTTTATAGTCATTCCCCTTGATAAGCATTCCCTAGATTTTCAATTCTTTGCCACCACAAAGAGAGCTGCTAGAAATATTTTTGTACAGAGGTCCTTTTTCCTTTGATCTCTTTAAGATACAGACCTAGTAGAGATATTGCTGTGTCAAAGAGTGCAAAGTTTAACTTTGACAAACTCAGCTCTTTCTAGTAATGCAAAGAATCTAAGACAACTCCAAAAGACTCACAATGGAAAATACTGCCCACTTCCAGAAAAAGAAGTCTGGAGTCTGAATGCAAACTGAAACATATTATTTGCTCTCTCTCTCTCTCTCTCTCTCTCTCTCTCTCTCTCTCTCTCTCTCTCTCTCTCTCTTTCTCTCTCCCTCCCTCCCTCCCTCCCTCTCTCTTTTTGTTGTTATTGTTGTTTCTTCTTTCTATGGTTTCTTCTATTGGTTCTAATTCTTTACATGACTAATGTGAAAATAGATTTAATATGAATGTATATAGGGAGCCTATATCAAATTACATGCTGTCTTGGGATGAGGAGAGGGAAGACATGGGAAGAAAATTTGAAATTCAAAACTTATGGAAGTGAATCTTGAAAACTAAAAATAAATAAATTTATAATTATTTTTAAAAAAAAGAATATGCAGTTTTATAGCCTTTTAGACGTCAAAATTGTTCTCCAGAATGACTGGACTGGTTCACACCTCCATCAATAGTGCATTATAGTCCCAATTTTTTCACATTCTCTCCAACATTTGTCATTTTTTGTAATTTTTATTGCATTACAGTCAGAGAAGGATATATATAATGTTTTTGCTTTTATGCATTTGGTTCTGAGGGGTTTATGCTCTTATACATCAGTTTTCACTGACCACGTATAGCTGAGGAAAAGGCATATTCCTTTCCATTCCCATTCAGGTTTCTCCAGAAGTATATCATATCTAATTTTTGTAATATTCAATTCATCATCTTGACTTTCTTATTTATTTTATGGTTAGATTTATCTAGTATAGGGAGGAAGACACTAATACTAATTTCTCCTGTTTTTCTAATTTTACTAATTTTTACTAATTTTTTTTTACTAATTTTCTCCTGTAATACATTTAACATTTCCTTTAAGAATTTGGACACTATGCCATTTGATGCATATATGTTTAGTATTGATAGTATTTGTCTATGGTTCCTTTTAGCAAAATGCAGCTTCCCTGCTTATCCCTTTTAATTTGGTCTATTTTAACTTGTGCTTTGTCTTCATCATTGCAATCTCTGCCATTTTCACTTCAGTTGAAACATAATAGGTTATGCTCATATCCCTTATTTCAACTCTGTTGTGCCTCTCGGTTTCAGTTGTGTTTCCTGTAAACAACATATTGTTAGAGTCTGGTTTCTAATCCATTCTGCTAACTGCTTCCATTTTATAAGTGAGTTCAATTCATGTCATTCACATTCATAGTTATGATTGCTCACTGTGCATTTCCTTCCATTCCATTTTCTTCTGTTTATCCTTCTCTCTCTTATCCTGCCTATCCTCTAAATTTTGTTTTACTTCTGACTCCTGCCTTCTTTTATCTACCTTCCCTTTTACCACTCCCACATCTTTCTCTTATCCCCTTCCCCTCCTACTTTCCAGTTGAGTAAGACAAATATCTATTATCAATTGAGCGTGTATGCATGTTTCCTTTTTCAACTAATTTAGATGTGAAGTTTAAGTGTTGCCTTTCCCCTCCCACCATTTCCCCTTCCATTGCAAAAGCTCTTCTTTTGTGTGCCTCTTTTATATGAGAAAATTTTCCTCCTCTTTTATTTCCTTTTCCTCCCCACTTTTCCCAGGGCATCCCTCTTTCTTGCCCATACATTTTTTTCATGATTTCAACATAATTTATTCATGCCTACATCCTTTCTATATAAGATCCTTCTAACTGCCCTAACAATTGATAAAGGTCTTAGAAAATACACATATTATCTTCCCACATGGAAAGGCAGACATTTGACTTTATGATTTCTCTTTCATATTTACCTTTTTATACTGCTCTTGAGTCTCGTATCTGAAAGTCAAATTTCCTACTCAGCTCTGGTTTTTTTATCAGAAATGCTTGAAAGTCCTCTATTTCATTAATTATTAATTTTCCCCCTGAAGTATTCTACTTTGATTAACTGGGAAGGTTATTCTTGGTTGTAATTTCAGCTCTTTTGTCTTTCAGAATATCATATTTCAAGTCCTCCACTCCCTTATTGTAGAAGCTACAAATTCTTGTGTGTTCCTGCCTGTGCCTCCATGGTATTTGAACAATTTCTTTCTGGCTACTTGAAGCATTTTCTTTTTGCTCAGGGAGTTCTGGAATTTGGCTATAATATTCTTGGGAGTTTTTATTTTGGGATTTCTTTCAGGAGATGATTTGGTTCTAAGATATTGGGGTAGTTTTACTTTATAATTTCTTGAAATATGATGTCTAGGTCCTTTGAGCATAGCTTTCAATTAATCCAATAATTCTTAAATTATCCCTCATCAATCTATTTTCCAGGACAGTTCTTCTTCCAATTTGATGTCATATCTTTTATTTTTCCATTCTTTTGACTTTGATTGTTTCTAGATATCTCATAGAGTCACTAACTTCCACTTGCCCAGTTCTAATTTTTAAGGAATTATTTTCTTCAATGAGCTTTTGTACCTCTTTTTCCATTTGGCCAATTCTTTTTAAACAACTGTTTCCAAGAGTGAATTTTTTTATTATTTATTTTAACACAGTTTATAACAGATAAAGCAATTCCAACTTTTGGTTAGGTGATACTTCTTTTTAAAGCATTTACAATATGGACCACAAAATAACTTTTTTTTAAACATTAGCAAACTGTAACACAAATAATATTTCTAACTTCACAAGCTCTTGACCTAATTGTCTCCACAGTATTACTAAAAATTAAAGGACCCTAACTTATTGTTGTTGGTATAAAGTCCTATGC
>CM053770.1:417866514-417881105 GCA_028658325.1 Potorous gilbertii | reverse complement strand
ATAATCTATAATTGAATAGATCTGGTATTAAGCTTACAAACCTTTTGACTATAAGAAATTGCCACCAATGGTAAGGACATTGCAAGGATACAATATCCCCCCAACTTCATGTCAATTCCAGGCAGGATTAGATTATCCACTTGCATTCAGTCAGGCTTAAAGTTTGCCAGGTGTCAGTGGGGAAATTGAGTCAGGAGAATCCCACCTCAGCCCATGATGAACAGCCACTCTCTCACCCTTCCCTTGAGATCACCTATGCAGTTCATACCAGCATCTCATCAGCTTACTGGCATCATATATTGGAGGCTCAGACCACCTTTCTTGATATCCATACCTGGAGTTAGACTCAAAAGAGCAGTCACGTAATAGTCCCATAGCATCTAAAGATGGCAAGTTCCAATAACCATGTTTCAAATATGACTATAATTTCACTTTGACTAAGGAACATCTTTTGAGGCAAATCTTAGGTGGCTTACATACCTTTCTATACATGTTCTAGTTCCTGATTAAATGGCAATTATAAAATCAAATTACCATTAAAACCTTGACTTTTCCATCAATGACAAATTTTACCCAAGGTCACCTTCCTCTAGCAAATTTAGACTGAAATTCTTTTCTCCAAACTAAAAATGTCATTGATTTATTCTCAGTAATTAATTCAGTCTATTGTTTCAATACTAGTTGCTTTTACCTCACTTTGTAACATGTCCAATTTTTTCCCCCATCACTCCCCTCCCCCCAATTCCTAATACCTTGCATTCTGATTACTCCTTCCCTCAATGTACCCTCTCCTCCATCACATCCCACCCCTCTCCTATCCCCATCTTCCCTCTTTTCTTGCAGGACAAGATAAATTTCCATTTCCCTATCCCTGTCGTTCTTATTTCCCGATTCTATGCAATAAAAATTCTCAACATTCATTGCTAATACTTTGAATTCCAACTTCTCTCCCTCCCCAGCCCTACTGAGAAGGCAAGCAATTCAACACAGACTAAATAGGTGTTGTTTTGCAAAAGACTTCCATAACAATCATGTTGTGTAGTACTAATTATATTGCCCTCTGACCTACCCTATCCCCCTTTATTTTCCCCCCTACAACTGACCTTGTCCCTTCTCAGATGTTTGTATTACTAGTGACCCTTCTCCCATTTGCCCTCCCTTCTAACATTCCCCTCACCCCACTTGTCACCTCCTCTCCTGCTTTCCTGTGGTGTATATATATTTTCATGCCAAATTTAGTGAGCATGTTATTCCCTCCTTCAGCCACACATGGGGAGAGTAGCTTTATTTTTCCCCCTCTCCCCTCCTCCCTTATCTCCTCCATTGAATAATATTTTTCTTATCTCTTTTATGAGTTATAGCCTTCCCCATTCCATTTCTCCCGTTCTCTTCCTGGGATTTTCCTCCTTCAGCCCTTAATTTTTATTTTATTTTATTATTTTGTGTGAGGGGGGATATCGTCTTTTCTGATATAACACACCCTGTACTCTCCATCTATATATGTGCATATGTATGTGTGTGTGTGTGTGTATGTACAATCTCTCCAGCTACCCAAATACTGAGAAAAGATTCAAGAGTTAAAAATATTTTCCTTCCACGTAGTAATGTAAACAGTTCAGCTTTAGGGGGTCTTTTGTGACTTTTCTTTTCTGTTTACCTTTTCATGCTTCTCTTGATTCTTGTCTTGGGAAGTCAAATTTTTAAATACAGATCTGGTCTTCTCCTCAACATGAAATCTTCAAATTTGACTATGTCACTATATGACCATTTTTTTCCTATATTCAAATTTGCTGGGTAGGTGATTCTTGGCTTCAGTCCCAGTTCCTTTGACTTCTGAAATATCTCACTGCAAGCCCTTCGATCCCTTAATGTTGAAGTTGCCAGATCCTGTGATATCCTGATTGTATTTCCACAGTACTCAAATTGTTTCTTTCTAGCTGCTTGCAGTATTTTCTCCTTGATCTGGGAACTCTGAAATTTGGCCACAATATTCCTAGAAGTTTCTCTGTTCGGGTTTCTTTCAGGAGGTGATTGATGAATTCTTTCAATATCCATTTTGCCCTCTGAGTCTATAACATTAGGGCAGTTTTCCTTGATAATTTCATGGAAGATAATGTCTAGGGTCTTCTTTTGATCATGGCTTTCACGTAGCCCAATAATTTTAAAATTATTTCTCCTAGATCTATTTTCCAGGTCAGTTGTTTTTCCAATGAGTTGTTTCACCTTATCTTCTATTTTTTCAAATTTTTGGTTTTGTTTACTAACTTCTTGGTTTAACTCAAAGTCATTTGTTTCCCTGAACTCAATTCTCTCTTTCAGCGAATTATTTTGTTCAGTGAGCTTTTGAAACTTCTCCTCCATTTGGCTAATTCTGCTTTTTAAAACCTCCTTCTCCTCATTGGCTTTTTGGACCTCTTTTTCCAATTGAGTTAGCCTCTTTTTAAAGCTGTTATTTTCCTCAGCGTTTTTTTGGTTCCCCTTTAGTAACCTGCTAACTTGTTTTTTAAGGTCTTCCATTGCCTAAGCCCATTTTAAGTTCCTTTCAGGGGCAGAGGCCTTGACTTCCTCTGATAGTATGCCTTGTTCTTCCTCATCTGAAAAGATGGAGGGAGACACCTGTTTGCCAAGAAAGTAACCTTTTATGGTCTTATTTTTTTTTTCCTTTTTTGGGCATTTTCCCAGCCAGTTACTTGACTTCTGAGTTTCCTCTCCACAACCACCTCACTTCCAGTTCTGTCAAGCAAGCACTTGGGGGCTGAGATTCATATGCTGCTCCCAAGCCTTAGGGGCTTTCCACATGGGGATGCTATTCAGTGTGAGATTAAGTTCAGCTGCTCAGGTGGGGGCAGGGCCGCCACACCCGTTCAGTTCCCTCGGGGTTGGGGGGGGGGGTTTACAAGGAGACCTTCAACAATACTGCTTTGGGAGCACTTGTATGATGCTGCCTCTGCTGCTGTCTCCTGAGGGGGCCCGAGTTATGGGAATACCCCACTCCCCTCTCAGCCAGCCAAAAAGACCCTCTCACTGACCTTTGGTGGCTGTGGGTTGAGGGACCTCCACTGCTGATGGAGAGTCCATCCCTGAAGCCTGCTTGGAACTGCTCCTCTTGGTGTTGCATGGTCAAGGCAGGGCTGGGCTCTGCTCTACGTCCAGTGTGTGACAGACCTTTCCCATCGGTTTTTCAGGTCTCCCTGGAACAGAAATCTCCTCCACTCCATTGTTCTGTGGCTTCTGCTGCTCTAGAATTTGTTGAGAGTTCTTCTTTGCAGGTATTTTATGGGCTGTGGGGTAAGAGCTAAGCATATGTATATCTTTCTACTCTGCTATCTTGGCTCTTCCTCCCCTCCCCCATCAGTGCATTTTTGTATCTCTTTTTCCATTTGGCCAACTCTGTTTTTTAAGGTGTTATTTTCTTCAGTAGTTTTTTTTGTGCCCCTTTTACCAAGCTGTTTTCTTTGAAAACTTTTCTTCTTTTGCTTTCATTTCTTTACATGTTTTTCTTCTACCATTTTTACTTGATTTTCATTCTTTTTTTTTTTTTTAGCTCTTCCAAGAATTCCTATTGGGCTTGTGTTTAATTTACATTTTCTTTGAGGCTTTGATTGTAATTGCTTTGACTTCTTTGTTTTCTTCTGTCTATCACCTATCTATGGTGAGGTTCTTTCTGTTCTTATTGTTTGCTCATTTTTCCACCCTATTTTTTGATTTGGAACTGTATGTTAGTTAATGTTGGGTTCTGTTTCCTATCCTGGGAGTTTGAGAGGAGATCTGTCTCAAGCTTCAGGCTATTTCGACCTGCTATTTTCAGACTGTTTCTTGGGTTTGGGAATTTAGGTGCTTTCAAAATGGTGTGAGCTAGGGAGAGGTTTGATCACTACTCTCTTGTTCTGTACTCTGGTTCTTATCCAGGAAGGGTCCTAATCCCTCGGGATTGCAATTGGTACTGTTCCTGAGGGACTCTATTCTCTTGGGACCAAAAGCGATACTGCCCTTTTGGGCTTCCACTCCCTTCTGAATGAAAGTGCTCCTCTTTGCCCTTGAACTGTGACCCAGAATTGTGTATAGGCAATGAAAATGTCCAGCAGCATCTGAGTTTATGCCCAGTGCTAGCACAGGGAAAAGCTTTCTGACAACTTTTAGTTCCTCTTACCATGTCTGGCCTGGGAGCTCCCCAAACTGCTTCTGTCACCACCACTTAGTCCCACCACTAGTGTTTCATCCATGTAGGCTCCAGGTCAGCCTCCTCTCACATGTCATAGATCTATCATTCTGTCCTCCTATGTTGTCTTGGGCTAGAGGAATGTCTTATTATAACAGTTTGTTGGCTCTATTACTTCAGAATTCTATTGAGGTATTATTTTAACGTTTGAAGGTAAATATTGGTACAACTTGACTGAGTGCTTCTCTACTCTGCCATCTTGGCTCTGCTTCTTTATATGATTTAGTTTCCTTTTCTAGAAAATGGAGACAATATCTAGAATTTATCTCAAATGTGTACTGTAAGGCTCATGTCTATGTAAAAATCTTTGAAAACCTTGAAGTGTTACATATATGTCACTTGTCCACTGTTCTATGGTTCTGTTATCAGAAGAGAACAGGTAAGTAACAGATTCCAAATAAAGGAAGAAACTACTCCTTTTGCAATGTATCATAGGCTTTCTCCCCCTAGATTTTAGAGTTATTCAAGCCTGAGGTAATATGAATAAGTGGCCAGTTTCAGATCTCTGACTCTCAAAAGATTCCATGAAAGAAACTAATGTAAGCAGTACACATGGCCATCCAGGACCAGGGTATCAGTCACAAAAAAGCAGAAGATATACATGGGCCAGAGAGTTAGAAGCTCAAAAAATTTATAGAGTAGACATGCAGACAAGACCCTTTTCCAAGGTTTTATAGGAGATTCCTGGGGTCTATGCATGAGAAGAGATCTATTTCATAACATAAGGGAACATGAACATCAAAAGACAGTGAGGCTAAATCACATGGGAATCCAAAAAGATCCACTGGAGGGAATCACAGAACCTGAAATGACAACAGAGATGCAGATGGCGAGTAAGCATATCATGAAAACTGTAAGACAACGTTGGGCAAGACTGTGAAAAAAAAAAAGCCTTGGGGCTTTTGCATCTTGTAGCTCCTTGACAAGGAGACAGAGAAAAAGGAGGAAGAGAGGCACCTCAAGGAGCCACCTGCACCAAGGCACAAAAAGGTAAGAATACTGATCCTTCACTAGTTCTTTGAGTCACTGCCTTCATCAGGTCAAGGGAAGAGAAAGAATCAACATCTAGCATCCCCAAGGTCTTCTCCAAAAAAGAAAAAGATGGGGTAGGTGACTCAGAGTTTGCAACTGGTTTTTTATTGGTTTTAATAAAGCTTGTCCTGTTAGCCTTAGTACTTGCACTACAGCTGAGAGACCTTTTAAAGAGAACAAAATGGCACTGAAATTCTCAGGATTTCCCTAGGTAGGGACACTAGCCAGAAATTTTAAGTTCCCCCCTAAAAACATATACATAAATTCATCATGTCAGGGGCCACAGTCAAATTGGGGGAAATGTGGAGGAGGGTGGAAGACAATGATAGTATAGGGGCTCATGGAATGTATTAGAAACAGACACTCATATTTCCCAATTGATAAATGGTCAAAGGATATGAACAAGCAGTTTTCAGAGGAAGAAATGAAAGCTATCTGATAGCCATATGAAAAAATGCTCTAAATCACTACTGATTAGAGAAATGCAAGTTAAAAAAACTCTAAGGTACCACATCATACCTATCATATTAGCTAATATGACAAAACAGGAAAATGATAAATGTTGGAGAAAGGTGGGAAAATTGGAACACATATATTGCTGGTGTAGTTGTGAACTGATGCAACCATTTTGGAGAGTTACTTGGAACTATACCCAAAGGGCTATAAAACTGTACATACCTTTTTGCTCAGCAATACCACTTCTAGGTTTGCATCCCAAGACATCATAAAAAGGGGAAAAACAAGTACAAAATATTTATAGCATCTTTTTGTGGTGGCCAAGAATTGGAAATTGAAGGGATATTCATCAATTGAGGAATGGCTGAACAAGTTGTGGTATATGAATGCAATGCAATACTATTTTTTCATAAGACATGATAAGCAGGTAGATTTCAGAAAAACCTAGACTTACATGAATTGATGCAGAATGAAGTGAGCAGAACCAGGAGAACATCCATACTACGTGATGACCAATTAGATAGACTTAACTCTTCTTGGTAATACAAAGATCTTAGACAATTCCAAAAGACTCAGGATGGTAAATGCTATCCAAATCCGGAGAAGGAACTATGGAGTCTGAATGCAAATTGAAGAATACTATTTTCTCTCTCTCTCTCTCTCTCTCTGGAGAGAAGGGGTTCCTTCTTTCTCATGGTTTTTCCCTTTGGTTCTTAGTCTTCTTTATAACATGACTAATGTGAAAATATGTGTAATATTATTGTATATTATAAGCCTGTATCAGATTGCACACCGTCTTGGGTGGGGCGGGGGAGCAGCAGGAGTTTGAGAAAATTTAGAACTCAAAATCTCGTAGAAGTGAATGTTGAAAACTAAAAACAAATAAAATTTAAAAAGAAACAGAGACTCAAGAATAGCTTCTGATGAAAACATTGTTCAATGCACTGACATGACGAAGTGAAGTCCATCCTCTGACTTTGTTGAGGCCTCACCAAAGCTATTACTATAAGTCACAAAGACCCTGAGTGGATGGGTAGGTGGAGGGAGAGGGTGTACCCAATCCCTTCAAGTCAGAAAAAAGCCTTTGAAAAAAGGGTCACAAAATTAAAACTAACTGGGCTCAGTGTTTGAAGTATCAGACAGTACAAAGATTAGGGGGTGAGGAGAGAGAGGAGGGAATGATTTCCAACAATCAGCCCAGTTATAACATCACAAGACTCAAGAAGTGAGTAAAGTCCACATTAGTAGCAGAGCAGAATTTTAACTGTTAGTCTAGAGGTTGAGAGTCTAATTAGCCCTCTGAATTGAGTGGAGAAAGCTGGTAGAGAGGAAGTCAAGATAAGGACTTACTTTAAAAGCATCTCCAGTCAGTTACTCTTCTCAGTTAGCATATTCCAAGTACTTGGGGAAACTTAAACTCAGTATTGTGTTCTCCAGTAGCCCCTCCAAGTGGTAACAAGTTCAGCTATTTAGATGCTATGTTCTCTTGGAAACTAGAGAAAGAGACAGTGAGAGTAGGCAGTTCTTGTTTGGTTTTGAATTGCTCCTGTCCACCTCACACCCTTCATGGAGTTCTTTAGCTGTTTCTCTCCTGTCTTGAATTTTGGTCTTACGCTGTTTTTAATTCTCCTTTGGAACAAGAGCATTGCACACTCCCAAACTCTAATTAGGGTCAGTGCCAGAGTTGTAAAGTCCTAGTGGTGGCAGTAATTCCAAGTGTCAGTCTGTGTCCCTGGTTGGCCACTGGTAGAAATAAAAAGGAAGACTTCACTGGTCAGATTGCAATGGAAATTGGTTGAAATGTTAAGAACTGTCAGGACTGCTATCATCCAGAGATTTAATGATATCTTAGTAAAGAAACTAAAATTATTATGCTCTTTATTGCTTAATTTACAAATTTACAAAAACTGCACTGCATTACCTCCTATGGTGGTGGTGGTGGTATTCAGTCATTTTTTACAGTTATGTTCAATTTTTCATGACTCCATTTGTGTTTTTCTGGGTGAAGATACTAGAATGGTTTGCCATTTCCTTCTCCAGCTCATTTTACAGATGAAAAAATGAGGCAAACAGGGTTAAGTGACTTGCCCAGGGTCACACAGCTAGCTAAGTGTTTGAGGCCAGATTTGAACTCAGGAAAATGAATCTTCCTGACTCTAACCATTAAGCCATCTAGCTGCCCCAGCATTTAAATATCATAAAGTAAATAAGACAACCTCCTCCCACTTACACATCCCTCCATCTCATAAGACTCACAAAATAGGCAGTTAAGCAGCACAATAACTAGAATGCTTGACCTGGAGTCGGGAAGGGCAGAGTTAAAATCCTGCCTCTGACAATTAGTAGCTGTGTGACCCTGGGTAAGTCACTTAACATCTTTAAATTTCAGTTTCCTCATCTGTGAAATGAAGATAATCGCAGCACCTAGCTCAGAGAAATTGTTGTAAAAGATCAAAATATATATAGAGTGCTCTTCAAACTTTAACGCAATACCACATATGAATACTTGCTGATTTATTATTTATCTTTTATATAGGTCTGTGTATTCGTGTTCAAAATGTTGATTCCTCCATTAGAATATACGGTCTTTAAAGACAGGGACTATCTTTTGTCTCTTTTTGTATCTCCAGAGATTAGCACAATGCTTGTTACATAGTTGCTGTGCTTGTCCTTCATGCTCAGAGGACCATGACATCAGGGAGATGATGACATGACTTGCCGTTGACTTTGATTTGAGTGAAGGAGGGCTGTGCAAAGGTCACCAACCTCACTTTCTCCTCTGGAGCCAACTGAGTCCAATGGTCAGATATCAATCAGGATGACTGGAGATAGGCACTTAATAAATGTTGATTCTTATCCTATGTATAAATGCTTTGCAAACCTTAATGAGTTATATCTTTAAAAAGAGCTAGCTATTATTATTTACCTATGTAGACTGCTTGGCAAACTTTAAGCCTATATAAACTGCTTTGCAAACCTTAAAAAAACTATACAAACACCAGCAATTAGCGTATTTTTAGTACAGTAGCCAGGCATACAACAGGCCCTTTATAGATGTTTACGGATGATCGTAGGTTTCAATCACTTTGCAAACCTGCTCAGCCCCCAGGGTCTATACCCCGTACGTAGACCGCTCTGCAAACCTTGAAGCCCTGGCAAACCTTCAGTCCCTACGAGGTACTAGCTACCACGCTTTCGCGTGTCCCGCCTCACGTCGGAGACAGCGCCTCTAGGCTTTGGGTCAGTCCCGCATCACGGAGGACGGAGGCAGCCCCGGCGCTGCCCGTCCTCCACAGCGAGGCAGGTCGGGGACGCGCCCGGGGATCGGCTCCCTCCGTGGGGCTGACGGCGAGAAGACGCCTTCTCGCGCTGTGGTTTAGCGGGGGGGAGGGGCGAGGTGGCGAGAAGGGAGCTAGAGCGGAGGGGAAGGGGCGGGGCTTGCCACGACCCAGCTTTTTCTCACGTGGTTAACCGCGTAGGAGCCGACGACCAAGTCCAAGGAGAAGGGCTGAGTTCAGACTGGCGCGTGGGCGGCCGCGGCCGCCCCGCCCACGGGAGGAGGCGGGGCCGGCGGGGGAGAACTTTCGCTAGGGTCCTAGATTACATTGGCTGTTACCGGGACAGGGCGGGGGGGAGGGGGGAAGGGCGGATCAATCTCCCCCTCGGTCCCTCGCCCACTCCCGCCTCCTCAGAAACACCAATCCACAAGCGGCCGGAAGTGACGCGGCGGAGGCTTCGTGGGCTGGGGTTGGTGGTTTGTGCTTTAGGGCTCAGTCTGGGAAACCCTTTCCCGCCGCGGCGGCGGTTAGCGCCCTCGTCTGGGGTCCGGCTGGGGCCCGGGCCGTAACCCGGGCCGCCACCCGAGACGGAGGCTGAGTCCTGCGGGGAGAGAGAGCAGGGATGAGGCCCGGGCTGCCTCGGGGCTCCGGGGTGGACCCCCGCCTTCTTCTCCTTTTTGTCTTTATCTACGAGAGCTGGGCCGAGACCCCGACCCTGAATCCAGCCGCTGCCGGAGGTAGGGATCTTGGGGTTGGCCGTTGAGTGTGGTCGGGAGGGCGGGGCGCTGTCCGGTTGATTCCCGAGGGCCGAGGAAACCACCTTTCCTATTCGTTTTCAGTCTGCCTTGAGCATCTAGGTATTCCTTCTTGGAGGCCGGAATTTCCCAGCTCTTTGGCCGTGAGTCACACGATCTGTCTTTGTGGCTTCTGCTTCCCTGTGGGAGAAAATAATAAGGGACGGGAGGGGGAGGAGAGGAGAATGGGGCCAGAGGGGACCCAACCTGACGGCAGAAACAGCCCCGGAGCTTATTGAGGAAGTCATTTTTGTTTATGCGTCCCAACCTAAGTCGTGTCCCTAAAACACTACACACACACACACACACGCACACACGCGCACACACACAAATAGGCTTTGCCCTGTATCCTTTGGGGAGAGGTGGATGTTGCCTCGAGTTATCTTGGGAATGCTCTGTTACAAGTTACACTGAAACTTCTTTTAAAGTGGAGGAAAGTTTAGCCAGTTTACCCCGAAGTCAATGTTTTTCCTTTCTTTTGTCAGTAAAAATTACACTTAATTGCGGTGAATTAAAGGTATGCAGGGACTCGAGGCTACTTTGAGCGATGAAAGTTATCGGTGTCTTGGACCATTTCTTACTAATACACGTGTTGTAGTGTGTATTAGAATCTTTGGAATTATTCACCTTTTCGATTCTATGTATTTCACTGGAAGATTTGAGTACTGTGACAAAAAGGTTTTTTTATATTTTTTCCCCAAGTGTATATAGTTATCTAAACTCATGAATTCCGATTTGTTACGTTGCATTGTTACATTGTTTGCATTGATACAGCTTGCTGATATTTTCTGGGAGAATAGATTCTTCAGTTAGACTTTTTAATAAATACGTACAGTTTCGAATACAAGAAGTTAGGAAGGGGATTGACTCTGAAATACTGACAGGTCAGAAGTTTTTCTCTTGTCTCCCCTTTTTGTTCTGTTTTATACTGTGATTTCCATCGTTAGTTTTACTTTTCCCAAGTGGGGACTACAAATTCAGTGGGTATCATCATTAAAAAAATGATTAGCTTACCTTTAAAGCTAAAAGTCAGATGGGGAGGAGTAGGAAATAGTGCGGGTTTAGGTGAAAATATTTTTAAGAGCCAAGAATCCTTGTAATTTTTTTTGAGGTGTTTTGGAGGTTTTTAGATGAACTTTTGTTGATTCGTTCTCTAGTTCTAACCAGAGGTAGGAGAATGGAGAAAGCTTTTGTCAGTATCTGATTGTTAGCAAATTTCATAACCCTTCTTACTAGTGAAGAGGGAAAAATGCATTGGCAAGTACAAACTCTGAACTTAAACTCAGAGCACTCATGTACAAATTCTGCCTCTGCCAATTACTACCTGTGAGATTTTATCCAAGCCATTTATTTAATTTGTCTGGGCCTCAGTATCTTCATCAGTAAAAGTTGGGGATTAGACTAGGTAATTTCTAAGGTCCTTTTCAGCGGGAAACCTGTGATCCTGGGTAGCAGTGTTGGGAGGAAGGAAATTTGTTGAACTGTAGAGAGATATTTAGGACTGTGTTAGAATGAAGTCTATTGGATTAGCTTGGTGGAAAGAACTAATTTTATATTTAGTTAAGAGTGCAGCACGTTGTAGTGCAAATAGTTATTCAGTAAACGTTTATTGGGTAATCAGAGTGATTTGGGTTTAAGTCATGTCCTTAAGAAAAAAATATAGCCCATAAGCCCCAAGAGATCTTTGGAAGTTTCAGTGATCAAAATTTACATTCCTTTGGACAGAGCCTTTGTATTTTATATACCCTATGTGGACAAAGGGAGAGAAGGGGAGGGGAGAAGAAGGGATCAGGTAATAAGGAAAATTATTTCTTTCTTACATTATAATGTGCAAAACTGACATGGATCAAAAAAGATTTATAGTAAGTCTATTATGTCCAGTGCTACTATGTATCCCTAGAACTCTGATAAGTGCTGAGGATACAAAGAAAAAGTGAAGAGATAGTACCTGACCTCAAGGAGTTTGCATTCTAATGTAGAAAACAAGCAATACACAAATACACTTACGTAAAATGTATGATCTCTATATGATAATAAGAATTAAATATATAGTGGGGGCAGATAGGTGGTAACAGTAGATGGAGCCACCAGGCTTGGAGTCAGGAGGACCTGAGTGCAAATGTGACCTTACTAGCTGTGTGACCCTAGGCAAGTCTCTTAACCCTGTTTGCTTCAGTTTTTCATCTGTAAATTGAGCTGAAGAAAATGGTAAACCATTCCTGTACCTTTGCCAAGAAAACCCCAAATGGCACCACAAAGAGGTGGACACGAATGAACAACTGAACAACAAGCTAGAAACAGATAATAAGGCCCCAACTGAGGGTGGTGGCTGTGAGTGGATAAGGAGGACATATGTCCAAAATGTTGGAGAGCTGGAAAATCCAATCCAATAAATATTTATGAAGTTCCTTCTGTGTGCCAGCCACTGAGCCAAGCACAGGAGATACAATGATCAAATGAAAGACAGTCCCTGCTCTCAGGGGAGTTTGCATTCTGATGGGAGGAGGTAACACCAAGAAGTGGGCAAGTTTCAGACTGGAGAAAAAAGTGGAAATGGCAATGACAAGAGGGAGCTTGTGCAGCAAATAGCCTGTTCTTAGTACATTCCACACAAAAGTACTCAGAGAGCAGTGGGAGGGAGTGCTAGGAAAGCAGGAGAGGAAATTAGTGATTTGGAAGAGCAGCTGGGGTGAGACATATCAAGTCAGAGAGGAATAGGATTGCCTTAATGTACTGAGGGCTCAGTTGAAATTAAATAACAGATTTATAGTGGATCCAGTTAACATAGTTCCTTTGCAAAAGTTAGGGCATCCACCTTTGTGGAACATTTTACATAATGTCAAATGTTTTAAACATAATTGATTAGTTTTGTTGATTTTTTAAAAATCTTTTCCTTCTATTTTTAAAATTTTTCAATGATTGCTGTTAAGGAAAGGTAAAGATACAGGGGGAAATCTAGGCAATATAAAAGATCAGTAAGATCTGTTTTTAAAAAGAATTTGGGTTTTTTAGTAAGGAAGTAGCATTTTTATGGGTCAAGGGTGTGACAATCACTATCTCTGGCCTAGATGAAGTGAAGGCGTGGCATATACCTAGTTTTGTAACTTTACTGTAGGTAGCACTGAAAGAGTACTATTTCCTCTATTCTATGACTCATATTTTTTATACTAACCCCTAGCTCTGTCACCTTATCTCTTTTTGTCTATGATACATTCTTCTGCCCTGGAGAATGTCTTAAATTTACTTTCAAAAATTTTTCTTTGAATTTTGTTTTTGTTGTTCATGATGTTACCGTTCAGTTTTAACACAGTTATTTGATGGTGTATTATGCTGGGTTTTATTTTGATTTCACTTTTTTCCCCTGCAAAGATTTTTTTGTATTAACTTGAGGGGTCATATATTCTCTACCCTCTTGTTTTTTAATAAAATCGGACCAGTTATAGAGAGTAAATCGGAACTGATAACATATTGAAATAGTGCAATGGTTAAACAACAAGACAAGTATAATGTGCCCAATTTGAGGCACAGTGTAAATCACAGTGAAATTTGGCTGCAAGGATATATTTAATTTTTCTATACGGGGGATATGCTATTTATACCTTAGAGACAAAGATTTCAGTCACAGACTGCATTTTAAATAATTTGTTTTCATATAATTGTAGGTTAATTTTATAGCAGCATCAGAATACTGAATGAATTTGTTAACCAAAAAGCTCTTTGAGTCCCATCATAAAGTAACTAGAGAGTGAAACAGCTCAAATTCAACAAGTTGATATTGGGGTGACTTTTACTACATTATATTAAGACAACAGTCATCCCCTAAATAGCTGTTTAGGTTTTTCACACCTTCCCCCTCCCCACCAAAAAAAATCCAAGTCCCCCATATCTCCCTCTCAAAAAATTTCTAGAAATTTTTTAATGGTCAGGTATTTTTTAAACAGAGTAACTATGTGCATTTAATAACAATTGCTAACATTTATGTAGCTCTTTAAGGTTTGCAAAGATAACTAGATATCTGACTATAAATAATAAATGTAAAGGGCACCTAGACCATGCTATAGATAGAGCTCCACGCTTGTAATCGGAAAGATTTATCTTCCAGAGTTCAAATCCAACCTCACTTAATAGCTATGTGATCCTGGATACATCACTTACCTCAGTTGAACTCTGTAAAATGAGCTGGAGAAGAAAATGCCAAACCACTCCAGTATCTTTACTCAAAAAAACCCAGATGGGTTCATGAATAATTGATACAACTGAAATGATTCGACAGCAACAAAATAAATATAGACAATAAATACGAAAATAGTTAAATACAAGTATGCTATTATTATATACTTTCTATATGTGTAGATCTGTGAAGAATCTGCATAGAAAGTTAGTTAAATCCATGTAAGCCTATGAATTTAGAGAAAGTAGGTAAAAGAGCCCAGGACAGATCCTTGGAGGACATCTCTCAAGGGGTGTGATACTGATGCTGAGCCAGCAAGGAAGATTAAGAGAGAGATTAGCAGGTAGGTAGAGAACCATAGAAAGTAGTATCTTAAAAACAGGGAAGAGAATATCCAGGAGAAAGCTCTTCTTTGAGACTTTATAACAGGGTAAATAATCAAAAATTACACTGGTACTTCAACATTTTCCTATTGTATATATCCATCAGGCCATGGAATTACACATTTAGGGGGCGGAGCCAAGATGGCGGAGTAGAAAGACTCACCTATGCTAGGTCCGAACCCACAGCCCATAGATTTCCTGTAAAAAGAACTCCTGACAAATTCTGGAGCAGTGGAGGCCGCGCAGCAACACAGTGAA
>CM053770.1:417812335-417866014 GCA_028658325.1 Potorous gilbertii | reverse complement strand
ACTAATGGGGAGAAAATTTTGGAACCCAAAATCTTGCGAAAATGAATGTAAAAAGTTAAATAAATTTATTTAAAAAAAAAAAAAAAAAAAGAATTACACATTTAGAATGAGAAGGGATCTTTAAGACCGTCAAGTCTACCTCCACAACATTTTGTGGAGGAGGAAACCAAAGCAGAGTTAAATGACACTTTATGTAGGTTCCATTTAGAAAAAGCAAAAACCATCAGTAATACATTCACCAAATAACTTTTCTGCAAATTAGCTTGATTGGACACTTCCAAAATAAATGTAGGTAAGATATTTTTGAGAAAATAGTTCTTAATTTTTTTTTATTTAGAAAATGTTTTTCCTGTAGTTTACACACACACATCTAGGGAAATAGTGAATGGGAGATTGTTTTAAATCAAGTTTCTTTGTAATCTAGAATTTTAAATATTTATATACTAACATGAGAAACTTTCCAAAATTTGATCTGAAAGTACCTCTTTTTTATGCTGTTATGTAAATGCAACGAAGACTTGTTTAATAATCACATTTCTCTTGTGACAAAACCACAGATTACATCCTCAAAAGTTTTTCCCTAAATCTACCAGTAATTTCTAACGTTAGAGTATGTAACAGTAAGATTTAGAACCTCCAGTTTGTCCCTTTAACTGACTTCTAGGATAGAACATTTATATCCTTCCTCTAGGCACACCATATTCAGCTTTCTTCCCCTTTTTTTTCTCTCAGCCCATCCTTTTGACATTTGTTGTCTATACCTCAACTTAGCCTTCAGTTCTCAACTCCCATATTAAGCATCCACAATAAAAACAAAGAAAACTGAGATGAGAAGAATAAGAGTAGATGAATTTATATAGCACTTCAAGATTGCGAAGCACTTTACAAGTATTATCTTATTTGTTCCTCATGAAAACTGGCAGATATGTGCTACTGATATCCCCATTTTGTAGATGAGGAAGCTGAGGCAGAGTTTAAGTGACTTGCCTGTGATCACACAGTTCATAAGTATCTGAGGCAGGATTTACACTGACTTTGGGGCCATTTACCACACCAGCTATCTCTACTGAACCAAGATGTACTTCAATAACAAGTAAAATTCAAGATTGTACATGATTTAACCCATAATAAAAATGAATATGCACAAAACAATATGATTCTTCCAGAAAGCCTGTCCAATCTGTTCTCCTATTCATTTATGAGCAAAACTGATTGTACATCTACAGTGTCTCCAGAAGATGAACATACTGGTGGGCCAACTCTAGTCTGTCGATCCACCTACATATGATATCATATAGGTTGGACGATAAACAGTCTTCTTACCCTTGGTTTTCCCTATGTTGATATTTAGGCCAAACACTTTGAGGTAGTTATGGATCTTATTTAAGGAGGTTTTCTGGTGTTCCAGAACTTGATGCAATCAGAAAAATGGTACCACCGATAGGAACATCTGGAGCATCTCAAATTCTGTAGAACTGCCCACTTCCATTTGAACTCTGTGCTAGAAATCCACCATGACGGCGGCAAACACCTTTGGCAAACTCATATCTCCTTGTTTTATTACTTGCTTGATAACAGTAAAAGGGGTGTCGAACCGAGTTGTATTTTGTGGAGATTTTAAGGGAATCATATATGATTTTTGTGATAATGTTGCTTAAGAGACACCTTCCTGAAGGAAAGCCCTTAGGGTGACAGTTTTGTTCTGTGGTATCAAATGCTCCTCCCAACACTTCCTCCAAGCTCCTAATGATTTTTTAATCTATTTATTATTACAAATTGACAAACATTAACAACAATGAAGTTTTTCCTACAAATTTGGGGGGGGCATAATTCAGTTAGTAATAATTTGAATACCAGGCACTGTTATAAGTGCTGAGGAGACAAAGGAAGACAAAAGATAGTTCCTACCTTCAAGGAGCTCTGAGTCTAATAGGAAGCACAACATAAAATCAACCATGTCTAAATAAGCTATATTTAGGAATGGAGGTAATCAGTAGAGGAAAGGCACTAGCTTTAAGGGAGATCAGAAAAGACTTCTCATAGAAGATGGATTTTATCTGGGACTCGAAAGAAGTCAGGAGACAGAGAGGAGGAGAGAGTGTTCTAGGCATAAGGAATAGCAAGTAAAAATCTCCAGAGACTGAAGTCTTGGTCAAGGTGGGCAAGGCACCAGATGTCACTGGATGGTAGAGTATATAGTTAGCTCTGCTTTTGTTTACCCCTTTTTGAACTTTTGTGTTCATTTTTGATTCTTTACATTTTTTTAAAGGATTATTATATGACTCTTTACTAACCCTAACCCTTTCTACTCTCCCCACCACCTCTTGTAAGGTAAAACCAACCCACACAGTAGACATGCCTCAAAATGTATGTCTCGTTCTGAATCTTTTGTCTACCTCCACTCTGCGAAGAGGTAATATGAGCATACTTTATCAGCCTTATGGAGTAGCATTTAATCACTTCATTGATCGTAGTGCCTGGGGTTTTATTTTCTTTAACAATGTTGTAGTCTTTAGGTCAGTTCTATTTATATCTAGTGAATCAATTCAAACAATTCTTCTCTAATTTCCCTAAATCCATCCCTTTCATCATTAAAAGAAATTCTGTACTTAAAACACCAAAAAAAAAAAAAGCATTTTCATACACATATCAAAATAAAAGCAGTTTCAATATAAACCCATTCATGGGCTTTTCATGCCATGTTTTAAAAGTACACAATTCATTCTACACATTTCTTTCCAGACGGCCCTGTTTTTCCTGAACTTTCTGTTTTCTTCTGAGTGTTTTAGAATGTTTTATTGCACATCACTTTTTTTTTTTTTGCATCTGTCCTGCTAGCCCCATTGTTTTCACCTGTTAAAAACTTATCCTCATTGATTTTGTTTACACAGAAACATTCAGTTCTATGTAATAAGAATTGATTTATTTCCTGAGTTCCCCTCTAGGCTTTGTTTAGTCAGTAACTCTTTATCCATAATTGTGGAAATTATCACCTTAACTGTTCCTCTAAATTTTTTATGGTGTGACTTTATTCCCAGGACCTGTATCTTTTTGGAGCTTTTATTGTGGCATTGGTGTGAAATGTTAGTTTAAACCTAATTTCTGCAACTCTGCTGTATAGTATTCCCATTAGGTTTCACTTAATCACTTTTCCAGTTTCAGTCCCTGGATTTATCAGACATGCCACTATATTTTATTGTTTCTGCATCTTGTATACCTAATGTATTCCACCAATCAACTTTTCTACTTTTAAAGAGCACCAAATGGTCTCTGTGATTACTGCTTTGTATTATATAGTTTGAGATCCGGTTTTGTTGGGCCTTCTTTCTTCCTCTTAACTTCCTCTTAACTTTCAGTAGTTAAAGCACTGGGCCTGAAGTTGGAAGCCTCGCGTTCTAATGTGACGTTACTTACCAGCTGTGTGACTCTGGACAAGTTACTAGAACTCTGCCTCAGTTTCCTCTTCGCAAAAGGAGAATAAAAATAGGACCCCCCTCCTAGAGGTTTTGGAAGGACCTAGTGAGGTATTTGTGAACCACTTAACACAGTGCCTGGCACTTAGTAGGCCATATATATATTATTATTTTTCATTAATTCCCTTTGATAACAGAATTCTAATTCTGCAAACTAACCTTTTGGACCTTTGGTCTGACACTAAATCTGCAAACTAATTCTATGTTAATTATAATTTTGCTTCATTATTGTAACATTTAAGTACTTAAATGCTTTGTCATACATGCATATAAAGAACTGATATTTCATTGTATCTTTAAACATAATGTAATTTTCTTGTGTATCACTTTTAACCACTTTGTCTGACAATGATTAATGCCCATCTGTTTTTTGGATTTACTTGAAATATACTGAATTCTGCTATAGCCATTTGTTTTAATCTTGTGTGATTGATTGAACTGTATTTCTTATAAACAATATATTATTGGAATTCTGCTTTCTAATACATTCTCCTGAACTCCTCATTTTATGGTTCACTCAGTCATGTTCATTGTTATGATTGTTAATTATTGTTCCTTTCATTATAACCTCTTATACTTTTTCCTCCTTCTTCCTTCTTTATGAAGAAAGGGGTGGAGAAAGAAAGTATCTGATTACTAGCAGAAGTTGGGTAACCAAAGGGTTTGTTCCTACTCCTTTCCTCATCAAGTCCAGACCACAGTCTCTGTTTTGCACTTTTTTCTCTTAATCACACCTTATTAGCCCTTGCATAACTGAAGTTTATTTTGCTCCTTTCTTTTCCCCTTTCTTGTCACCATCTATATTCCTGTTGAATTATTTCTACACAAACTGTACTTTTGTTCACAATCCCTTTTTTAAGTTTTATTGATATTTTTCCATTGCATTTGTGCCTATTTACAAATTACCCCCATTTCATGAGATATCACTTGTAACAAAGTTAAATATTTAAGTAAAACTAAAAATACAGTGACCTTGTCTGAAAATTCATGCAACATTTCACGTGTTTAACACCCTCTCTTTTAAAAATGAACAGAAATCTATTTTGTCTCCATCCCAAACCTTATCCATTAAAAAAGAAAGAAAGAATATTTGTTACAAATACACATACTCAAGCAAAATATTCCTCTAATGACTGTACACAAAAACATACTTTTCATCACACCCAGTATCTTATCATCTTTCTGTAATGAAAGCATATTTCATCATTGGTCCCTGAAGTCATGAACGGTCATTGTGTTGATGATAGTTCTGAAAGATTTCAAAATTGTTTTCTCTTACTGTATTGTTGTTATTGTATAAATTGTTCTCTTTCTGCTTATTTCTTTTTTCATTGGTTTATGAAATCACCTATTTCCTCACTTCTTACAGTATAATACTACTCCATCACATTCATATACCACAACTTATTCAACCATTCTTCAGTTAAGCATCCCTCTTAGTTTCCCCACCTTTTTTTTTGCCACCATGAAAAGAGCCATTAAAAATGTTTTTGTACACAAAGGACTTTTTCATCTCTTTAATATCTTTTGAGTATAGGCTTACCAGTGATACAACTGGATCAAAAGTTATTATTTAGTAACTTTTTGTTGTGATTCTTAAATTTTCTTGACTTATTTTTCAAATCAGTATTTTTGATAATAAATAGGTACCTCATGTTTTGTTGCTCATATGTTTATTGTCTCATAGAATCATTTAGTTGTATCCATTCTATTTTTCAGAGAATCTGCTAGTTCGGTAAGCTTTTCCATCATATGTTCTAAGGTAGTTATACTTATATCACATTTTTTTCTTCCTAAACTCTCATTTCCTTTCCAGTTTCACTATTTTATCTTGTGCTTCATTTCTCCTGCTATGGTAGTCCTTGAGGCCAAGCCATTCCCCCTCCCAAAGTTTTGCTTGTGATGGTTATGGGGTTATAGTTTTCTGGATTTACTGCTTGGTCTTCTCTTAAAAACCATAGTAGGATGTTGTTTTTTATCGTGTTTGATACTTTCTGTTTATTCATAATTTCAGCCTCAGTTCTTGATATTGGGATCTTATGTTCAGAGTAATCTCTTACACCTTGCCTTGGTTGGATTGGCCTTATTAAAATCTTGCCGCTCCATGGTCTGAATGCTGCCACAGGTCTGGATGGAATACCTAGTATGAGTCTCTGCATTCTACTTGAATCCCTGACTTCTGTCTTTTTTTGTTGTTGTTCCACTATGTGTTCAGATCTCAGCTGATCTCTTTATTTTTCCTTGTCTTTGCACATTCCTCAGTCAGGAGTCCCAGTAGGATGTTGGAGATCACTAGTATCAGACATCCTGCACAATTTTGTCCTCCCCACTCAACAGGGCCCAAATTGACCTATTTCCTACTGTAGTTCACAATGCTTGTTCGTAGGACTATATTGCCATGTACCTGCCACCTCTTGTTGTTGTTAAATCTGGGTCTCCCTATTCTCTCTAGGCCTTAAGTGAAGAAGGCACTTAAAGACCCAGTCAAACTGCAAATTGGCACAGAAGATTTTATCTCCATTTTTCCAACCTGGAATGATTTTCCCCTTCTGAGGGAGCCTGATGGTTTCCTTTTTCCAGGGACTCACTATGTTGGTGCCATGGCATCATACTTAGCATGGACACCTAACTGGCTTTAGCCCTTCTGCAGCTTAAAACTTCCGAGCTCAAGTAATCCACCAGACTTGCCCTTCCTAGTGTCAATGAAATCAATCAATAAATAAACATTATTAAGAGCCTACCAAATGCCAGACCTTGTGCTAAGCCTTGGGGATACAAAAAGAGGCAAAAGACAGTTCCTAGCCTCCAAGGAGCTTACAGTCTAATGAATTATTATTAATAAATCTCTTGATAGCAGAGATTGTGTGTTCCACCATACCTATTCCAGTCCCTTTTCTCCTGTGCTTACAAGAGCTGATTCTGTGCCCCATTTCTATCCTGAAGGGCCCAAATTTGGAATCTATCTTCAGGCACCTGATTATTAGTAGTACTTGCTTGAAATGACCCCATTCAGATAAATATTTGTTGGACTCCAAGCTAACTTATCTCCTCCCCTTCCCTAACTCCAATTCCCTTCTACCCACTAATTTTCTGCCTATTTGATAGAGTTATTCTACTTTTCTTGGCACGATCCTTTTCCCAACACTAGCAACTTCTGAGCCTGCTGAAGTAATCCTGACTTTCTTGATTTGACCCCTATACTATCTTCTGTCTTCTAACAGTCTTTATATGTAGTTCTGGACTCTATGGAGGAGATTATTTCCTCATCTTTTTTGGATTTCCCTGTTAGTTTTTTGGGGGTAGATAGGTGATTTGGTAGATAGAATGCCATACCTACAGTCAAGAAGACTTATCTTCCTGAGTTCAAATCTGACCTCAGACACTTATTAGCTGTGTGCAGCTACTTAACCCTGTTTGCCTCAGTTCCTGATGTATACAATGAGCTGGAAAAGGAAATGGCAAACCATTCTAGTATCTTCTCAAAGAAAACCCCAAATGGGTCCTTGAAGAGTCAGGCACAAACTGAGCCACCGCTTTAGTCTTTTGGGGATGATTTTTTAGTTATTTGAAGAGGTTTGAGGGAGAGAGAAGGGGCGCTAGGCTGCTCTCCATACAACACAGGTCTCCAGCCTAACTGAGTGAAAACCAAATGCTTTTGTTGTTCTTAATAAACAAGTTCAGTGGAACCTCATTCCTGTTCAGCTTTCAATCAATCGTGTGACTTTAAATATGTCATCTGTAGAATGTCACTTTCAGAACCTGCCTATTTGCATTACCTTTATTAAAGATGCCTTCACCATGAGTCAATTATTCTCATAAAGATTTTTTGGAAATGGGGAAGTAGGAGTTTGGTTTGGCATTTGATATTTTCTCAGCTACCTTGTTTGCTAATGAAGAAGTGTGGTTTTTTTTTTCCCTCAAGCCTTTCTTGTCCTTTTCATCTTTTAAGGCTCTTAATAATTGACCTTTCAATGCCCTCACAATTGCCTTGGCCAATATAGATAACCCTCTAGGTATTTTTGCTTGCTTCAACTAATTTTCCAACTTTGGAGGGGGGAGGGAACGACAGAGGAACCATTTCATTGTAATAAAATATATTATGTAAGATACTTAGTAGAAATTAGAAATTGATAGCTAAGCTAGAGTATGGGTGAATAATGCTAAGGGGATATAGTATGACAAGGACTGGAAGGAGTCCCTGTGCTCAAGCAGTTTATATTTCCCTTAATGGAGTGGGGAGTCCAACATTTAAACATAGAAGTGAAGTGATTCAGGGATGGAAAGAACACTAGTAAGTCATGGAATCAGGAAAGAGTACCTGTAATTGTAGAAATATTATTGTTCACTTTTATATGCACTTGTCTTAGAAATCTATGATTCTGAGATTTTCACATCTTAGAGAAGCACTATTGGTCTTCAGAAAGGTTAAGTGACTTGCCTAGGGTTGCACAGCTCATGAGTGTCAAAGGTTGGATTTGAACCCAGGTCTTCCTGAATCCAAGTCCAATATTTTATTCACTAAATCACCAACAGGTAGAACCTTATTCGAGACTTGAAGTAAGCTAAATTTTCCAAGAGGAATGTGAGGGAGTGTATTATAGGCATATTAGGCAGACTGTACAAAATTACAAAAATAGAAAATGTAATGTTGAGTTCTGGGGGAAAACCATGCAGGTCAGTTTTAACTAGCCAATAAAGTATAAAGAGAAACTGTAAAATAAGTTGGCAAATGTGTACTAGATTGTAATTGACTTGAATCAGAATTGTTAGCTACTTGTAACTTACTTTTCTGATCATTGAAACGTGTCCCCTCCCTTAAATTTTTTTTTGCACATAAACCACAGCAGCCACTTTTTTCCTCACACCCTGAATGTTGTTACTCATCATAAAACCTTTGTGGTTAATAGTTGAAGCTTAATGTGTCTTTTCTGAAAAAGCTGTTCTCTTTTCCATTTCATTGTTTTAATTTTTTTAAATATCTCATTTGATTTCTGTAGTGTCTTTATCATTTATGTACTTATATTCAGCAACTCAAAATGTGCTTTTGAATGAGATTTACATCTAGCCAGTCCTAGCACCTTCCTCCTCATTTAGTCTCCCCCATTTCACTGCCATCTTCATGATGCTGAACTGAGAGGTTGCAGCTACACTCTCCCATCTCCTGCCGTAGAGTAATACCTTGGTCAGACGCACTACAGCTAGCCAACTCCAGCTATCTAACCATGTTTCTCCTTCCTGACATGCTCCCTCCCTTTCACCTCTTGCTCTAGGAATAGTAGACCAGTGCTTACCAACTGATTCTGTAAAGAACATGTCAGTCAGTTACCCTGTTGACTCCACTTAATCTCCTCCCTGGCCAAGATTCCCCCATATATGTTGTCTCCCCATACTAAAATTAAGCTTCTTGAGATCAAGGTGGTCTGTCTTTTAATCTTGTCACATAATAATCATTTAATTTTTTTTCATTTATCCATTAATCTTCTTTTACTCATCCTAAGATCTGCATAGACATAAATTGAACCCAGAAAAAGAAATGATTCATATCTCTGCCTCAGCCCGTGTGGATACATACAGATTATGAACAAAATCACAAAAATTTGAGCAAGTAAGAAAATAGATGAAATGGAATCAGTAGGTCCTATTAGAAAGAATACGATAGCCGAAAGAGCTGCATGGCACAGAACTAAAACCAGTAAGATTTTTGCTTCTTAATTTGCCTGTAAGGATCTTCTTCAAGAGCCAAAGATCATAGTATCATAGTAAGTGACTTATATAAGGTCACAATAACTGCGTAGTGGTAGCATGACTAGAACTAGAAGCCAAGGCTCAGCATTCCCAGTCCATTTTTTTCCACCACCGCAACATGGAGGGCACTAGCAATTAATAAGGGGCCTCATAAAGTTTAGGTGGAGGAAAGACTTACGTGAATTGATGCTGAGTGAAGTGAGAAAAATCAGAACATTGTACGTAGTAATAGTAACACTATGCAAGGATCGTCTATAATAGACTTAGCTCTTCTCAGCAATACAGTGATCCAAGACAATTCTAAAAGACATTTGATGGAACATACTATTCATATCCAGAGAAACAATTGTGAAATCTGGATGCAGATGAAAGCATAGTATTTTCACTTTTGTTTGTTTGTTTTGTGGCTTTACCTTTTGTTCTCTTTCTTCTTTCACAGCCTGGCTAATGTGGAAATCTTATTTCCACAATTGGTTTAGATCTTGCAGAATTTGTTGGTTGACTAAGTGGAGAGACAAAAAGCCTAAGAAAACTGCTCACCTGTACTAATGAGATCTAGTCCCATACAAATTAATATGTATGACAACATTAAAATACAAAATCGAATCATAAAATGGAAAACACCTTAGGAATCATTTAGAACAATCCCTTAATTTTACAGATGAAGAATGTCAATCCTTCTCCAGAACAATGATCCTTCAAATATTTGAAGGGATGTTTACCCTGGAATTTCTGGAACTGATTCTCTTATGTTACAGTATCATCAATCTAAGAAATCATTCTGGTCACTTTTATACAGATGGGCATATACCATTTTATCATAATTCTGAATTATTTATTTAATTTAGATATTAGATAATTAGAATAATTGTCATTATTCTAAAATGTAGTACCCTAGAATTGATTATATCGTTTGAGATGTGATCTAGCCAGAGCAGATAACAGTGGTACTATCAGCCTCTTCAGTCTTAGGCCCTAAACTTTTATTAATTACTTTCATTTGTGGCCACCTTGGCCAAATGTTGAGTCCTTTTTGAGCTTAATAGTTCGATTCATTTTCATATGAGCTACTCTCCAGCCATATATTGAAGATTGTAAATATTCAGTAACAAAATAATTTAGGGATAGTATTTGGTGAATTCTCAGGGTCTCGGTTTCCTGATCTGTAAAAGTAGAGCCACATGACCTCTAGCATTCTTTCCAGCTCTAAATATGTGATCTGATGATTCTGTTGATTTCATGAATGTATTGCTTCATATACTAAAAATATTGATATGTGTGTGACTTTAGAATTTAATTAGTTCAAATTGTCACCAGGCTCTTAATTATAAATCATCATGTGGCATTAAGAATTATTCTTCCATGATGACCTCAGATTTAACATAAAAGAAAATTATTTTATGCTGATTATTTTAGCATAAAATATAAACGTTTCTAAAGTTATTACTATCTACTATGTTTATTTTGCTAATTACTGTTGATGTTAGTTTCTTAATATTTTCATTTAAAATAACTGAATCTCTTACAGTGTCTGCACCAACTAATGTTAAAATAAAATCTTATAATTTGAATCCTGAAGTATTTTGGGATTACCAGAGAACATCTGAGAGTCCTACTTTCACAGTGGAGTTAAAGGACTATAAGTAAGTGTTAATTGTTTTATTTAGTTTGTTTTTGTATTTTTGTTTTTTATTTAATCCCTTGGTCTACAATATAAAGATCCTTACCTCGCCACGTGGTAACATAGAAAATGTCAAATTGATGTTATCTATGTGGTATTATATTTTTTATTTATTTTGTTAAACATTTCCCATTTACATTTGAATTTGACTCTGGAGTTTTGCCTGGGCCAGGAATTTGACATCTCTGTTCTAGGCAACTCTCCCAGACTCTTTAAATTGCAGAGCCAGTACCAGTCTGCTTTACTAGAGGTAGTTCCTTAGCAGAAGCTCCTATAACACTCCATTCCCAATGTTCTTCCCAGAGTTATCTAGGGGATCTACAGCCTTTCCTCTAATGTAACCTCCTAAAGTTTGCAGCCTCTCAATGAATGTGCAATCCCAGGCTCTCCTCTGACCCTTTGCTGCCTTTTCCCATTCCTCAGAGACCCTCCTCAAGAACTCATTCACTATTTATAACTGCTCCTATAATACTGTCTTGTTTCACCTAAAGTATTTTTTTTCATGGAATTAAATTAATGATGTTGGGGAACATGTTGCTGTATTATATATGGGTACTAGAAGTACCTATAGCTAAGTCTCTGGTTAGATACTGTCTTAAGACTTTCATTAAGTTCAACGAAATTAAGCTTTTAGTGCATTTAAGCTCTTTCCTTTTTGAGGTTGTCTCTTTTAATGTTATTGTTTGGGTATGTTTATATGCTGACTGTCACAAGTTTCCTTCTTTTCCTTTTCAGAGAAGGGAAATGGAAAGAAGTCTGTACTAATACATCCCATCGGTTTTGTAACATATTTGACCATGTTAAAAAACCATTGACTTATTACTGGGCCAGAGTTAAAGCTACCATTGGACAAAAAGAATCTTCCTTTGTGGAATCTAAATTATTTTTAATATATCAAGATGGTAAGTAATGTGTGGAAATGTAAAACTTCTTGACATTTGAGGTTTTTAAATGTCTTTTTACGTTTATGAATGAATAAAACAGCATTTATTAAGTACCTAACCACGTGTCAGACAGTGTGCTAAGGGGTGAAGATTCAGATGTAAAAAGGAAGACATCCTCTGCTCTGAAAGAGCTTAATTCTCAAGGTCAACACAATGAGGAATAGTGGTAAGAGAGGGTGTTTTGAAAAGGTAATGGAGATTTTGGATTGCTGTTCGGAACCAGAATAGGATGCACGCAAGATGGTGTCAGACAGTAGTCGCAGGAGAACCGGTGTCATTATTCTGGGTCACACTGGTTACTGAGAGCTTTTCACGGGTCAGGAGTGCACGTCCCCCTGGGGGAAGCATGGCATGGAGATTTCTAGAGAGAGGTAGGCATTTCCATTTACCAGCAAGTTTAAAAACATTTCAAAGAGTAGTCAAACATTTGGATGACTTAAAATAAAGGATCTTAGGCTTATAGTCTATGGTTTCTAGTTATGGATAAATTTATTCTTCAGTGTCCCATTATTGTACATTCCGTTCCTTGCCTCTTTTGGTCTTTTACTTCCAGCAGGATCTACTATTACAAATTAATGAGAACCAGTCTTACTTTTAACACCTCTCTCAGTAATTCCTAAATCGGAAAGTTATTATGTCTAAATTGAAATTGCTTATATTTCAGTTGATACTTAGTTTCCTTCTTTCTTTCCTAAATGTCCAGGTCCTCCTTCCCTCTCCCTCAAAATATAAACAGCTTCTAAAGCTCTGAGGGAAAACAGTTTGACCAGGTTAGTGTAAATGCCTTCTTAGAATAATCTTCTCTATATTTAGGGGAACTTGGATGATGGAGAGTGGAGAACTGAAGAGGATGACTTCTCTGTATGCTTATTGACAGCCAAACAAGTTACATTATAGTTAGTTTAATACTTTAATAAATAATTCACTTTCCATAGCATGTTAAGGTGTTTGAAGTTCTTTGGTCAGAATAGCCCAGTGATATTGTTAGCTTCATTTCATAGACTGGGAAACATGAAGATCAAAGGGTGGCACATCTAGTAAATTTTACTGCCAGGATTGGAGATAGTTCTCCTTTGACTCCTAAGTCCATCTCTTCACCGTTATCCCAGGTTTTAGAAGGGTGAGTTATATTCCTCTCATCTTTGATGGCTGCAGAGTCCAAATTAGTTTTAGTTATTTGTAGCCTCCACATTATTGTACCAAAAGTAAGTTTCCACCCAAGCCCTTTACTAAATTGAACTATTTCTTGACTAGTCAGGAAAACATAGTCTAAAATGGGCCTTTTATACCCTTCTCCCAATCCTGCCCTCATCCACCCCCAAAGAGTATGGAAAAAAACTAAAAAAAAAAAAAACACCAAAGTTTTTCCTTTTAAAGTGTCTTCAGTTTGGGTGTTCACCCTCCTTGCCCTAACATTAACCATATGTATGTGAATGCATACGTAAAGTCAGGGAGTGACCTATGTATATATTCCTTCAAAAAAAGTCACTGGGTTGGTTTATGGTTGAGAGAGTACATACATTAATCAGTGGGGATGGATGGATGGGTGGATGGGTGGATGAAAAGTATTTACTGTGTACATAGAAGTTTCAGCTGCTAGTCAAATGATAAGAAACACCATTTCCTTTTTTTGTCACTTTCAGGTTTTTTAATATGTTTTTTTATTTACATTAAGTGCATTTATAAATTACACCCACTGGATGAGAGGACTGTTTTAGCAAAATAAAATCAATTAAATAAAACTAATAAAATGGTAACCTTATCTGAAAATTAATGCAACATTTCACATCTGCATTAGTTCCATCTCCCTATTTTTTTTTTAGACCAGCAAAACTATTTTCCCACTGCCCATCTCATTGGAGGAAAAGAAAGAAAAAAAATTCTTATAACAAATATAGTCAGTCCTCAATATTCACATGTTTAACTTTTGAGATTTCACATGATTTTATTAGTAATCTCATTTTCACTTTTGCATTAGTAGTCAACTACGTTCATGGCTATGTGCAGTAGAGAAAAACAAATGAAAGGCCAGATGCACGCACATTTGTGGAGCTAGGCGTTTCACTGGTCTTGTTTATCCTGCTTTTGTAAAGACTGTTCCCTGTTTTCTAGGACTATTGCCCCCCATAAAAGTTAGAAATTGATTACATGAGTATTTAAACAAAATAGATTCTCCTAATAACTGTACACAAAAGTATGTGTGTCTCATTCTGCACCCAAAATCTTACCCCCTTCTGTAATGGAGAGCATGTTTCATTATTGGTTCTCTAGAGTCTGGTATGATCATTTTACTGATTATATATTTAAAACTTTCAGAAATTAATTTTTTTACAGTGTTATCGTATAAATTTTTCCCTGGTTTTGTTCATTTCATTTTTTTTACTTTTATGAAACTCCCTTAAAATTGTTCATTTTTATAATATTGATATGATAATATAAATTCTCCTTTTCCTTTATTTTTGTTCATAAAAATATTCATGTCTTTTGAAATCATCTATTTCCTCATTTCTTACAGAAAAATCATACTTCATCACATTCATAAACCACAATATGATTTGTTCTTTGATCTAATAATTTGCCCTTAATTTATCTCCTAAGGGTTTTTGTTGTTGTCGTCATTGTTACACTTATCTAGGCCTACTTGGAATAATTTGAGGTCCCCTCCATAATTAGTTTTATTGTCTACTTCATTTAATTTTTCTTTTATTTGTAAGCTATGCCATTGGTTGTTTATATGTTAACTATTGAAACATTGTAAAATTGTTCAGCATCAGAAATATATATGGTTTTTTAATCCATAGAAGTAATATTTTAGGGCCTCCTGAAAGAGACTCCAAAATATCATTTCTTTGGATAAAAACCATGTCTCTTTCTGATTTTGAACTGTATGACAGTACTAAGGACTTTAGTGAGAACTTTATTTTCTTATTCTTCAGTAAATGAGACTGCTTTGAGGAGGGTAGGGGCTGTAGCCCTGCAGAGGCAATTGACAGATAGCATTCCCAAATGGACTGTACCTCTGGATTCTTGACTGTCACAAAAGAAGAGAAGAATCCAAATAAGCTTTCAGAAACTTGGCAAAATAGCAAGAATGCTAGACGTAGAAGTCAGAAGAGACTTAGGGGTTGGTGTTAAAATGCTTTTCTGGGGCTTTTAGGTTTACCTGCCCATTAATGGAAGTTGATTTTGGATGGTAGAAATGGTGGGCTTCTCCACAGAGATTGCTCATTTTTATGATAGCTATAAGGGCTGAACTAGAAGTAGTTCTGGTCTGGGCTGCACTGCAATACCTAGGGCTCTCGGACTCTGAGTCCTGATCAATCTCTATTGCAGTTTGAGGGGAGAAGGTAGTGGAGGTCATCTAATCTACCTGGCCCATCATGTTACTTCCTATAGATTGGATGATCTGCCCCATTGGTGACAGTTGGTCAAGAGTTTGTAGATAGAGTAGTTTCCTTCTCTGTGGGATTTGCTCTTTTGGATGATGACTGCTGGGGCCAGGCTGAGAGCAAGGTTCGTTGTTAGCTGAAGGTGGAGTAGGGGAGTTTGGGGGCTTATCCAAAAGAGATAAAAATATTAGATGAATAACTGAACGAAAGAGGATTTTTCTCTGAAATATTACTACTTAATATAATTCTGGCCTGTTGTGCATTGTACCCATTTAGTCTTAATTTGTAAGTGAATATAAGTATATGAAATATAAGTATAAATATAAGTAATGAAGTTGTACTTCTTGGGAAAATACCCTGTAATTCAGATCTGTTATTCTATCCAACTTCTTTTTCCATATTACTCCAATTTGATGTCCTTTTATTGGATTCGGAAAATGGAAAACTTTCAAAAGCACAGAACTCTTTAATGGTATTTTACTCAAAAGGCAATAATTGATCGGCTTTACTTATAGTGGAAAAGAAATATAACAATTTCTAGGTAGATAAATTGATTATAAGTTAGAAATTCCTTTGACTAGAAAGGATGTTATTGGCAGAGAAAGTTAGTGAATAAAGAGAAATTTTTGACTGTGCTGCCTACTACTTATGTTGTCTCTTAACCCTTCTGGACTCTAATTTCCTTATGTGCAAAATAAGGGATTTAGATGATCTGTGCAGTCTTTTTCAAATCTAAATTATTATGGCATTAGATAGCTAGGAAATAAAATTTACTGATAGGTCAAACAACCTTTGGATATTAGCAAAAATTAAAAATGGGATCATGAATCAATCCTGTATTTAAAACTGGTAAATTCTGTATAAGAAGGCATCTAGGTGGAACAGTTATGACAAAATGGAGTCAAGAAGACTTGAGTTCAGGTGGAGCCTCAGACATTTACTAGTCAAGGTTATGTAACTTCTACTTGTCCAGAATATTACAGGAGGAATTTTTGCTCAGGGATGAGTCCTGAATGACTTCTGAGTTTCCTTTTAATGCTCGGATTATGTGTGTGTGTGGCAGGGGGCGTTGTTTTGTTTTTTTTTAATTGGTCAAGATTTCTAAAATTTCTAATATGAAAGTTTCAAGAGACCAGGTTTGTAAATACAAATACAAAGCTAAAGGTCACCTTACTAACTCATGATTTTAGTGATATTAAGGTTTATGGTCAACTTGTCTACACCAGGAATAAGAGGGAATTAAATTGCATAAGGAATTTCCTAAGTGAATTTTGTTAAACATTAGATTACAAAGGAAAGTTATGAAGTTTCTTCTGAGTATCGTATAGGATGATTTTTTTCTAAAAGAAAAAAAAATCTTTCTAGTATGATGTGTTATCCTACTTGGGCAAGGTAGGCACTGTATCTCTTCTAAAGCTTTCCTTTATAGTGGACTGAGGGCTAACTCTCCACTTTCCACCCCCAGTTCTGCTTGATTTCACATCCCCAGAACATTGTGCCCCTGTCTTGAGTCCCTTTCCCCATCTTTCCAGTTTCCTTTAATGTATCGTCTTCCCCTATTAAATTTTAAGTTCCTTGAGGATAAGGAGTCCTTCTTATTCTTATCTTCAGTGCTTAGCACAATGCCTGATACATAGTAGGTGCTACTGAATGTTTATTGTATTAAGCTTACATGCCCAAAATAATATTGCTGCTTATTTCAGGAAAGATAGGACCACCTAAACTAAAGGTTCAAGAGAAAAACCACAAACTTATCATTGATATACACCATCCTCCAATAATTGTTGAAGGAGAAGAGAAGGGACCTGTGTGTTTTTATTATGATGATGATGATGATGATGATGATTGCAGCTTATTCACCTACAAGGTCTATTTGAAGATAAATGGAAGTGAGGTATGTTCTGCATTTTTCAAGTGAGAAATATTCTGAATATAGTGTAAGTTGGTTATCAGTGGAGTAACAAAAGTACTCTCTATATCTACGGTAAAGGCAGGGAAAGGGTAAAGAAGATGTGAATATTGTGGAAGGGAGGTTATATTTGAATTAATCAGCATCAGCTCAAACTACTTAAACTCAGTGAAATATTTACTTTGTCCCATTAGCTGTGTACCCATAAATAACATTTTGCCCTGGATTATCACCATATTTTATACAAATTTAACTGATATGAAACAGTTGTCACACGAAGAAAGACCAAAAAAGCCTAGAAACTGCTTTAGTCAGCAAGCATTTGAGCACCTTGCCAGAGGGAAATGACAGCCCAGGACAATACTGCCTTAAAACGTAAAATCATTTATGAAGTAGTGGAAGAGCACATGGTACCTTGGGCAAGTCATCTGATGTCTCTGAGCTTTGGTTTCCTCATCTCTAAGAATACGTTATCCTAGAAAACTCTAAAACTCCTTCTAGCTTTTAAATTTATGATTCTGTAATCAATTCTATAATAATTGTAGAAGATTTAGTACCACTGCTTTAGAAACAGTGGAAAATATTAGAAGTGAAAGTAAGTCATAAAGTTTGGCATACGACCCAAATTGCAGGATTTGAGAACTAGAACTGACATCAGGACAGCTAGTGTAAGCCATACCTCAAAAGAACCCCCACTACAACATACCTGATAAGCATCAATGAGCCTTTATCCCAAGAACAGGAGGATAGCAAGTATAGATAAAGAACAAATTTCTTCAAATACAACAAATTTTCCAGAGTTTCCCTAACAATTTATTTTCATCATCAATGACAAAGGAGTCATTACATTTGAGATACATGGGGTGACAACCACAGAGAGAAGGCAGAAATGCTCAATTCTATTTCAGTGCTAAAGACATTGACCCTTGTATTAGAAATGACTAAAAACAATGGATGACCAAGACTCCATACCTCGATAGTAAGAGAGTGCTCTGTTGCTCTTGACAAATTCAAGAAACTTGGGCCAGAAGAATTACACTTTCAGCTACTAATAGAACTGGCAGATGAGATCCTATTAATAGTAACTGAAAGATGATGGAAATAGGAAGTACTCCAGGAATGAAGGTAAATATCTTCCTCCGCTTTTCTTTTTAAGGAAACATCTTTAAACTATATGCAGACCAGTAAGCTTGACCTCAATTCCTAGGAAAATTATAAAACTGGTCGTTAAATAAATGGTTATACAGAAAAAGATGTGGTGATTACAAAGAGCTAGAAGAGTTTCATCAAGAAGAGGTTAAATCTCTACCATCCTCACGCTTCCCATGCTTCCCCTAGCTCCCCTCTCAGCTGAGGACCTTGATCTTCACTGAGAAATTGAAATGAATTGTATAGGATTCCTCCCATTCTCTTCATCTCAACATCACATGACATCACCCGGTTTTTCCTCTGGGAAATGGGTGGTCCTTTTTTCTTTCTAAGACTCGCCACTCTACATGTGCATGTGCTTCAAAAAAATATAAAAAAACTTGTGTTAGCTTCATTAAACAGTACAGTGCTCTCACTCTCTGCATAAAAAAAGAAAATTCCCCAAATGAAAGCAGAAGAACAGATGCATAGAATGCTACTGCCTCTTGGCTTGATACCTCTGGCACAGAGAGAGTAGACCTTTGCCCAACTCCATCCATCCACCCTTGCGTCAGGCCCCCACATGTCTATCTTGAATCTCCCACATGTCTCCTCCAACATGTTCTTCTTGGTTTCAGCCAGGCTCCCCCTTGGCTGGCCCCAGCCCCTGTATGTTCCTTCTCTTGCTCTCACTTCTCTGTCCCCAGTCCAAACCTAAGTTCTGGAGCCATGTGCTTCTCCCCTCCCTCCATAGACATGAGACGTCATCCCTGTGTCTCTCCCACCCTTCCTCACCTCTGCAGGCAGATTCACATTGCATAAAAATTGCATTACATTGAGGTCTTTGGAATTGTCTTAAAGTAAAACAAAAACTGTATTTGTTGTGTCCCCCATTAGAATGCTTAGTGGCCTCTGAATAAGAACTGTTTCACTCTTGGTACTTGTGTCCCCATTACCTGACACATAAGAGTTATTGACTGACACCAAACTGATCTTACTTTCTTGAGATTGTCAGATTGGTAGATGCAGGGAATTCTGTAGATGGAGCCTACAAAGATTTTAGTTAAATATTTGGTGATGTGATTCATACTAAAGATGTCAAGATCCTGATTAAATGATAAAACAATTAGTTGGATTTAGGATTGATTGAATAACATGATAGTTGTTAATTGTTCAAGATCCTCTTGCTGGATGTTTCCAAGGAGCCTAAAGTTTTGTTGTATTGAAAAATGTAAAAACTATTCTTAGCCCAAGGGGTTGTACAAAACAGTCTTGGCCCTTTATTGAGCTCTCAGTTATTAGCACATCATTCCCACCTTTCTATATTGACTCATGATTTTATAAATTAGTTTTCAGTCTCCTCCAATTTTGTCATCTACAAGCTTAATTATTTAAATTATTCAGATTTAGTAAATACCATGAATGTGTTCTCTCTTGCACATCTCTAGATTGACTGAAGTGCTGATTGTTTAAAGTTCTTAACATTTTATTCATTGTAATAACTTTCACACAGGTCACTGAGGAAGAACTTGAATCTTGCAGTGAAACTCAGTGTCAGCTAATTATACCAGCGCTTTCATTTAATTCTGAGTATTGTGTTTCTGCCGAAGGATTTTCTGACAACTCTGCTGTTTGGCAAAGTATAAGTGAGAAATCAGATGAACAGTGTATTACAACCTCCCCTAATCCGAGTAGAGAACAAGGTAACGTGGTGTTCATCTTTATTAACCTTACCAGTAACCCTAATCATTGTGACCGACAGCTACAGAAAAGTTTCCAAGATGTGATCTGACAGAGAGTTTAGTTAAACTCTACTTCGAGATGCTCAACAGCTGAATAATTTTATCTCATGGAGAAATTCAGAATACACAAAAACGTCCCTCAGAGTAAAACCTGGTTTACTGGAATACTGAAGAAAGAAATACTGTTTGGGGGGGATGTATTAAGGCCAAGGGGCTACACTTATGAAGGCTTCAAGTTCTCTACTAATAAAATTTTTTTCTTCTTCCTGAAAGTTTCATAAGGTGTCTTTTCAGGCACTTACATCTTATGTATAAGACAACTACATAAGAGATTTAGCATCAGTTTAATTAATAATGGGATATCTCTCTTTAAAATCCCTATAAGATACGAAACTTTTGACCTCATTTAAAAACACACATTACATACATTGTATTACACATTAACTTCAATAAAAATGAAAGAATTTACTGCATACCCTCTGAAATCTATTCTAATTCTTTTTTTAAATGGGAAAATATATAAACTCTGCCAGAACTTCACATATTGTACCTTATAAATGTTCATTGAATGCCTTAATATGGATTTTTAGTTTTATTGGTATGGATAGTCCTCCACGAATGCAGATTGCAACCCTTCTACCTTCTGATGCTGTGTAATTCTTGCCTCCATCCTGCCATAAGCCCTCCATGTAGAATAAAATTCTGTCCTAGAATTGTAACTCCAGGCATTCCTTTCCTTCAGTATGGCAGGAACTAGGTATAGACCAGCATCTTACATTGTAGACCAAGATAAGGTCAAAATGGGTACATGATTTACACATAAAAGGTGATCACATAAGTAGATTAGGAGAACAAAGATTAGTTTACCTGTCAGATCTATGTAGAAGGGACGAATTTATAACTATAGAAGAGATAGCATTGCTAGATGTAGAATGAATAATTTTGATTATATTAAGTTAAAAAAGATTTGGAAAATAAAATCAGTACAGCCAGGATTAGAAGGAAAGCAGAAAACTGGGAAAGAACTTTTTTAGCATGTGTCTCTGATAAAACCCTCATTTCTCAAATATGTAGAGAACTGAGTCAAATTTATAAGAATACAAGTCATTTCCCAATTGATACATGGTCAAAGGCTATGAGCAGTTTTCAGGTGAGGAAATGAAAGCAACTAACCAATAGTCATGAAATAATGCTCTAAACCACTATTGATTAGAGAAATGCAGATTAAAACAACTCTTGAGGTACCATCTCACACCTCTCAGATTGACTAATATAACAGAAGATAAATGATAAATGTTGGAGAGGAAATTGGGACTCTGATGTGCCGTTGATGGAGTTGTGAACTGATCCAACCATTCTGGAGAGCAATTTTAGAACTGTGCCCAAAGAGCTATAAAACTTTGCATACCCTCTGATCTAGCATGCACTACTAGGTCTCAAAGAAATTTAAAAAAAAAAGAAAAAGGACCTATTTGTACAAAAATATTTATAGCAGCTCTTTTTGTATTAACCAAAAATTAGAAATTGAGGGAATGTTGGGAAATAGTTAATTAAACAAATTGTGGAATACTATTGTAATTGAATACTATTGTGCTAAAAGAAATGATGAGCATGCTAATTTCAGAAAAAACTTAAAGACATTGACGCAAAATGAAGTGAGCAGAACGAGGAAAACATTGAACATAGTAGCAGCAATGTTGTATGATGGTCAAGTCTGACAGACTTAGCTGAGTTCATCAATGTAGCGATCCAAGACAATTCAGAAGGACTTAAAATGAAAATTGGTATCCATCTCCAGAGAAAGAATTGATGGAGTCTGAAGATCAAAACATACTGTTTTTCACTTTTTTTTTCCTTTGGGTCTGCGTCATCTTTCACAACATGAGTCCTGTGAAAATGTGTTTTGCCTGATAGTACATGTGTGATCTATCTATCAAATTACTTTCCATCTCTGGGAGGGGAGTGTTGAGGCAGAAAATTTGTAACTCAAAAATTTTTTAAAATGAATGTTAAAAATTGTCTTTACATGTAATTGAGAGGGAAATAATTTTTTTTAAAAAATCCTTTCCTTCCTCATCTCCCAATGAGATCAGTAGTGGGGAACTAATTTGCTGAAGGTCACATGGTTAGTGACAAGAACTAGAACTCAGGACTTCCCAGCTTTCAAGTTATTCTTCAGTATTCCAAGGTAGCTTCACCTAACTGTTCCTACCACAGTTTGAATGTTATTATAGTAACTGAAATTTTACTATATTAAGAAATAACTTTAAACGACTCTTGTAAATTATTCAGATTGTCATACCTGTGTACTGTCTTGATGTTAATCTTGTTTCTTTTCTCTTTTTTTAGATTCTTCTCTGCCCATCCTAATTATTTCTGTATTCATTGCCTTCATTATGTGTATAGCACTCATGATTTATCTGGTCTGGAAGAGAGAGGTGTTTCAGAGAAAGAACTTCATATTACCCAAGTCATTGGTAACATTTAAATTTAAATATTTTTCCATTAACTGTAATATATGTTAAATTTGATGTTTATGATAATTTTATTCATCACTTTTCCTCTTGTGTTTGGTAAAGAAGAGATGGAGTGATTTTGGTGCACATCATCCTAGGGAGAATGAGCCCCATTAATAGTGATATAAAGCTAAATGAGAAGTAGATAATTTTCAAAGTAAGGACTGAGCCAGATCTGCCACACTAAGGCCTGATGCTAGACCATCTGGATCTCTACTATATAGTAAGTTATGGCTAGATTGTAGTAACAGTATAATTTCCAGAATGGAATTTCTAAATGCCATGATGATAGTTTGAGTAGTTGGTAGTGAGTACGATTCTGAAAAACACAAGTTAACTGTTCACCTTATTCCACTTATACTTCCTCTTAAAGTAACAAACTGACTAGACAGGTATTTCATTGCCTTTAATGCACTCTGTCTAATGTGTGAACAGGAGGCTTCAATTGGTTTTCATCTAACATACTCATTTTTTTTTCTTTAGGCCTCTGTGGTAAGAAATTTTAATTCACGCAACATTTTAGAGGTGGATCGTGAATCAAGATGTAATTCTTTTGTTGAAGCATCATATTTTGCAATCCCAGAAAGTGAGGAAAAAGCCATCAGTCATTTGACCACAAAGAGTAGCATTAATTCTGAAGACAATAGAGAAAAATCAGAACACTTCCAAGAAATATCAAGCATAACAGAAGAAATGACTGTTGAAGAGAATATTACTGAAATGACCTCTGATAGTCATCAGAACACAATGATGAAAGAGAATTATTTTCATTCTAACAGTAGCCAAGCTGAATCTGGCAGTCTCATTTCAAGCTCTTGCCTTCCTAGAGATGATTCTGAGAACAGACATGTGGAATCCTGTGACTTCATATCTGACCCAGAACCTCCACAGAGTGACCCTGAAACAAGAGCAGATGTTCAAGACACTATCACTGAAAGGAAGGTTAACACATCTTTTGGCTATGATAAACCTCATGCTCTAATAGATATAATAGAGGCCGATGATAAAGAGTCTTTAATTGGTTACCAGCCTTCAGAACCATCCATGGAAATTTTATAGCCTTTCAGCTAAAACGAAGCAAATTTGACGTTTTGCATTTCCTAAAAGTTGACTTTTCAGGTTTGCTTCAAAGGAGGTACCATGTTCAAGTTGAATGATACTGTGTCTGAATTTTGAGTCAGAATCTCTGGTTTCAAAATCTTTTATTTCGTGTCTCTGGATCTCCACGTCCTCCTCTGTAAAATAGATTTGGCCTTGATTTGTAGGGCCCTTTTGTACAGTACTTTCAGTCTACAATCCTAATTGCAGAATCACATGTTTAATGAAGACACAGAGATGATAGCTACAATATCTATAATTCATACAGTTTATGTAAATATCTATTTAGCACCTTAAATGTGGAGCTCAGTTCATAAATGAATATATAATCTTTATCTGTGCTTGGTTATAGTTAACTATTGCTGGAGCTCCAGTCCTTCAGTTAATGTGGTAAAACAACAGAGGTGACATTTGAGTATAGGTTTTGTCATCCAAACTTTTTATTTCCAGTTTTGTGGTTTTGAATATTACAAAAGTATGAAATGGATAATCATTAACGCCAAATTTTTTAACTGAGTGAAATAGCTTATTTAACTAAATTCTTTTACCCTTCTGTTTCTGCCATTTATTTCTCATTTAAAGGATTTAGATCCCTTATCAGGACTATGTGAAACAAAGGAAAATCAAAAGTAACCAAGACAGCACGTTTCTAACCAAGACATTTCAGAATCTATTAAAAAAACAAATGGCATGTAATTATGTGGTAAATCAATTATGCCTAATTAATAAGAATGTTCAGATCAGTATAAGATTTATAAATTACAGTGTGTGTCTGGAAACTAAAATTTCAACCACAGTTCATAATTTGTAGAAGTGTGGGGAGAATGAGTCTCCCCATCTCACCTGGTCTAGAAACCCAGTGCCTGCTCTCATGCCTGATCCCATTACTGATGAACACAGAAGCTTTTGACCTCTCTGACTGGGAGGGCCATTTGGCAGCCTGGTGGCCCACACTCTCAGGGTTAACCATATTAGTGTGGACACCCAATTGGCTTTAACTCTGCAGCTCAGAACTCATAAACTTATACGATCCACCAGCTTTGACTTCCTCCATTAGCAAGTGACCTCTACAATTAGAGGCATCCTACCACAGCTCATTCAACATTACATTTGATGTTGAAAAGTTTTTGTTCTCTTAAACTACCTTACAAGTCTTAAAGTCCTTTATTAAAATTATTTTTCTTAAAAGTAGATACAGATATTAGAAACCTAGTTTAAACTTTACTGATCTGTTTTCAGTATTCACTCAACAAAATTATGCACATAAGAGACAGCATAAGATAATTGATGGTAGAATTCCCAGTTTATGAACTGTTGCCACAGAATTGTCTAGTTCACCCAACCACCTGCACCCTATACCCTGCTTCAATTCAGAGGTCAGGCCCTATCAAGTAGCTTTTGACTCCTCCAAGATTAGGTATGTTTTCAGTTTTTCCAGGACTAATACAGCTTATACTCACCCACCAATTATATCATTTTATTTATTTTTCCTTTTCTACCTACCATTCCATTTAGCATATTGAGGTTTTTATTACACAAAATAAGTAGAAAGTGAGGAGCCTTTTGGTCTTTTGGTGCTTGGTGCCCAGAGAGGAAGGCTTTTGAAATTTCAGAAGTAAAAAGAAACCAAAAGAATTGTTAGTCCAAGCCCTTGATTTTATGGGTGAGAAAACTGAGGTCCAGTTAAGTCAAGTGACTTGTTATAGAATCAGAACCAGGATCTCAGGCTTCTGTTCTTTGCACCATATTGCCTCACTTCAAATTCCCTTCAATAGAAGATGCCATGCAGTAGTATTTTTAAAGATCAGCTTTATAAGTCCCAACTAAAATCCCATCTTCTGCAGTTAATTCTAGGGTTTTCCCTCTATTAATTGTTTAAAATTTATCATGTATATAGCTTGCTTTGTACATATTTATTTGTCTTCCCTTTTTAGATTGTGAGCTTCTTGAGGGCAGGGACTGTGTTTGGCCTCTGTTTGTGTCCCCCACATTTAGCTCAGTGCCTGGCACATTGTAGGTGCTTAATAAATGTTTGTTGATCAGTTTATTACTCCCTTCCTGAAGGTAAAGCTATAAACTTTAAAATCTTCTCCTTAAAGAGAAAGCTCAGTTCACCTGTCTCATTTCTTGTCTACACTACTCTGAGACTTCTCTTTCCTCTTTATCATGTCCCCAAGTGGAGTGCCCTTCCCCTCTCCCCATCCCTCCTTATATGTTATCTTCCCCCATTAGGTTATAAGGTTATTGTTCTTCAACCCATTTGTTACTTAGAATTTTATTGTTTATTCTCCATTTGGGTCTGTATCTATTGCTTGTGGTCTCTGAACGAAATATTTTTATTGCATTTTAAAATTTTTTATTGCATATTTTTATTATCTGCAAACGATGTATTAACTTTCTGCCTTTTTATATTTGTTTTCAGTATCTGCTCTAATACATGGTCAATTTTTGTAAAACTTCTATGTTGTGCTGAAAAATATGTATATTATTTTGCTATCCTAATTAGAAAATACCAAAAATTGTTTAACTCTTAATTTTTCCACTAATTTGTTCAGTTCTATATTTTCACTTTTGTTTATCTTTCTGTTCAGTTTATCCAAAACAGAGAGGAATATTGAAGTCTCCTATCACTATTGTGATATTGTCTTTGTCTTCTTGTAGTTCAGGTAATGTTACCTATATAAACTTGGAAGCTAATGCATTCGGAATATTTAAGTGTGTTACTGGTATTAATTCTGAGGGAATTGAGGGCACTAGGACAGCAAGTGGTTAATTGTGGGAATTGAGTGAACCACACTGACTCCGTTTCGTAACTCAATTCCAGAGCTAGCTTATTTCCCTTTCTATTCAATTATGGGTTGTGGGAATTAGGAGAAAACCTTATTGTCTTGTTTGAACCAGCCCTGGAAGTTGGACCACTTCTTTCTACTGCTTAAAGACCGTTAACTAAAGACCTTGGTTATGTTGACCAGAAACCCAATCAAATCCAAAGATTGATGGCAAGTTTCCTCAGTTATACATCTCAAGCAATCCATATGTCTTATCTGAAAATTGGCCCCATATTGATTGATCAGTGTTCATTTGATTTGTCACAGACTCTTTGGGGGAAGTGAGACATCTCTTTTTCTAATTTCAAGGAATTTTATGTGTTCGGTCTTCCCGCCCTTCCCCCTCTCACTTTGGAAAGTTCCTAATCTTTCCTCCAATTAGAAATAAGATTGTTTCCTTTTAATCATTTGGGCTTATTTGATTGCTTTTAATGAATAAAAAATTTGTTATCCTCCTCACCCCACCCCCTCACCCCCGTATTATGGGTCCTGTGTCAAATCTCAGGAAAATGACTGGTCCTGATGTGTTGGGCAGTTTGCATGCATTGCTTAATAAATGGATGTACTTGAAAGCTTGAATCTTTTTTCCTTAGTCATTTCATCTTTCACTCACCACAGTTTGTTGCCTGATTCCTTTCATCATAAAATATTTTGTTTGTTTATCCTTTTTTATTTTTTTAATGGTATAGAATAGTTTCCTTGTTTAATCCTTTTTTATTTTTTTGAAATGTATGGGTTTTGATTTGTTAAATAACATGATTACCACTCCTGCTTTTTTGACTTCACTTGATAAACATAGTTATTTTTTTCCATTTGCAATAGATTATAAGATTTTGTTTTTCTTATCCAGTCTGCCACTTTTTTCATTTAATTGGACTATTTAGTCTATTCACATTTAAACTTAGGAAAATTAGCTTTATACTTTCTTCCATCCATCTCTAATATTGGGAGTGTTTTTAAATTATGTTTTTTTCCTTCTTCTGCAGTAATTACTTTAATCTTTTTAAGGTGGCTCTGTTCCCACTCTCTTCCCCTCATCATCTGTAATCTCTCATTTGTTGCCTTTGGTGCTTGGCTCATTAGTTCCTTTATCTCTCCTGCTTTTATCTAGGTTATATTATTCTTTCCTCTTTCTTTTCCTCTAAGTCAAGTAAAGCCGTAGAGTCTGCTTTCCTCTCTCCTCCCAGTCACCTAGAACTGTTGAGTAGCTTTGTTTTTTTTCCTTTTTTGCATCCCTTTCAAAAATGGATCTCTCATTCTTCATTACTGATCCTACCTTTCTGTCTACTCTAGATGCTCATTCTCAGATTCATGTTCTCTATAATCTGGTTTCTTGTGCTATCCTCCAAGGTATTCCTTGTAAGCCATTCCGTGGAGGCTTTCTACACTGCCTTGTAAAACTTATCCTGTAGACGTTGTGACTCACTCTAAAAGCAGTGGTATTTAATGCATATGTCAGAAAAGACATTGCCCCATGCTACGGCTACTCTCTGTCTCTGATTATGCAATCCACCACTGATCTATATACTCTCTTTGCTCCCCTTTTTTTTTTCTTCTTTTGCCTCTAAATCTCTCCAGTTTCAAGCTCTCCATCTCTTGCGCTTTGTCTCATTCACTTCTTCCCCAAGTGCAAGTTGTCCCCAAGAGTTTCAGCTCCCCACTACTAAGACAGAATGAGTAGACTTTTTAGGCACCAAATCCCCCAGGCCACAATGTCCCCATCTCTCTTCACAAACCATCTCTCTTCACCCATTAGAGCATTTGTTAGAGGAACCTCTCTCACCACCAAAGTAAGACCTTGCTCCTTCTACCTCTTCCAATTTTTTTTTCTCTTCTCATCCACTCCTCTCTAGGCTCTTCTCTTTCAGAGACTATAGAGGTCACCTTTCTGTCATTGCTAGCCCTTGATTTGACCCTAGCACATCACACATTCCTCTCTATTATCTTTTGCTCCATTTCACTTAGCCTTCCATCTTTTAGTCCCACCCAAAAACATAGATTCACCAGAGGCAGGGTATCGATGAGTTCTGTGTGTAATGTCTCATGCTGACCTCTTCACTGTTACTTCCACCAAACTTGCTTTCACCTCTGTCTCCTTGTGTACATTTAGACATGAGTTTCTTACTGTTCTCTGCAATCTATTACAGCTGTCCTTGGCTGCAACTTTTATTTACTCCTACATTTTTGTTGTTTGGAATGATCAAGAAACAAATAATCTGACCAGACCAGCACAGCACACAAAATGGGTAGCACAACAGGGACAGAAACCAGATCAGGATTCAGGGCACAAGTGGCAGTATTTTCCAGATTCCTCAACCTACAAATGACATGGCTTCAAAAGATCAGTGGGAGGGGTCATTCACCCAGGAGAGGGGAGCAAGGTCTAGACCGCTGCCAGCAGCTGCCATTTTCAGAGCCCTCCACCTAGAGCCCCTGGGGGAATTGAAGGACTAGTGGAATCTCAGCCCTGAGTGGCAGCTCTGGGAGATCTCCTCCTAAAGCCCCTGGGGGAATTGAACCACTGGCTATGGAGCTATAGACAGTTGTGGTGAGGGAATTCAATTGCAGATTCTGGGCAGAAAAGTTTTTGGTTGCTCCCAGACCAGTGTGTAGGTCAGGAGAGGAATAAACACCTCTCCCTTGATTGTGCCACCTTGTCCTTATTACTTATTTGTTGTAGGGTTTGATGTGTATGCTCAAGAGTTTTCTAGAGGGCTGTGCTTATATTTAGAATGAGAAAGGATAAGGTAAGAGAAGATGATGGTGTGATGTTTTTAAAAAGGTGAGAAGATTCTGTGACAATATTAAGGGGTTTTGACAGGACTTATTTTTTGAATCATGTTTTACAAACTTGTCTTGTTTTATGTGACCTTGGAAACAAGTGATATGGTAATTGTTTACCTGTGTCTGCCTTATTTTTACCTTATTCCTTTTGGGGCAGCTAAGTGCTGCAGTGGATAGAGCACCAGTGCAGGAGTCAGGAGGACCTAAATTTAAATATCACCTCAGACATTTGACACTCAGTACTAGCTGTGTGACCTTGGGCAAGTTACTTAACCCCAATTGCCTCATCCTGGGTCATCTCCGGTCATCCTGATGAATATCTAATCACTGAATTCAAATGACTGGAGGAGAAGTGAGGCTGGTGACCTACCTGTACAGCCCTTCTTCACTTAACACAAATGCAAATCATGTCATCATTTCTCTGATGGCATGGTCTTCTTCAGCAGTGAAGGATAAACAAACACATACATCACCTTGCAGGAACTGAGAACTTACAGGTCCCCAGAATATATCCTCCTCTTAACAAAGGACTCAAAAGTCAATTAACTGGCTGGGAAAATGGCCAAAAAAGGGAGAAGAAATAAGACTATAGAAGGTTACTTTCTTGGTGAACAGGTATTTTCTTCCATCCTTTCGGATGAGTAAGAGTAATGCATACCATCAGAGGATGTCAAGGCTTTTGCATCCAAAACCTCCAAAATAAATATGCAATGGTCAGGCCATGGAAGAATTCAAAAAGGATTTTGAAAATCAAGTAAGAGAGGTGGAGGAAAAAATGGGAAGAAAAATGAGTGATGGAAGAAAATCATGAAAAGCTAGTCAACAACTTGCTAAAGGAGACCCAAAACATGCTAAAGAAAAAAATGATAATGTGAAATTACTTGTTGGAAAAACAACCAACCTGGAAAATAAATCCAGGAGAGACAATTTGGAAATTATAGGACTACCTGAAAGCCATGATCCAAAAAAAAAAAAAAGAGCATAGACATCATCTTTCCAGAAATTATCAAGGAAAACTGCCCTGATATTCAAGAACCACAAGGCAAAATAAATATTGAAAGAATCCACAGATCACCTCCTGAAAGAGATCTGAAAAGAAAAATTCCTAGGAATATTGTAGCCAAATTCCAGCATTCCCAGGTCAAGGAGAAAATATTGCAAGCAGTCAGAAAAAAACAGTTTGAATATTGTGGTAATAAAATCAAGATAACACAGGATATGGCAGCTTCTACAGTAAGGAATTGAAAGGCTTGGAATATGATATTCCAGAAGTCAAAGGAACTGGGATTAAAACCAAGAATCGCCTACACAGCAAAACAGTATAATACTCCAGGGGAAAAAATGGTCATTCAACAATAGAGAGGACTTTCAAGCATTCTTGATGAAAAGACCAGAACTAAATTTGACTTTCAAACACAAGAATCAAGAGAAGCATGAAAAGGTAAACAAAAAAGAGAAAACAGAAAGGACTTTCAAAAGTTGAAGTTTCCATTCCTAGGGAAAGATAATATTTGTAACTCTTGAGAATTTTCTCAATATTTGGGTAGTTGGAGGGATTATATATATATGTAGATAAAGGGCATAGGGTGAGTTGAATAGGAAGGGATGATAGTAGTTGGAGTTTGATATGAAAGTATATCTTAAAGTACTTTTTAAAAAAAGTTTCTGTTGCCTTTGCTTAATAATATAATGTATATGCTATATACATGTATAAAACATGTGTGTTTTATATAAAATATATGTGCCTGTTATATATTAATATATAGTACATATCTGTGTATGTGTGTGTGTTTTAAAAATCTAAGTTGATTAATGAGTTTCCTTCTTAGCCACTCAGTTCTCTTTAACAATTTCCCTTTTTCTTGTTATTTGAATCCTGGAATATTCTTATCTCTTCATTTGGAAACCCAGGTTTCCTTCAAGATTCATCTTCAGGTACCTCCTTCTTTGGAAGGTTTTTTCCTGGTCCCCTCCAGCTGCCAAGTGCCTTACCCTCCAAGACTACTTTATATCTATGTTATTTTTCTTTATTTTATTTATTTATACCTATGAAAGTAAATATTATTTTGCTATTATACAAACAGAATATACAGATATCTTTAGCGCCTAGCCCAATATCTAGAAAATGGTAATTGCTTAGTAAATACTTGCTAAATAATATGACTCAAATATCCATTCCCTCTGACCCAGAGATTTCAATACTAGACTTAGATCTCAAGGAGAGCATTCTTTAAAAGAAAGTTCCTATATGTACAAAAATATTTCTAACAGCATTTTTTGTGGTGTCAAAGAATTGGAAATAAAGTAGGTGACCATTGATTAAGGAAAGACTAAAATTGTGTTTCATGAATGTGATGGAATATTACTATGTTGTTTTAAGAAATGATGAATATGAGGAATACAGAGAAGCTTGGATAGACTTACATGAACAGAATTCTGAAGTAAGCAGAGGGAAGAAAACACAGTGACTGCAATAAGGCAAAGGGAAAAAGCAATCACAAAACAATCAAAATTCAGTGGTGCCAAATAACAAAGGGTAAGTATGACCCCAAAGAAGAAATATGAGAAGATACCTCTTCCCCTCCCTCCCCATCCTTTGCAAAGGTGAAGGATCCTTGAGAGTAAAACATTGCATATGTTTTCAGCTTAGATAATGAGATGGATAGATAGATGGATTTTGTTGATTGTCTCTTCTTCCTCTTCAAAAAAAAATTTGTTATATGTAATGACTGAGAGAGGAATTGGGGGAAGAATATAGGGGGAATTTTCAGTGATCCAAAAACGTAAGATCAGTAAGATTATTTAAATATAAATGAGTGAATCATTTCTGTTTGTCTTCAGAATTGCACTCTTGAGCTTCCTGTTCTCTTGGGTCTACTTCCTTTGTAGAGTTTTAGGCCATTAGATCCTACCTAGCCTTTCTATAAGCCCTTTAATATCCATTCTCCCTAAATCTAAGGCATACCCATCAGAATCTGCCCAGCTTTTATCACCTCTATCATGAATTCTAAGATGTTCTCCTGAGGTTCCATCATTTGAACTTCAGTAACGAATATCTCTCTCTTAGAATCACATCCAGAATACCCATTTCCCATGTTACTTCCTCTGGCTTTTATAAGAATAAAATTAGCATTCAGATAAGTCAAGGATTTATCAACTGTTCTGCTTTAGACAAAGAGAGAGCTCTAGGAGATGTCTAGCTAACCGAAGTCCCATAACACTTCTGTGGCACATAACTCCCTGCTAGACTTATGATGTCTTTCTTGTACTCCTAAATCAGCTTCCTACTTCTGTACGTAGGGTCCAGAGTACTTTTTATTTTTGTCCCAGACTGTGACTCCACCTCAGTATCAGGAACCTCCCTAGTATGAAAGTTCCATCGATACAGATCAACATCTGTAGCATATGGTCTTAAAGTGTTGCTTGGGCCATTGAGAAGCCAAGTGGCTTGCTCACCCATGATCACCTAGCAAGTACGTATCAGAGACAAGAAAACGAACTTTGGTCACCTTCACCTTAAGTCCAGGAAGGCTCCAGAGTCAAATATGTGAAATCCTCCCTCAGTGTGTATCCTCCCACAGTAATATCACTTCTCTTTCTTCCTCTGTTGCTCCTCATCCAAATATTCTCTTCTGTGCTTCCCCATTTGAATTCTTGTATGGCTTCACAATATCCTCTTAATATGCAATGCTATTCTATTACCCTTCATACTTATTCCATAATAATAGCGTTTATGTAGTACTTTAAGGTTTGCAAAGTACTTTACAAATATTGCTTCACCTTATCCTCACAACAACTCTGTAAGGTACATACTTCACAATCCATACTTCACAAATGAGAAAATCGAAGCCGAGAAGTTAAGCGGCTTCCCTAGAATCTCCGAGCTTCTATCCGCCATGCCGCCCGGCGGCCTCTGTTCTGTTCCTTCTGAATAAAGTTCACCTTTGAGCCATATCTCAGTCTGAGCCCATTCTCACCAAGTGTCATTGACGACTCTGATGTGAATTTTACCTCTATTTGGTAAATTTTATCATTCTTACTGCTTGTTATCCATAATTTATATATTTGAGTATAGGTGTTCGAGATCATGGTGCTGTCTGGAAACTATACAGAAAGAAATGACTATACAGAAGAAAAATTTAACACATTACTTCTGCTCAGACCCATTTGGGAACAAGATAAAGACTAAAAGAAAATTTGTTAAACCTCCACATCTAACCTCACGAATGTTGTTGTTCAGTCATTTTATTCGTATCCAACTCTTTGTAATCCCATTTAGGTTTTCTTGGCAAAGATACTGGAAGGGCTTGCTCTTTCCTTCTCCAGCTCATTTTACAGGTGAGGAAACTGAGGCAAACAGGCTTAAGTGACTTGCCCAGGGTAATACAGCTAGTAAATATCAGAGGCCAGATTTTAACTCAGATCTTCCTGACTCCAGGCCTGGCTCTTTATCCACTCTATTTAGCTACCCTAATATTTCTACTTTGTATTTTAACTATTTGGATATGAAACATTATAATAAAAACCTACTATCTTAGTATTATGATATTACAAGAGGCTCATTACCATAGGTTCATTGTTATTTAAGACTGGAAGAGACCTTAAAGCCCATCCTGTCTAACTCCTTAAAGAAGTACAGTGGCTTGCCCAAAATTTCATAGGTTCTTCCTAAGTAAAAGAATTACTAGGGATTCAAGCCCATACCTTCTGAAGTTATTATGGCCAGCACTTGTTGCCACTACACAAGAAGGTTGGCCATGAGGCAATGAGTTTGGGGGTCATAGCAACTTAGGAGAACAATCTGTAAAGCCAGATATAGATTGTGATGTGGGTCATAAGACGGCATAGCCACTCTGGAGGAATCCCAGGGCCTTCTAGCATTGAAATAAACCATTACTAACATCTCAGATATGTCCCTTCCTCTTTAACTTGTATTGGTTAATAAGAATACATCAGTTTTAATTTAATATTGATATTAATATTTATGGAGAACTCCCCATATTTGTACATCAGACTGTCCAGCTTTTCTCTCCAACATGAATTCTAAGAATCAATGGTCCCCTGAAGTTCCTGTCATTTCTTCTTCAGTAACCAATAGCATAATCTTTGAGTATAATGAGAAACAATGTGGTAGGGTGGGGAGCAAGCATGTCTGGACATAAGTGTTAAATCCTACCTCTTTTTGATATACAATAACTAGATGACCCTGGATCCTTGGCAGTTCTCTGAGATGGTAAATTGCAAAACAGCTGTAGTTCTGTAGTGGTAGGAGCTTCCTTTACCAGGGAGACTCCCAACGTGATCAAAATCGTAGATCTTAACCAAATTACACATATTATGTGTTATACGTATATGAGTAAGAATTTACTATCTGACCAGGATTTGATTTTTTTTAATGAGGTTCTGTGGTTTCAAGAAGTTTGAAAACCTGTAGGTTCATTCATCCCTTCATTCAAAAAGCATTTACAAAGTGCTTGCTAAGTGTCAGGCACTTGTTACTGGGCAGGGGAATACAAAGGCAAAGGTCACTATGATAGATTCACAAGCTAAATCTGGTACAAAATAGCCCCGATGGGTTTTTCTTCAAAAGACTTACCAGTCACACTCTAATGCTTTGCTCCTTGTTACACCTATTTTGACCTAGGAAATCTGCCCAAGTTCCTTAGACTGTATCTCTCCCTGGCCATTTCAATCAGTATCATGTAAGGCTAGAGAAAAAATAAAGTCCTTATTTCTGCCCTTTGCCCTCATTTCTAGTCCTTGCCTTGAATTCTCTTTTGGTTTTAAAAAATTGAGACTAGGCACAACAGAAGTCAGCATCTAATAGATATCTGCTTTCTCTCCTTTTGTCCTCATACCCCTGGAAAAGAGAAAAATAAAAATGAAATTCTTGTAACAAATATGCTTAAACAAATTTAACTGTTTCCTCAAGCAAAATTAATTCCCTCATTGGTCATTTCCAAGAAGTATATAGCTCATTCTGCACTCTGAGTCCATCACCTCTCTAATAAGTATTAATCACCCACCATGTACAAGGCATTGTACTAGACACTGGGAAAAGAAAGACTGATGGGAAGGATTACAACATGCAAAGAACTTAGTATATACGTGATTTTGTCATAAGCGAGAAGACACCATTATCAGTGGAAAGACTCACCAGTTTAGGAAGCACCGTAAACGCTATGTAAGTTGCCATATGCGGAGAGATGAGAGATGGGCAAGCCCTTTCAATGGATTCAAAGGATGATAATGCAATAATAGTAAAGGTAATATCTGACCCTTATGTTAAGGGTCTGAACTAATTCATTGACTTTTCTAGTTTTCATTGTCAATTGCCCTTGAACATATATCATCCACTTTATCATTGAGCACTTACAGTGAAACCTACACCACCCATATCCAGTAATGGCATTGAGCAAAAATGGAAAATACCTATACATATATATATATATATATATATATATATATATATATATATTTATATAAAATGAGGAACTTGTGGCAGGCTTCTCATAAAGTCACAAAATAGTTCAAGAATACCTTGAGTAGTCTATAAAAGACAAAAAAAAAAGGTGCTTTCCTTAAGATTCTTTTTCTTTCTGAAGATTCCAGTGTATTTTCATAAGTGTTACATATGGGCAATAACTTAGTATTTTTACATTTTAAAAAATAGGTTGAATGTGTCATATAGTATTAACCCTTGTCAGTTGAAATTGTTCAGATCTTAGAAAGTTGATGGAAACACACAAACTGGACAGGTATGGAGAATCAAATCTTTCACTTGAAATAAATTGTTTTGTTTTATCTTTTAAACAAAAGTTGTGTAGGAAGAATTCCTAAGAAACAGGATTTCCCATCCATTCACTAAGGCCACTGATTAACTGGGACTTCTTGAAATAGTACTAAATAAATTATTTTCTTTCATAATTTCTATGGTTTGGAGAGGAAATTCTATTGTTTGAACAGGAAATTCCAATGGGAATAGAAAAATCTATGTTGATAATGATTCTGAATTGCCAAATCTGCTCCCCATTTCTCAGTCTTCATCTTTCTTGAATCCCCTTGAAAAATTTGAAGAGAGACTACCCTCTCTTCTAGAGATACTCTAGAAGTATATCTAGAAAAAAACCTCTCTGGGTTTTTAAAGTATCACTCTCCCTACTTTCTCTTACTGCTTCTCCTCAGGCTCCATTGCTTATTCATCATCTATGTTGTATCAATTGACTATCCTGGGTCCACTTCTTTTCTCCCTCTACATTCATAATTTCATTACCTCCTTTTTACTAATGACTCCGAAATCTATGTATCCATCATAGTTTCTGTGATATTCCACGTCACAAACCAAATATGAGGCATTTAATTTTGTGTTCCATAGGTAGCACAAACTAAACATATTCCAAACAGAACTCATCTTCACCACCTCCAACCCTATGCCAAACATCCCTGTTACTATGAAGGGTCCCTTTATCTTTCTAGACATTCAGATTTGCAGCCTCAGTGTCTTCCTGACTCTTCACTCTCATTCAGTCCAAATATTGAATCAGCTCCCAAATCTTTTCATTTCCATCTCCAAAGCATCTCAGTGTTTTCTCTCACCACTCATATATTCACCACTTTATTTCAGGCCCTCATCATCTCTTGTCTGGACTACCACAATAGCTTATTTGGTGTCCCTACACCAAGTCTTTCCCCACTCCAATGCATCTTCCATGTAGCCACCAAAGTGCTTTTCCTAAGGTCATCATCTTCTCCTCTGCTGCATGGAGTAAAATCCTTAATACTTCAGTATTAAAGCATTTACATCTCTTCACAATTCAGAAACTGCATTTCCAATTTCCTTATCCATTAACTCAACCTCCACTCCACCAACCCCAACAAACTCCATAGTGGCCTACTTGTCTGTACTCATGTTCCATCTCTTTTGCACTTGCTGTTCCCCATGCCTGGAATGCATTTATTACTCACCTCCAACTTTCAGAATCCCTGATTTCTTTCAAGACTTAACTGAATGTCACCATCTTTCCATATGTAGGTCCTGATCCTTTCAGCTCCTAGTGCCTTTTACTTCCAAAATAAATTTGTCTTCAATTGCACATAATATGCACATAGTTATACACATTGTCTCCCTCCATTAGAATGTAAACTCCTAAAGACATCAACTGATTTCATTTCTGTCTTCTGTCCCCATTGCCTAGTCCAGTGTCTAATATGTAGTAGGCTTTTTAATAAATACTTGTTTCTCAGTCAGGTAACTGATTCCTCTTGGCTCTCTGTTGTCTACTAACTAAAGTCCATTCCCTAACATGACATTCAAGATCCTCCACAATGTGGCCCCTTGATACTTTTCACTCACTACTTTACTCACATCATATTTTCTACACAAGATATACAGGACAACTCTGTTCCCCATCCACATTCCATGTTTTGTCACCCTCAGACTTTGCTCAGAGTGTTTCCTATTTCTGGAAGGTTCTCTTCTCCATTACCTCCTCTTAAAATTCTCATTCTTTAAGAGATAAAATCATGATGGGAAAATAATTCTTCAAGTGAAAAGCTTAACTACAAGGAGATGTGTGTATATCTAATACCACCCTTCATGTTCAGGAAATTTTTATTTCTAATATAAATATCAAGAGATGTAACCCACATGTAATTCTCAATAATTTCTAAGAGGTTAAAGGAATCCTGAGTCTAAAAACTTCGAGAACCTATGTTTTAGAGCAATAAAGAACCTTCCTGATTTTGGGAATCTAAAGTCTTCTTATAAATTAATAAGGCAGGATAGTGTCATTTGACGAGCAGTGGACCTGAAGTCAGCGGGACCAAAAACGTGATAAAATAGGTTTTTATTGATGCCTTCCATTTTTTACATCATTGTAGTTATCCCCAGTATCCTTCCCAGGGAGTCATCCTATATAAGAAATAATCTGTTTTTAAAGACAAGAGAAGAAAAAAATCAGCACAATTAATGAATGCCTTGAAAAAGTCCCAAATAATGCAATATGTAACACTTGTGGACCTCCCATCTCCACAAAGAGGTTGTTTGGGGTATCTTTTCATTTTGAGAGTGTTTGCTTTTAAATCATGCTTTTATAAATTTGTTGTATTCACTTTTGATTTGTTTTTCTGTTCGTGATCCTTTCCATATACATTGTTGTATTTCCTGTGTTGTGTTGCACTGTGTACTCTCTTCTTAGTTCTGCTTACTTCACTGCATCAGTTCATGAAGATCTTTCCATGATTCTCTGTATTCGTCACATACATCAGTTCTTATAACACAGTAATATTCCGTTACATTCCCGTATCACAATTTGTTTAGCCAATGGATGGGCATCCAGTTTGTTTTTCCATTCTTAGCTATCACAGAAAAAGTACTGCTTAAATATTTGGTATATGAGAACTTTCTTATCAGTGATTTCCTTGGGGAATAATGTTATAATCCTTTATATGTTGAAAGAAATGAATTTAAATGGAAGCATTTAGTAGTCAAATAGAGTTGTTTGAATTAATGTTTAATGTCCAGTAAACATTAACTAAAATTTATCGGTGAGGAAACAGTAGTAGTGATCTGAATCAAGATTACAGCCTTAAAATTTTTACATGGGCATGATATCTACCATGTGTAAGAATTAATTGAGTTTTTGAGGAAAGATGTAAATAATGGGCTGCTTTGCATGCAGTATGTAAAACCTTGTGGTGAGACTAGTATTTACAATAATTATTTGTGTCTGGATTCTAAAGAAGTTCCTTTTTCCCAAACTCAGTTCCATAAACTCTTTTGAAATAGTTGCCAGTTACTTCCAAGAAGAGGAACTGCTTAAAGGTCATCATTCTTCAGCAGAGCTGCCCAAAGTCAAAAGGAAAAAAGGAAGAAAAAAAGGGATCTTGTGCATGGTGATCCTGGAATACCAAAGTTCCAACTATTGCCTGTGAGAAAAATCTGGGAAAAAAAAGGTTAATATCATGGAATTATGTATATATCATGAAAAGACTTTAAAAAGTTAACCAATGGATGTACTTTCTTAAGGTGGGATAATACCTGGGAAATTTCAGACATTTAAACATTTGAACTTTAATTTTTTTTTTAATTTATTTACTTGCTTTCACTTTTCAATATACTTTCAATATAATCTTCCTTTGTTAACAAAGTACACCTAAGAAAAATGAACCAACCTGACCATGTCTGACAGTCTATAACCCCATTTCATATCCATAGTGCATTACCTTTCTACCAAGAAGGTATATTTTATCCTCAGTCATCCATAACCAAGATTCATGAGACTTAAAAATTTTTTCTTATTTTTATTGATGCCTTTTATTTTTACTTTTAATTCATTTCAAACATATCCTTTTCTCACATTTCCCTTACCCAGTGAGCAATCTTTTATAACAAAGATTTTTTAAAAAAAGAGGGGGGAGAAAGCATTTCAACAAAACCAACCAACACATTAACTATATTAATAATATATGTCATATTCCACATCCGAAGTCACCCACTTCTTAACAGGGGAGGCAAGTACATTTGCTTAACACTTTTTCAATGGCCTGGCACTTTATGAAAGAAATTCAAATACTGACTCTACTTTCTAGCTGAGAGACCCTGAGCAAATCAGTCCATCTCTAAGAGCCTTGGTTATTCTACCTGTAAAAGCAGAGATAATAGTATTTGTATTACATTCCTCATAGAATTGTCATAAAGACCAAAAGAAAGAATGTCTGTGAAGTGCTATGCAACTAAAAACTTCCACAGACGTAAACAATTTTTTGTTTGTTTGTAATCCCCCGTGAAATAGGATATTCATTAAAGGATTTACTCCTATCCTAGTGGTAGGAACTGGGATTGCAAAAAAACCAGACAAGACAGTCTCTGCCCTCAAGGTGCTTACAATACGGTGGGGGACAAAGACATGAAGGGAAGACAGAAGTAAGACTGATTCAGCAATATTTAAAGATATGTGAGAAGTGGTCTGGAGGCCTGGGACCAGGTCCAGTATGATAAGGCAAAAGTTCACCTAGCGGAGCCAGGGGACTCAGAGTCCAACATTACAGTTAGGAGGAGGGAGAAATGATATTCCAGTGGAGAAAGGCTGGAATAGAGATGTCCAGGAAAAGCAATGGAGACCTTGGCCCTGGTAACAAAATCTCAGAAAGAGTAATAAATTTACTTATGGTTACGTAGTCTGGAAAAGGCAGAGCAAACACACACACACATGCACGAGTCTAAAGCACTACAAGAGTATTTGATTTATACCACAGTTTCATTATTTCTTTTAAATCACAGCATTCATTACAATTTATAGCTTCAATAAGGTCTCTGTCTCTGAATTGAAGAATGCTGTTAACAATTAAAAGCCACCGATTATCCTTCCTAGGGTTTACTTTACTGTGAGATGCAAACTTTTCCCTCTTTAGAGAAAGGAAAACTGAGGCTCCAAGGTGAGCTGATTTGTCCAAGGTCTGCAGCTAGAAAGTGGAAAGTCAGGTTTGGAACTCAGATTTTCTACTCTTTGTAAAGTTCCAAGCCATTGGAGAAGAGTTAAGGAACTACAAGTTCTTTCCTTTGGAAGATTGTGAATGTAGAGCAGGCATGGAGAACCTGCAGTCTCAAGGCCACATGTGGCCCTCTAGGTCCTCAGACCTTTTGATTGAATCCAAACTTCACAGAACAAATCCCCTTAATAAAGAGATTTGTTCTATAAAACTTGGGCTCTGTCAAAAGACTGCACCCAAGGACCTAAAAGGCCACATGTAGCCTCAGAGTCGCAGGTTCCCCACCCCTGGTGTAGAATATTACATATGTTATCAGATACAACGGTCAGCATGTTAGCTGGTTCACCAAAATCTGGAGTGTGATTGGAGAAGAGGTAAAGGGCTCGGTGCAGACATGAAACTTATAAAACAAAGGAGAGGGACTGAGAAAGAAGGAAATGAAAAAGAAGATATTTGCATATTGCTTCCTGAAATTGTGAGAAACTATGCACAGCAAAAAACCCCTGAGAAACAGGGAGGAATGTAAATACTGGAATTGCACTCTAAAGATTGATAGCAGCATAAATTAGTCACAGGTAATCAGAATTATGCACTTAAGCTATTTTAACTAATCAATAAGTATTGCTGAATCTCTCCTATGCAATAATCAAGACAAACATTTATCAAGCACTATTAAGGGCAGGGCATTAAGTTAGAACTGGCTTTAAAAAACAAAAATAAAACAGCTCCTGCTCTCAAGTAGTTAACAATGAAGGGATACAATCAAGGGACTGTAGAAGACAAAAAAATCATAATAACCCACAGTTTTAAAGTTTACTATAAACAGTATTATTAAATATGATCATGAAGCACATTATCATTATATTGGTAAAATATGTAAATTGATTTACAAATCTTCAAGCATTATAGATATGTGAACCATTTTATTATTATTAATAAAAGCCCAGAAATGTGAAAATATGTTAAATATGAATGTATGTGTATAGGGTATATTAGATTGCATGCTGTCCTGGGGTGGCAGAGGGAGAAAATTTGGAACTCAAAATCTTATGGAAGTGGATGTTGAAAACTAAAAATAAATGAATTAATATTAAAAATAATAATATATGTTTGGTAGAATTCATTTGCAAAAAATAAATAAGTAAAAGTATATAAAACAGAAATGCGGGCTGCAGAGCCATAGACTTGAACCCTAAAACCTTAGAACTGAAAGGGGATTTTGAGATTATTTAGTTCAGCTTCTTTTATCCCTCTGGTGATTTCTGGTCTCATCAAGGAGATAAAACAGATGAAAATTTCATTGAAGGAGCAAGCAACCTGGGCTCAGCACGACATGAGAGGGAAGGAGACTAAGTGTTCTTTGACAAAAAGAACCTGCCTCATCTCTGCCTCTGGAACCCCTATCTCCCTTCAAGGTTCTGATCAAATGCCACCTTTTTCAAGGGGTATTTCCTGATTCTCCCAGTTGCTAATATCATGTGTATATTGTGTATGTGGGTATGTGAATATATGTGTATATGTTTATTTGTGTGTATATGCTTGCATATGCATGTGTAAGTATGTATATGTGTGTTTGTATATGTATATGTATATTTGTGTGTGTTTATATATGTATATATGCAAGTATATGTGTATATATGTATGTATGTACATATAAGTTTATGTATGTGTAAGTATATATGTATAAATGTTTGCATTTTAATTTTTGCACATATATAAGATTCATTTTGGAATGGAAGTTAGCCTTTTAAGGTTAAAAAGAGTTTTCCACAAACTGCACTAAATTTATCAAATGTACTGACAGTTTTGAGTGATGACACCCACTATATATGCTGTTTACTTTGGAACAGATGATGAAAATAAACTCAACTTTTGAGAGGAAGGATGGTTTAGTAGAAAAAGTAATGGCATGGGTAGAACCCATATAAGAATTGCAGGCCTTTGGGGAGAGGTGGGGTAGGGAAAGGGAGAAAAGTTAAGACTTATGGAAGTGATTGTTGAAAATTGAAAACAAATTAATTAATTTTTTTAAAAAAGCTAAAGGAAGGAAAGAAAAAAAAAGGGAAATGGAGTTAGAGTCAGGACATCTGAAATACAGATCTTGTCTTTGTCATTGCCTACCTGTGTGATCCTGGACCGACCCTCTGTTTGCTCACTTGTAAAATAAAAGGGTGTCAAAAAAATGTTTCACCTAGTCCCACTTTCTGTCATTCAGTGGTTTCTCCCCATTGCAGTTTAGAAGCTGCTGTTGGGAGCTGGGCTGATTGATCTCTGCCTTCTGTGACAAGAAGTTTAGGAAGTGAGAAGAGTCAATGGATGAGAGGATGGGCCTAGACAAATAAGAATATGTATCAGCAGGGATTGGGTTCAATTGCTAGGAAGAGTTCTTAGGCCATATTCTGCAGTACACAGTTGTATTGTGCAGCAATCTTATTTGCTGCAGCTTTATTTACTTACAGTTTGGTTTAGAAATGACACAGAATCTCATTTTATATACATATATATATATATGTGTATATGTGTGATATACATACATATATACACACACATAGAGACATCTACATACATATAGTACTAGTATTTACATTATACTAGTCTCAGTCAGTAAGTCCCAATACTTATGTCTCAGTCAGTAAATCTCAAGTTATGCCACAATCAGTAAGTCTCAGTAGGTGTGTCACAACCTTATCACAATTGATAAGCACTGATTGGGCAATTATCTACATGTGGATCACATACATGTGGCTGGGGAGTCCCAGGTCAGCCTCCAGAGTCTTGATGGGATAATCCTAAACTATGTGTCAGTACGAAGTGGGGAAAGCGGGTAGGGGCTACTCCTGAAGATGGCTCAGGACTACTCACCCTTAGTAGTTCCTTCTAATCAAGAAGGCATTTTGCCAATTAAATGTGTGACTGGTGAGAAAGGAGCTGTTTTCAAAACATCCTTGAGAGCATTTCTGTTTAGGAATGTCTCATTCTGGAAGGCATGGCCAGCCCTCCCTGGTAGCAAACATCACAAACCAACTTTTGTCTAGGAATAAGATTGGAGTCAAATTGCACAAGATCAGAATATCCTAATGAATTTATGCATCACAACAGTATACACAGTAAGATCTTGAAGACCCATTAGATAGTATTGAAATGACACCTAAATGTCTGTGAGGGTCAGTTAATTACTTTTATTAGCAAGCTGTGTCTATTCAATCAATTCTATTAAGAACCCAATATTAAAATTATCTTTCCTTCCCTACTCAATAAACCCCAGTGTCTCCCTTTTGCTTTGGGATCCAATATAAACTCTTATATAAACCCTTCAAAATCCAACTTGCTTTGTTTAGCATTCCTGAAGTCCAGCTATTCTGAAGTCTGCTATCTGTCCACCCAACCTCCCAGTATAGATGATCTTGGTATACATAGATTTGACCCTTTCCTGCCAAAAGACCTTCCAAAATAATGAATAGTAAGTAAATCCATTTATCCTAGTATATAGAAAACAGAAATCAGATTATAATATACCAGAAAATACATAGAGTAAATGAGTTCTTTGGATTAAAGCAAGATAGGATCTCAGCTCAACCAAGAGAGAAGACTTTATCTTGTCCAACAGGAAATTCCCTAAAGTTTCTAGGGAGACAAATTGGAAATCAGGGACATGTTGAGGATCTGACTTTGCTTACACATTCACAGATTCTAAAGTCTCATAATAGCAAGCACACTAGCACACCCAGGATGACCTACTAGCACAGGTTCTTTGATCTGCTTTTAAAGGAAAGTGTTCAAAAAGAGGTGAACAATTCTATTTTTAAATACATTCACTAGTTTAGGGGAAAGGTCAGCACCCTGAACTTGAAGAAAATACAAACAGAGAAAATAGAAACAGAAAATACAATCTGAGAAATTAGCATAAAGACCAACAAACAGGGCTCCAGCTATCGGAGTAAAGCAATATTGCTATACACTTTACATACATCACTGTATCAAGGGAGCACAAACATCTGGTGGTTAGAGGGTTCTGAACATACACTCAGAGTCTCAACCAGAAAATCAAAAGATCCTTCTCATGAGTGAACCCCCAAAGCAAAATAGCAACTCAGAGTATATATACCAAAAGGCATCACAACCCTCCTGACTCAGTGCCTAATCAACTTAGTACCAAAAGGTGTGGAAACCTTTCCACATGCAAGTTCCTCCTTAGATAAGTCCCTCCCTCAATGGACTCCACATGAAGAAAGGGGAAGATCTTAATATCCCATTAACATTACAAGTCTGTCTTTCTTTCCACGTGTCTGGAGTTAGTTTCTAAAAGTTTGGCACAACATATGTCCTCTCTCAAAGAAGGAATGTCTCTCCTCTCCAAAGCTCTAATATCAACTCCACTCCTCATGGAAGCTTATAACATTCAAAATTCTTTCCACCAAATGGAGGTTTCCTACCTGGACTAACGAATATTTCATATATACTTGTACACAAAAATTTGCTCTATTCCCACCCCAAATAAAGTAAGCTCCTTAAGGTCAGACACCTTCATTTTTGTCTAAGGAGCTCCAATACTTATTGATTAATTCTATTTGTATCCAAATTCATTGTTGACAAAAAGAAAAAGAAGGGTAGTTTTTTAAATTTCTTCTCATCCTCCAATCTCAGTTCAATAAAAACAAGTGGCAATCTGCCTATAAATTCAGTTCCCATCATCATAACCTTTTTTCTGTGAATACTAACATTGATTTAAAAAAAAAAAATTTCACAACTCTCAGATTAACCACATGAAGGTTTTTTTAAACTCTAGTTTAACTTTTTTTTTGGTCACTGTTTTTCCCAATGGTTATAGTCTTCTGTATGCCATCTACAATCATGAGATTGCATGACCCAGGAAGAAGAATTTTCCACCATTGAAACAGGGATTTTCTCTCTTTTTTTTTTTTTTTTGTCAATTATCCTCCCAGACACTCAATCATTTTTTGGTCTCCTAATCCTTACATCTGAGAAGGAACATGGAATAATGAATAAGAGAGCCCTCCTCACTTGTTTTCACTTTCTGTGTCTGATACATATTGATTGGATGATGTGGGCAAATCAGTTAATTTTTCTGAATCCTAGGCAACTCTCTAAGATTATAAATCACAGATACAGATCTTCATTGGTAGGATTTCCCTCACTAGAAGTTTCCTTCACCAATGAAATCACAAGTCTAAACAAACAAAAAGTCAATAAATCTTTAAGACTACATATGCATCCCTGTAGTTCTTCCTTCATAATGTCTTATGTTATCTGGCTACCTAGAGTTTCATTTATCCTCCACATTACAACCAAATTTACTGTCCTGAAACATTCCCCTGCTCAGAAACTATCCTGTGCTCTAGGGGCCAAATGGGATGGCCTTTTGGACTGAAATCTGGCTGGTCTTTTTGGTGGTGGTTTGGGGCAGGGGTGAGGGGTGAGGTGGGATATCTATGTAGATGGGTGGGACAGCTAGCTGCAGTGAATAGAGAGCCATCCCTGTCATCATGAAAACTCATCTTCCTGAATTCAAATTTGGCCTCAGACACTAACTTAGGTAGCTGTGGGCAGTTCATTTAACTCTGTTTGTTTGCCTCAGTTCCTCATCTGTATAATAAGAAGGAGAAGGAAATAGCAAACTACTTCAGTATTTTTGCCACGAATATTCCAAATGGGGTCATGAAGAGTCAGATCTAACTAAACACACACACACACACACACACACACACACACACACACACACAACATACACACAGATGGTTATGGTAAGGATGATGAGTGGGAGTTTGTTTACAGTATGGATATGATGAAGACATAAAATTAGTGAACATAGAGACTTTGATCAAAGCCACCGGAGATCAATAAGTGAGCAAAAGAGTCACATCCATTTGCCTGAAGTCCATTAGTAAAATAGCAATTACTTTCTAGAAAAGTTTAGGCTAAATTCAAGTGCAGGTCCCGGTGGGTAGTCTCAGGTCAACAAGTAGGGTTATATTTCCAGTTCTTTTCATAAATCATAAGATTTCAAACTGAAAGAAACTAAAGGCCTGGAAAGAATCTTAATAAACATCTAGCCTTTCTGCTTCATTTTATAGACCAGGCAAATGGAGCCCTGGGAGGATAGGTGACTATCTTAAGAAAAAAAAAACAGAGTTATGGTTTGGGCAAAGATCTTCTGACTCCAAAGGGCAGATGGGTGACAGTGGATAGAGCCCTGGGCTTAGAGTCAGCATCTTTATCATAACAGTATAGCCTAAGTAAGCCTCCAGCCTTTTTCAGTGGCTTAAATTGGAATCACCTGGTATCACTCAGTATTACCTTTCACTTACGATGTAACAATTCACCAAATTTCCCTATGAAAACAACAATATTTATTTCAATCTCCTTAATTTCCATTTATATGATTTTTATAAAATTTTTGTTTGACCCTCTTACAATCTTATAACAGTTACACACAAATGAGCTTGAGACTATAATACCCTTAAACTCTATTAATCATTTCTCAAAATGATCCTATACAACATTCTTTGTCTTTGAAAACTGGATTTCTTCATACATACATTTCATCAGTTTTTAATTAATAAAAGTTCTGTGTCCCTTTAAGCCATCAGATATCACATACAAATGAAGCATCACCTTTGTCTTTTACAAGGTGATACAGTTCTATTCTAAACTTCTCAAATTCAATCTGAAAGCTATTTTTCTTTATATATATATTTTAGTCATTTTTATTAATTCATGATTTTTTTCTGTTCCTTTTAGCCTTCAAACTATTTATTTATAAAAATAGTAATACCTTATAGCCTTTACCAGTTCATTTAACATTTTTCTTCACACAAAAGTATCTTTTTCTGCCCTGGGTAGTACTTTGTGGCAGTATTTCAAAGGGACAATATAGCACTGTCCCTTTAAAAAGGGACAGTACTTTAAAATACCTTGCAAAGGAAACTCTGAAAGCATAGTTTTCACTTCCTTTTTTTCAACCTATTTATAGATATAAGGAACAGGGTAGGTTGGAGGTATCTTTTTGTGGAGTAGAATATTTGTTTCTCATAGTCATAGTCTAACCATGATGCTTAAACACTGCTTTATAAGCTTCCTTATGGAATTCCTCTGGATTCATGGAGGAGGTAAGTGTTCTAATATTTTTTTTTAATTTGTTATTAGGAGTCTTTTTCTTTTCATAAACTGAATGACCAAGACACTCTGGAAACCGCACTGGCTCTTTTCTTTGTCTCTATAGGATCTATTCCTTATCTTAATGTGTTTCAGGGTAGAGAGCAAATTGAGAGGCATCAAAATAGTAAATTACATCTAGATGTTTATTATATAAATTAATTAGTAAATTACATCTAGATGTCATGTAATTTTGTATTTTTGAAATTAATTTTTTCTTCTCTCAAAGCATTGTCACTTATTACCTCAGTATTTCTGTAAGTATAGTGTAGCCCTTTAATGGTAGTAACCCCATTTTACATATGGGGAAACTGAGGTTGAGTCTTTGCTGGAGCTCTAGATCTATGGACTGTCTTATTTCTGTGTGCACGTATGTGTGTAGTGAAAAGAGGATTAAGTCATGAAAGAAGTGGCATTTTTTACCTCTAGGTGATCCAGTTCACCATGATAAATGACTTCTGTTATTTCCTGAGAATCTTTTGACTTATTACCTATTATAAATAGTTCTCATCCTTTGTTGAAACAAGGTAAGAATATAATCCTTGTTTTTGGTCACAGATTCTTTCCCAAGGGTTGTATTATCTTTTAGTAGGAAGGAAGAAGCAATAAAAAATAAAAAAGATCATTTTCATCAGACACCAGGATCATGAAGAGTCAAACATGACTGAAATGAATGAACAGTAACAATGTTAGGCATTGTAAAAAAATGAAGATCAAAGGATAAAGTTGCCTAAAAACTTGTCATCCTCAAAGGTTTGCCTTCAACATTTATTCTATCTGATCCATGAAGAGTTAAAACTATGTATAAATTTATAAATAAAACTATGTATAAAATTTGACAGATATCAGGATTTGATTACTTTGTTTTTTAAAAAAAATGCATTTATTAAGCACCTGTTATGTGCAAGGGACCATATTAAGCACTGGATATTCAGAGATAAATCATGACAGAGTCCTTTACTTCAAGAAGTTGACATTCTAATGGAGGAAGGAGGGAGGTGAGTGGAAGCACAGAAGAGTAGGATACTAAATATTCTTTTTTCGATTGGGATATCATCAACTCAAGTTTCCAACATGAAAGACACTGCTTTGAGCGGATTTAGTGGAAAAACCAAGGGAAGTAGCAAGTGTGGAGCTACTTTCTACTTCTTATCAATTACATTCATTCACCTTTAGAAACAGCTTGTTATATTTCCCCACTCTCCAGCTCTCCCTGTTTCTTCACTCCCCTATTAACTATCTAGGTCATCACACTATTCTCCCAGTCACCCCGGTTCATAACCTAGGTGTCATCTTGGACTCCTCACTCACCACTTTGCTGGGAATAGGAAGAGGAATTGGGCTTAGAATGGTAGGTGATTTGCAAAAGCTAGGAAGAATTTGAACAGTATTTGAACTCTTTTCTTTCCAATGCTACATCTAGCATCCTATCTATTATGCCTTCAAGCCTGTTACAGCATGTGCTGCTTATATTGTAGCTTTCCATTTGCCAGAGCTAACTTGTAAGCAGGCACACTGATGCTGGGGAAGATGATGATGCTAGCATTTATATGTGGGGGTGTGTGTGTTGATATACGTGTTTATATATGTACATACATACACACATATATACATACATACACACATACTTACATTTTTAAGGATTGCAAAATGCTTTACCTATGTTAATTCATTTGAGCATCACAATCTTTCTCTGAGGTAGGGTTCGTTGTTATCCCTGGATTACAGATGAGGAAACTGAAGCACAGAGAAGTTAAATATCTAGTTACAAAGTGTCTGACACAGAATTTGAATTAAAGTCTTCTTGACTTCAAGTCCTATGCCCCCTAGATGCCAAACTTGGACAGAGGGAATTGACCAGGTCTCTATCAAGAAGCATTGCTAGGAAGATGGAAGAAGGGGAGTTGATAGAAGGGAGGATAGACTGGAGGAAAGGATGGGGTACACACTGTCCTGGGGTGGGGGTGGGAGAGATAGGGAGAAAATTTGGAATTCAAATTCTTATGGAAGGAAATGTTGAAAACTGAAAAAAAAATAAGTTATATATTAAAAAATAAAGCAGGACTAGCCCACAAGCATCATTCCATCCTATCAATCCAAGAGTTATGACCAAAATAACAGATTGGTATTAACCTATTTACTACTACTTAATGCTAGTCATTTCCCTATATTTATTATCTCACATATAAGGATGGTATGACAATCAATAGAGTGACAGGCCTATAGTCAGGAAGATCTGAGTTCAAATCTGAACTCAGACACTCACTAGCTGTGTGACCCTGGACAAGTCACTTAATTCAGTTTGCCTCAGTTTCCTCATCTGTCAAATGAGCTGGAGAAGGAAATGGCAAACTACTCCAGTATCCTTGACAAAAAAAACCCAAATTGGATCATAAAGAGTCAGATATGACTAGAAAATGCTTGAACAACAACAGTGTAGGTCTTATTTGTGCATGGTTGTTTGCATGTTGTCTCCTCCATTAGACTGTGAACTCCTCAAGAGCTGGGACTGTCTTTTGCCTACTTGTGTGTCCTCAACACTTAGCACAGTTGCCCTGACCTATATCTGGCCACTGGATCCAGATGACTCTGGAGGAGAAAGTGAGACTGGCAACTTTGCACAGCCCTGCCTCACTTAAATCCAATTCTCATGCAAGTCATGGCATCACCTCCCTGATATTTGAGAAGGAAGGAAAGCAAGAATAAAAACTTAGCACAGTGGCTGGTACATAATAGATCTTTATAATAAAACCTTGTTCATACAGCTAATCTGATTCTGCTTATCTTGCAGAAAATGTCAGAAACACTTGTGTGGCTAGAAGTTATCACAACCTGTTTAGTTTCCTCAGGCTTTGAGGATCAGCAGCAACGATAATTCGGATGAATTTCCATCACCACACCTTTCATTTACCCCTGCTTCCTGCTAGGAGATGCTCATGTGTTACAGTTTTCAGATCTATTTAAGCAGGTCAATGAGAAGGCACTAAAGTTGGGAGAGGGAGGGGTTTGTATGTTTGTAATGTATGAGTATATAGACAGGAAATATCACAATGGGTTCAGGGAGAAGAATGAGGAAACAAGGGGGGAAAGACTCCAAATAGGAAATGGAGAGGACAAATCAGAAAGCATGAGCAGGGCCTGAAGTCAAATTTAACCTAGCAGGGAACAATGAGGAAGGTAATAACTCCCTGTATTTTCCACATATCTATTAATAATATTATACATTGTGTTATCTGCAAAAAGGTTAAAGACAAAGTTCTTTGAGAAGGTCCATATTTAGAGAATAGACAGCCTGTTCTGGTCCTTAAGCAAATACTGGCAAACCACTTCTGGCTTGTCTCTTACTGCTGTTTTTTCCCTTCCTTTCTTGTTTCAGGAAGCCGACCAGTACAGCAATCTCTGAAACCTCAGAGGGTTGAGTTTCAGTCATTTAATCTCCAGAGTATTTTACACTGGCATCCTGGAAGTGATTTCACCCCCAACAATACAGTCTATTTTGTGCAATACAAAATGTAGGTATTCCTTATAACGTTTGCCTGCCTTGGAAACTCTTTTTTCTGTAGTGCCAAGGAAATGATGATGGATTGGTAGAGAGAGAGTGTGTGCCGATACAAATCTCAGCTTTTGTCCTTTATTACCTATGTGACTGTGGGCAAATCATTTAATCTCACAGGGCCCTAGTTTTCTTATCATATAGCAAGAGGGTCAGACTTGATAGTCTCTTGGGTTCTTCCAGCTCTGAATCCATGATCCAAGGGTCCCTAAGACAATCCTTCCTCAGTCCAGGTAGAATGAAATTGAAGTCAGAAAGAGATAAAGGACCTAGTTCTTGCCATCAGACAGCCAGCAAGCTCTTTGAGTCACATCGGACCATAGTCCAACTGAAGACCACTGAACATGGAAATCAGCTTCTAATTTCAACTTGGTGATTTCCTAGCCTTCTGACCTTGGACAAGACACTCTCTAAGCCTTACTTCTCTCCTCTGTAAAATAAAGGTCATGATATTCACTTTATTTCACAGGATTATTGTGAGGACCAAATAAGAAGGGATGAAAAACACTTCGATAAAACCTCATGGCCCTAAACAAATTTCATTGCTATTATTGTCTAACATCACAGGATTGTTGTTGAGGAGAATGTGAACTCCCCAGTCCCTGGAATCTCACACATATAGGAGCAATTATCAGGACCTCACAGGGTAATGGCCTGGACTTAACAGCCTGTTCCAGGGGTGTGTGTAAACTTCAAATTGTCCCACAAGAGCTGATTGTTAAATTTTCATTGTGAGCGCTTCCACCTCAGAAATCAGCAAACATTATACATTATGTATGTGTATATATATATATATATATATATATATATATATACACATACATAATATATATATATACATACATAATGTATACATTAAACATTATATATTTTTCTTTTGTTGATTATCTAGATGTAAGAAAGTGATGGAGAAAAATGTTAATGGGACAGACTAAACTTAATAGATGTTCAAGTGCTTTTCTTTTTCTGAGAGACAGGTGTTAAATATTTACCAGCATATCCCTAGCTAAATTTCACTTTTTACACTGGAGACAGGGTGGAGGAATTATACAGGTGGAGTAGCAGTGGCATGGATATTTCCCTAGAGATTATGGAATCACGGACATTTTCCAACCTGCCTTATTGAAGTAGTTCAAACTTAGAAACTCCCTAACCCTACCCCTCACCCTCAGGCCTATAAATTCAAAACAATCTGGTTTCAGAAATGGCAAAAACCTATTTTTTTTAGACCTCATTGCTTATCATCATTTCCTGTAACTTAGGAACTCGTAACCTAAATTTGTGTCATAAATACCTTTGGCTGTCTGGCAAAAACCTATAGATCCCTTCTCAGAATAATGTTTTTAAATGAATAAAATAATAAATGAATAAAATAAAATACATCGGATCGCTAAAAAACCCAATATGTTGAAATATGGTTATCAAAAAATTAATAAAACAAGGTCATAGACTCTAGGTTAAGAACTCTTAAGTAGCCCATTAAGACTGCATTCAGTCAGATAGTCTCTGTATGTACTCAGCTACATCCAATTTTCATTTCTTGGGGTACAAGACTTTGGTCTTTCATAGTCTGCCCAGATTCAGTTTTCTAAATATACCATCTATGTCAGTGCTTCGAAGTGTTTGACTTGAAGAAATACAACTTAGTGGTAGTTAATAAAGAATCTAAGTACTTAAGATGGCTATATTTTTATTCACTGAGGAGGGAGGTAATTGGGATGTTAATTAAAGGAGTCTACAGGCAGCAATACAAACTGGTATATGGCTCTCTCTAGCTTTGCTGTTTTTACTTCTGCGGACTTCTGCGGACTTAACCGAAGTCTTTATTTTTATGACCTTAAGACTGCCAGGACGTTCTTTCTCTCAGACTCTGATTTCCTGATTCTCATTGATTCAGACCCAAAGTAGAAAGTAATGAACTTGGAAGCTGCTGGTAGCTTCAGACACATTTCAAAGGTTTCATCATACCTGTCAGAGGCAGAGCTGTACAGTTACTTTGGTCTCTTCTGGGTCTTCAAACCTCTTACATCTATACTGTCATAATCCTTAGTCGAAAATAACCTGGATATTTGTCTCTTTGAGGGGATGGGGAATAACAGATAGAATGCTGCAAAGTTTCATTTAAAATTAAGCAATCTGTGAATGTCCAATGAGTTTTTTTTTTATAATTTATTTAACTTTTTACATTCATTTTCACAAGATTTTGGGTTCCAAAATTTTCTCCCC
>CM053770.1:417774947-417811835 GCA_028658325.1 Potorous gilbertii | reverse complement strand
TTCACTGTGTTTCTGCGCAGCTTCCACTGTTCCAGAATTTGTCAGGAGTTCTTTTTAGAGGGAATCTATGGGCTGTGGGTTCGGACCTAGCATAGGTGAATCTTTCTACTCCGCCATCTTGGCTCCGCCCCCCCAATGAGTTTTCATGTGTACTGTGAAATAAAACAAACACACATCTCTTTTTTTTGAAACTATTGATATATTTTGCTTTTGCATCACTTTTATTTCCAAATATAGCCTTCTCTCCCTCTCTTCTTCTTCTCCCCTTCCCAGAAAGTCATTCTTTGTAACAAAGAATAAAACAGTGAAAATAAAAAATGCAGTGCAGCCAAACTAAGCAACACATCAGCTGATTTTGCCAGTATGTGTAATGTTTTACAGCTGCAGTCCCTACCTCTACAAAGAAGGGAGAGAGGCTCATTTTCTCATCTCCTCCTCCAGTTTGAATATTATCATTACACAGCATTCAGTTTCATTTTTTTATGTTGTTCTTCAAAAATTTATATTTTTGTAGTCATTGTGCATATTGTTTTCCTAGTTTTGCTTACTTCACTCTGCATCAGTTCATACAGGTTTGCCTAAGCTTTTCTATATTCTTCCTTCTAATCATTTCGTATGACATATTAATGTTCCATTATATTCATGTATCACAATTTGATCCATTCATTCCTCAGTAGATGAGGATCTATTTACCAGTTTCTTGCTACTACCAAAAAAATGTTGCTATGAATATTTTGGTGACCTTTCTATCTTTGACAGTCTTAGGGATATGACTTACAATGGGATCTCAGGGTCAAAAGATATGGACAGTCAGTCATTTTCTTAGCATAATTTAAGATCACAGGGATTAATCATGGCATCAACAGCAGTATATCAGTGAACCTGTCTTTTAACAACCTCATTGACGGTGACCCTCTCATTTTTATCATCGCAGCAAAGTTGCTGGGTGTGAGGTAAAACCTCATGGTTGTTTTGATTTACATTTCTCTTATTATTGGTGATTTGGAGTATTCTGTCATTTATAGCTTGCAATTTTTTGAGAACTGTTTGTTCACATCCTTCAACCATTACAGAATGGCTCGTATAAAGACCTGTCTTTTAAAAATAAATTTTTTTTCAATGAACAAACATCAATTTCAACACTCTCTCCATTGAAAGCAAGAACAAAACCCTTGTAACAAATACGTCTGGTCACATAAAACTAATTTTTCATTGTCCGTATCCAGAAAATGTTTCATTTTGCACCCAGAATCCATCATTTCTTTGTCAATACGTGGGTAGAAGATTTCATCACGTGTCCTTTCAAATCATGGTTAGTCTTTGAGGTGATCAGAATTCCTAAGTCTTTCAAATTTGTTTGCTTGTTACAGTGTTGCCATTATTGTAGTACTCATTTTACTCACTTCCTCCTCCATTGTTTCATACAACTCTTTGAAGTTGTCAAAGGGAAAACTATCCCTTTAATTTTTTACTATAATGCAGTAGTATTCTGTTACATTAGTATACCAAAATTTGTTCAGGTATGCCCCAATCGACGTGCACTCCCTTTGATTCCAGTTTATTGTTAATAGCAAAAGTGCTACTAAACACATTTTTGTGCATGTGGGTCCTTTTCCTCTTTCTCTGATGTCTTTGAAATATGGACTTAATGGTGACGATAGGTCAAAAATCATCCATGGTTTAGATATTTTAGGAGGCGTAGTTCCAAAATGCTTTACAAAATGGTTGTACCAATTCATAGCTCTACCAACAACATACTAATATGTCTCTTCTAATATATCATCTCCAGTATTTATCATTTTCCTTTTTTGTCTTCTTTGCTAATTTCATTTCTCTGATTGTTAGGAATTTGAGGTATTTTTTTTTTCATATAACTATTGGTAGTTTAGATTTCTTCCTTAGAAAACTGCCTGTTTGTACAAATTCTTTGATCATCTGTCAATTGAAAAATGACTTTTTCTTGTATACTTGTATCAATTATTTTTATACCTTGGAGATGAGACCTTATCAGAGATATTTGCTGCAAAGATTTTTTTCTTCCCTATTACCTATTTCCCTTTTAAATTTTAACTGCATTAAAACATTTTTTTTGGAAGAATGTTATTTTTTAGTAGGGCCAAATGCTTGTCTATACTACAGACGATGGGATATGGGAAAACAGGCACATTGATGCACTGCTAGTGGATTTGTAAATGGATACAACTATTCTGGAAAGCAAACATAAAAAGTTACTAATTCATGTCCTTTGACCTAGCAATTTCATTGCTAGGCCTATATTCAAAAGAAATCAAAAAAAGAAGAAAGGCTTATTTGTGTACAAAAATATTTATAGCACTTCTTTTTGTTGTGGCAAAAAACTGGAAACTAAGAAGATAGCCATCAATTGGGAAATGACTGATCAAATCATGGCAAATAAATATAACGAAATTTTTGCTGTTCTGTTGCTTTGTCATATCCAATTCTTTGTGACCCCATTTGGGGCTTTCTCGGCAAAGCTATTGGAATGATATGCCGTTTCCTTGTCCAGTTCATTTTACAGATGAGGAAAATGAGGTAAACAGGGTTAAATGACTTGCCCAAGGTCACACAGCTATTAAGTATGTAAGGTCAGATTTTAACTCAGGAAGATGACTCTTTCTGACTCCAGGCTAGGTACTCTATCCACTATACCACTGAGCTTCACTCTGCTAGGGCAGCTAGGTAATGGAATATTATTGTACTAAAACAAATGGGGGAAATCAATGACTTCAGAGGTCGTGAAAGTATATATGAACTAATAGCTGTTGAAGTAAGCAAAATCAGAAGAAAAATTTATGCTGTAACATCAATATTATAAAAACAAAAAATTTTGAAAACTTTTACAAAATGATAAAGAATGAAATGAGCAGAACTCAGAGAATATTTTATACCATAACAATACTGTAAAGATACACAACTGTAAAAACTGTGTTTAATGCAAATAACTATCCATTATTACAGAGGATGCTCCCTACCTCCTGACAGAGAGATGATTAATTCAGGTTCAGAACAAGATATATACGGATATAGATACAGATATTTAATACAGACAATAAATTTGTTTTGTTTGATTATGCATGTTTGTTGCACAGAATTTGTTTATTTGTTTTTCTAAAGTCATGAGGGTAGAAGTGAGAGGAAGTAGATATCTATTCATTTAAAAATTAAACTTTAATTTAAAAATCCCTGACATTAAATGGCAACAAAATTCAGATTAAACAGGATAGACAATCCAACAGTAACAGCACTGAAATTTTCCTTTCTTTTAATGTATAGTTCCATATACCTCTAGTTGTAATTATTCTTTATTGTTATTTTGTTTAACTGCTTTCAGGGAGAATTTATGTTTATCTGCTGTGTTAAATCAAAATTTATCACTAAAAAAGTACAGTCTCTAAAGAACAAAAATCAAGAGTCACACAGAGGAAAAATAAAGGGACATGGTAGCGGATGTGAGGGGACTAACATGTTAACAAATGAAAATTTGCACAGAGAACTGAATAAATTATGCTGTTAGATACATGACCCAGAAGAAAAAAAAAGATGAGTCACATAGCAAGAATGAAGGAAAACTGATGGACATCTTATACCATGGATTATTATCAAGTCATTTCAAGGCATGGAGAAAAAGGTTCTTACTTTACTGGTGGAAACCCCCCATGTGCTGTTTCCTTGGCAAAGATGCTCAAGTGATTTGCCATTTCCTTCTCCAGTTCATTTTACAGAAAATTGAGGCAAACAGGGTTAAGTGTCTGTGCCCAAGGTCACACACCAAGCTGCCCATTGGGGTGTATATGGATCCTGACAGGAAAATTAATTTTAATATTGTTAAATAGGCAGTAAGAGAAGCCCCTCCCTCCAAAGAATCCTAGAAATGTTATTCCATTCCTGCTTTTAAGGCCCTTTGCACTCAATTAAATTTAGAGTAGTCTCCACCCTGGGAACTTACGAACTTTGGAATGTTTAGCTGTTTATCCTGTAAACACAACCCTCTGGTGCTAGCCGCAGTTCCTGAAAGTGACTCCTAGGGTCCTTGCTTCCTTATTTGGGGCAAATAGGACCATGAAACCAAAATGAAGTGGATTTTCTTGCTCAGATTGTGAAAGGTAGCTGGAAGCTTCGCTCCTCATATGACTTTCCTCCCCTTCCCCTCCCCAGTATTTTTTTTTCCTCCTGAACTTATAAAAACCTTTCTAAAAGTTTCTTGATGGGCACGCATATACCCAGATTCATGGTGGTATCCCAGACATGAGACCCTTTTGGTCTAGATTAATGATACCTTTTCCTTCACTTATGAGGTTGATTTATTTTGGGACCTGACATTTATAATGACAGGAAAACCTGTCAGCCCTGTGAGAGAGAGTGCGTATCTGCTGTCCAAGGACCAACCTAGCTAACTTTGGAGGAGAGGTTAATTTCTAGGTTAACTAGAGAACAATAGTTGGTTACAACTTTTCTTGAAGACCCCCTAATAGTCCAGAGGGGTCATTATCCACATCAGAAGACAGAGTACTAATAGCGACAAAGCAGTGGATCCTTGAAGTATTAACACATTGGAGAAAAGACATTTGACTTTCTCTATTCTCTCCACTTTCTCATATTTCTACCTAAATGAGGCAGGTAGCACAGTAAAGCAGCTAGGTGGTACAGTGGATAGGGTACCAGGCTTGAAGTTAGGAACTGTCATCTTCTGAATTCATATCTGGCCTCAGACACATACTGTCTGCATCCCCTGGGCAAGTCATTTAACCTCATTTGCCTTAGTTTCCTCACCTGTTAAATGAGCTGGAAAAGGAAATGGCAATCCACTCCAGTATCTTTGACAAGAAAATCTCAAATCGAGTCATGACGAGCTGGACCTGACTGTAACACCAAAATGTGGCACAGAGGATAGAGTTGGGCCTGGAGTCAGGAAGTTTCATCTTCCTGAGTTCAAATCTGGCCTCAGACATTTACTAGCTATGTGACCCTCAGTGTGTCACTTAACCTCACCTATAAAATAAAGATAACTTCACCTCCCTCCCAGGGTTGTTGTGAAGATTCAATGATAGAACATTTGTAAAGTATTTAACACAGTACTTGGCATATAGTAGGCCCTACCTCAATGTTTATTCCCTTCTCTTCCCTTCCTTTTCCTTCATCTTGCCCCTAGACAAAGAGCTAGTAAATTCTTTCTGGCAGCTGATAGTTTAGAAAAGAAAACGGTATCATAGATTGTGAACTGGAAGGGAGCTAAAGAGGTTCATTTGTTCTAAAACGCTCATTTTGCAGAGGAGGAAGCAGAGAGTGAGAGAGATTAAACACCTTGCCCAACATCAGAAATCACAAGGACCAGTGCCAGAAATTTGAACTCAGATCCTATGCCTCCAAATCCAGTATTTCTTCCATTCCATCTCAAGGGTCCCAACCCTCAAAATGCAGAAGTCCAAATGACCTCTCAGTGGGCCAGAATTGGAAGGCTGGAAAACAGGTGGAATCCTTCCGAATCATCTCAGGCCGTTACTGCAGTGCTAATAATATTTGCAGAATGGCTTTCAACTTGCCAGGAGGGAAAGCAGTAGTCATCTAGAAAAGGGAAAAAAAATGTAGGTTTTGAGGGTTGTTATTTGTTGTTGTGGCTGTTTATTTCCCTCTCTCTTCTATAGTTATGGGCAGAAAGAATGGACAAACAAAGAGAGCTGCTGGGGCATCCGTGAACTCTTTTGTGACCTGACAAATGAAACCTCAGATGTACAAGAACCTTATTATGGAAGGGTGAAAGCTGCCTCTGCGGGCATGCATGGTAACTGGAGTATGTCAAAGAGATTTACTCCTTGGTGGGAAAGTAAGTATATTGGATAGCCTCTGTTTATTGTTATTTCTGCAGCTCTGCAGAAGAAAACAAGTATTGGTTCAGTATCTACTATGTGCCAGGCACTGTACAAGGATATGTATAAATATTATATATTTTATATATGCATATGGAATATGTAAATATTACCTTTTGTTATAAATATCACAACAATCCTGGAGGTCAGTACTATTAATATCTCCATTTTACAGTCGAGGAAACTGAGGCAGGCAACGTTTAAGTGATGTGCATGCTCAGGATCACATAGCTAGTGTCTGAGGCTGGATTTGAACTCAGGTCTTTCTGACTCCAAGCCCACTGTTTTATCCACTGTGCCACCTAGCTGCAAAATCATCAAAAGAAAAATGTATGCAAAATTTTAACACCAGCAGAAGCACCAAGAAAAAACAGGAATTTTCAAAACACACTAAAATGGACAATAAACATACTGAAAGAGTTAAAGGAAGAAATGAAATTGGTGAAACTGTCAACAGATGAAATAAAAAGAAATCTATAATGGTTAAGACATTTTAGAATAAAATGATGAAATTCAACAGTTTGCAAATAAAAAAGGGAAATAAAAACAAAATGATAGGTCACTAGAAAAAGAAAAGAATCCTTTCATTAAAGGACAGAAATAGAACAGGATTCCCAGTGTGGGATATGTGTTTCTCTTTGGGGTACAAGAAGCTTGCCAAAGGGATTGGAGAATGTTATATTTTACTGGGACTATACAGCAAGAACACTGATAAGTGTATGTTAAGAACTTGTTTTCCTCAAGAATCTGGGCTCAGGATCAGGGAGATTCATCTTCATGAGTTCAAATCTGGCCTCAGACACTTACTAGCTGTGTGACCCTGAGCAAGTTGCTGACCCTGGTTGCCTCAGTTCCCTCATTTGTCAAATGAGCTGGAGAAGGGAATGGCAAATCACTCCAGTATCTCCGACAAAAAAAAAAAAAGCCCAAATGAGGTCACAAAGAGTTGGACATGACTGAAAAATGAGAAAATAAAAACAACAACAAAATTAGAAAAGATTAATCAATTTACTGGAATCAAGAGCCTACTCTTATGGATGTCAACCATATTGAATCCTATCTAGTTCTATGATTGTTATGGACTTCTGGCCTCAGTGATCCGAGGATATGTCACTTTCTCTCATTTTACATACATTATCTGTTGCTAAGCCTTGTCAATTTCTCCCTCTATAGCTCTGGAGTCTATACCTCTCTCCCACCTCCCCCTGGCCACCAATTTGGTTCAGGTTCTGCCCTTGCTTCTCCCTCAGACTTCTGCAGTTACCTCCAAAGCAAGTTCCCACTCTCAAGCCTCTGCCCTCACCAGCTCATCCTCCATGCAGCTGTTGCAGTGATACTCCTAAAACACAAGTCTGACCAAGACACTTTGGAACTTAGCAAGCTTAATGAATCCCTACTATTTCTAGGATGAAATATAAACTGTTTTGCTTGATATTTAGAGCCTTTCACAATTTGGATCCAACCACCCTTTCCAGCTTAATATACATTCCTTCTTTCTATGAACTCTGTTCTCATTTTCTTATTCATTTGTTTCAAATGTATCTGACTTTTCATGACCCTATTGGGGATTTTCTTGGCAAAGATACTGGAGTGGTTTGCCATTTCCTTCTCCAGCTTACTTTACAGATCAGGAAACAGACAAACAGGGTTAAGCGTTTTAAAAAGTATCTGAGGCAAGATATACACTCAAGTCTTCCTGACTCCAGGCCCATCACTTTACCCACTGTTTCACTCAGATGCCCATTAACTCTGTGGTACAGCCAAACTGTCCCTTCTTTACTTCCTCATACATAACACTCCATCTCTCATCTAAGGTAGTTATCCCATGAAAGAAATACATTCCTGGCACTTTACCTCCATACCTTAGAATCCCTTCTAAGTTCAACTCAAATGCTATCTCCTATATACATTCATATGACCTTTCTTGTTCTCCTAATTCCTAATGCCAATTCCCATTAAATTGTATATACTTTGTATATGTGATATATATGTATATATATATATATATATGTATATATTTCCCTTGCAGATTATATCCTTCTTGAGGGCATTGTCTTTTTAATCACTAATGTCTAGTACAGTGCTCAGCACATAGTAACGAGTCCTTAACTTAGAAACTTTTTAAAACATTAAAGCCAAAGGTTTTAACTTTCTCTTTGTTCCCACAGTGTTACAAAGAACACAAAATTATCCCTTTGAAAAACAATTTGAAGGATACTGGAGTCTTTTGGGGAGGAGAGTGATGGGGGTGGAACTTGCTTTGTAATTTTGCAACTTTTGGAGCAGGTCCAGATTTCTTTCATCTTGACTTTTAAAAAATTGTTTACACTTTGTTTTGTTTTGTTTTGAAAGTCACATTTTCTAAATAACAAGTCTGTGATGAACTGAAAATATTTTGGGGGTAATTTTGAAACAAGAATTCAGAGTCTCCTCTCCAACAAGCTGGATCATTAGCCATCCCTATTGTGGTTGAAGTGATGCCAGTATCTGCTACCTATGACTCCCATTCTCAAGAGTTTGATAATAATTGACCATTTCTTATAACTTGGCCAAGTGAAGTAATTAAGTCTAGTGAATATACTGTTTTTCCTAATATCCTAATTTTCTTTTTCTTTCTCCAGCAAAGATAGGACCTCCTTCTATCAGTGTGATACAAAGAAACAGATCAATACAATTGATACTTCATGCTCCAAATTCACCCTATAAAAGAAAAAATGGAATAAACATATCAATACAAAGTTACTATGAACCTATATACCGAGTATTTATAATCAATAATTCCCTAGACAAGGTAAGTTGAATGTATGTATCACTTTTGAACTTTCTCCTCAGATAAAGAAATGTAAAGTATTCAAATTCCTGTATGAGTTTGAATTTCATGTGACTTTTTAATCTCCATGTATAACTGATGTGATTTTATTGGAACCATGGTAAACAATGTCTTTGTGAAGTTCACATTACTGTATGCTTTGTCCCCCTTGCATGAAGAAGCAAAAGGTATATGAAGGCAGCAATGACAAGGTTGAAATGGATATGATACCTGACTCTGGTGACTGTGTAGTTGCAGAAATATATTTGCCTGAAATAAACCAAAGCAGTATGAGCACTGAAATCTGTACCTTCATGGCTCCAAGAAATGGTATGCATATTTGATAAGATTGTTAGAATTTGGGTTCTAAGTACGATGTCCCATTTTTTTTAAAATTCATATTCAAGTCTCCTATATTTTACATATCTTTCATGTGGAAAGCTTCACTTGGGGTATGAGAAAAAGTGAGAAAAGCTTTGGAATTAAAAAGGTAGATGAGAAGCAGGTCCCCTTGTGAACCATTCTTTATCGTTTAAACCTTGTACATACAATTGTAAACCTTGTCACCACTAAGAATATCCTTCTAGGAAGGCAAAGCTAGTTTTGAAGGACCAAGAAATAGTAGAGATTTAATAAATAATAATAATATTTGTATATAATTATATATAATAATAAATAAAATGAGTAAATGAAAGTGTGGAGGAATGAATGAATACACACAGCCCTGGAGATTACTCTGGAGCCATCCACCTAAGCTTATTAAACCTGACACACTGGAAAAGATAACTATGGAAATAAAGCTACATACCAGTGACTACACTTAAAAATATTCCCTTCCCCATCACAAAATGTTTCTTTCAAATGAACAGAAATTTGTCCTTCTAACCCAACATGTCAAAGAGCAGAAAATAGGAGCAATTTTCTTGTGTCTTCTGAATAAATTACCAAGAACCTGGATATGGAGAATTAATAAATGTTTCTTTTCTCTTTCCAAAGATACAGAAAACAGCCCTCTCAGGAATGCCAACAGTATGTAAACTGAGGGAATCTGGTATTCCAGAAGGTTGCTCTGACTTGAAGATGGGAGCTACAAAACCCTGGGAGAAATGATCAAGCAAAATTCAAGATTGCTATTTGTCTATCTTTATAAATGCTTACTCTAATTGCTAAAAATGCAGGTGTGAAAATATGAGAGAAAACAGTTAAGTTTGTCATTATTCTGAGAAATCTTCTTAATAAATCTTTTAATAGCTCTTATTTTAAAAAAAATTTTAAAGGGAGAAAGGACCTATTTGCACAAAATTGCTTATAGCAGCTCCTTTGGTTGTGGCTAAGAATTCGAAATCAAGCTGCAGGATATGATTGTGATGGAATAGTATTGTGTTATAAGAAATGCCAGGCAGGATAATTTCAGAAAAACCTGGGAGGAATTACTTGAACTGATACCAGATGAAGTGAGCGGAATCAGAGAATGTCTAAGAAGACAGCATTTAATTCCATCAAAAGCAAAGTACAAGCAAAGCTTAGAGAGATCCTCAGTAAGAAGGCAGATGAAACTCAGTTTTATGCTGATAGGAATAATCCAAAGAGCTTTTATGATTCCCTGAAAGCTATTTATGGACCAAAAACCTATGATGCAGCACAACTACTCAGTGCTGATGGAGCCACATTGATTAGTCATAAGGCCATGATCCTAGAGAGATGGGCTGAACACTTCCATAGTGTTCTCAACAGATCATCATCCATCAATGCGGAGGCCATTGACCGTTTACCTCAGGTTGAAGTCAATCCCTCCTTAGTTCAACTTCCAACTGAAGAAGGGGTTTTGGTGCCATTAGACTCCTTTCATGTGGCAAAGCACCTGGTGCTGATTCTACCCCAGCTGAGATTTACAAGGTAGGGGAACCACCACTGCTCACACAAAAGCTGACTGAAATTTTCCAGGTTATACGGCAAGAGGAGCTTATCCCCCAGGAGACAGTAACAGCAATATTGTACAATGAAGAACTGTGAATAATTTAGCTGTTCTCAGTAACACAATGATCCAAGATAATCCCAAAGGACTAATGATAAAACAAACTACCTGCCTCCAGAGGAAGAACTGATAGTGTCTGAAGACAAACTTGAAGCATGCTATTTTTCACTTTCTTTCATTTTTTTTCTGTCTTCTTGTACAAAATGACTAATTTGGAAATGTTTTACATGATTGCATATATATACATGTATACATTTACATGTATAGATATAGATATATAACCTAAATCTGATTGATTATTGTCTCAGAACAGGAGGAGGGGAAGGAGGGAGGGACAGAATCTGGAACTTAAAACTTTCAAAAAAAAAGTTTTTAAATTGTTCTAACATGTAATTGGGGGGAAATAAAATATTACATGTTAAAAAATAAATTAAATGTTGTCATGTGGTCCAAAATCCAGTTAGAACCTTTTAGTTTCATTTTTTGTTTTGTGACTGGACCTAAGTAACCCTAACCCTAATTCAATGTTCTAGACCTGGACTCAAAAAGAACTGAGTTCACATCCTCAGACATTTACTAGCCACAAGATCTTAGGCAAGTCACTTCTGTCTCCATTTCTTCATCTATAAAATTGGAATAATCGCACCTACCTCCCACAATAGCTGTGAGGATCAAGTGAGAAAATATATTTGTAAAGTGCTTTGAAAACCCCCAATCCACCTCTTGTAGAGGTGGGAGGTCCATAGGTGTTGCTTATTACATGTGTTTGGTTGTACATTTATTGGTTGTACTGATTTTTTCCCCTCTTCTTTTTATTTTCTTCTCTTTTTTTTGTCTTAAAAAATACTATTTGTTATATGGTCTGGCTTTCTGGGGGGGCAAACTAGGGGAAACTATGATGATATAAAAAACAAAAACAACATTAATAAAATATTTTAAAGTGCTTTGCAAATCTTAAAGTCTATATTAATGCTGCTGCTGCTGATGATGATGATGATGGATGATGTCCCAGTACATCCAACTGAAGTGCCTTGAGGAACATCAGTCCCTGTCAACAATTCTGGATAGTTCTTTGGTGACAGATTAATTTTAGACACTGTCTCTTAGTCACAGCTCTTAATGGTCTTCTCCAGTCACTGGTACTAAATCTCAATAACATTCCTGAAGTTCTTGGATACTCCCAAAGTTAAGAGACTTTCTGAGAGCCCAAACACTTGTACTCACCCCCAAACACATAGTAATACAGATCTGACAAGCAAACAAAATATTACAAAGTTCCTCTAATTCCTACCAGCTTCAGTGCTTACTAAGCATATAAGAATATTAGAAAAGAAAGTAAAAATTAAAAATAAACTGGAACAAAAAAATTTCCCAATTGATACATAGGACCATCCAACTCTAGATCTGGAATCATCCTAAACTTGGACAAAAAAACTAGCTCAAAAAAAAATCCAACATGCTTAAATGATCCCCAAAGGTGTGGGGCTCCTAAAAGGGATTAAGCATGTGAGTTGATTGAAAATCAACCCCTGACACTTCAATCAGCTGCTGCCCTGACTCAGAAAGAGGAGAGCTGATACTATATAAAGCAAAACTGGGGTAGGGCAGTGTTGGGGGTGAGGAAGAATTTGCTAATGATCCAACTGGATGCTTCCCAACAGTTCTGAGAAATTATTCCAAAGTGGTGACTGTGTATTTAGAGTGAGGAAATCTGTCCCTGCAGTGTCTGTTGCTTTAGTCATTTCTGAGATCGTGATTTAAAGTGTGAAGACACCTGAGACCACTTAGCTAGAGCCATCCATTTTGCAGAAACTGAAAGATTAAGGGGCTTGCTTAAACTGACATAAAAGTTCGAGGCAGGATTTGAACCCAGAAACGGACTCTAAATATAGGTCTATGCAAATAAATGCAAATAGAGGAGATAGAATGTAGAGTAGAGGAAAAAAACAATTTGAAGCGTTTGATTGAAATTTAGAGTGGAAGTAATGTGTAATAGGCTAAAATAAGATCATAAAAGACTGTAAATATCAAACAGAGTAATTTCTTGCTTCCAGCAATCCAGAAGGAAATAGAGAGCCCTGGAACCTTCAGGAGTGGGGGAGTGACATGATCAGACACATACTTTAGGAACATCTCTTTGAATGAATGAACTGGAAAGGGGTAAATGCAAGATGATCAAAAAGTAGGATATTGTAACAGGCCAGTGATAAGGGCTTGAATTAGAGTGGGTAGGTTGGTACAAGGAGAGAAGGGGCCAGATGCCAAAAATGATGTGGAGGTAGAATCAACAAGACATATTTGCTAATGAAGCCTCTTTTAGAATCCTACTTACCCAGGAGTGCGCTCAGCTAGCACTACACTTGCACTACTGATTTCTGGAGAGAGTAAAGTAATAGTATGATGATGATTCGGCGCACAACTAGGAGGCAATTCTTTCCTTTCTACTTATTGTATACTTATCTCTCCGTGCCCCACCCCCATTCTGTGCATTTCCTCAAAATATTTCACATGACATAATGCTTCCTTTGCACCTGCAAAGAAACCTCAAGGTCTAGCATGTTGGGTTTTTTTTTTTTTTAGTTTACTTTCTGAAACAAAGCAACCCCTAGCTACTGATACCATCACTTCCCAGACATGTATGCACACAAACACACACTCACACAGTCAGTGTTTGTAGAACCAACTTCATTTTTGGAGGTAGAGATATTTTAGATCAACTGTCCAATGATAACATCGAGAACAATCTGCTTTGCAAAGTAGGATGCGGTCAGGTAATATGTGTGTCTTTAATAAAAAACAAAGAGAAAGACAATACTGATAATTTGGGGTTGGAAGGGACCTATATATTTGGCAAAACTGAAAGAATGAAAATAAAAACATCCAGGTTAAATTTGGTGTCCAAAACCACTTTCCAGACCTTTAAAGGCAGCTTAAAATAACATTTTTTTTTTTAAAGACTAAAGGTTTGTTCCCATTTCATCATAACAGGAAGTCAGAATTTATTTAAGGGACTCAGTACAGTCTCATATAACATTTCCCAACTGATTAACTATGAAATACTAAGAGTGTGGTATATGGAGTAAGAGTTGTTAGCACACATGCTAATATTGAACATACATTTTGAGGTGACATAGTGGGAGTGGGAGTGGGGAGAGGAGAGGAAGGGAGGAGGAAAAGGAGGAAATCCTAAGTTTTCAATTTACTTATAGGAGGAGCCTTGAGAGGTCAGGGCTCTTGGCCAGCTAGTTCAGCTTGATAGGCATAGCATGGGAGGTAGGCTAGGAGTGCTGAGAGAGCTCCAGGTCAGTGAGAGTCAGTTCATGGATTTATTTGGGTTTTTTTAACCTTCTTTTGGATCATGGGTATCCTAGACCATGGACAGCTAATGTTGAAGAAGGACTGATATTCTAATGTTTTTCCTATAATTGATGCCAAAACCTAATATGATCAACCAACAATCAAATAATACCTATTACTGCAAATCATGAGGGTCAATATTTCAAAGACATAGAAAGAATTAAACTTTCTTATTACCCTAATGTCAAAGACAAAAAGGGTCTATGTCATACATCTATCATATTCTGCTTAGGTCGGACCACATCTGGAGTTCAAATCTGGATGCCACATTTTTGAAAGGACATTGACAAACAGAAACATGTCCACAAGAGGGTGGGGAAGATCAGACAAAATGATTATCTTTAAATATTTGAAAGGCTTCCTAGAAATTTTGCCTGGGCCCAAAGGATATATAGGAGAGCAACGAGCGGAAGTTTCAAAAGTCAGATTTTGGACTAATACAAGGAAGAGTTTCCTAACAGTTAGGAGCCCTGCCCCCCATTCCCTATCCCCTTTAGCTTCCTTTTAGGTATTGTCTTGCCCCATTAGAAAGTAAATTCCAGTGGGTAGGAATTGTTTGTTTGTTTGTTTTTACTTTACATTCCCAGCACTTAGTACAGTGCCTTGCTAGCCAACTAGCCAACATATAATTACATAGCATTTTAAAGTCTGCAAAGAGCTTTACAATAGTAACTGTGATCCTCACAACAACCCCTAGGAGGTAGGTGCTATTATTATTCACATTTTCCAGTTGAGAAAACGGAGGCAGATAGAAGTTAAGTGACTTCCAGGCTCACATAGCTGCTAAATATCTGACACTCGTTAGGAACTCAAGTCTTCCTGACTCCATGTCCAGCACTTATCATGTAGGTGTCTCATAGCACATGCTAGCGGACACAAAATAAGTGCTTAATAAATGCTTTATTGAATGACCAAAAATGGAAAAGGCAATCCCAGAAGAGAGCAGAATTCCCCATCTTTGGAGATCTTCAAGCAGAGGCTAAATGATTGTTATAAACAAGATTCCTGTTTAGGTATAGCCTGCACTTCTGTAATACTCAATTCTAGGCTTCTGTTCTTTTGTGATATGTAGATCTGTCATCTAACAGGAAGACAGAGTGGAAGTGGAGTGGAGTGGAGTGGAAACAAAGGGCAAAATTTTCCTTAGGTTCAGTGCTAAGGAAGGTTTTTGGGTTCAGAATTCTTTCAACAGCTAACAAGATATCTTACCAAGGATTTCATTTTCTCCAGGCTGGTGTTATGTGAATTCTGGAGAACCCCTGTAATGAGTCTTTATGCAAAAATGCCAGTGTTGAAGTCTCCAAAACTTCTTGACAAAGAACTAGAGCCTAGTGATTCCTGATTTCTATGTCTGCTTTAGTTTTAATGACAATAGATCCTTTGGTATTCTACCACCTAGATATATAGCAGAGATCACAAAAATGGAGACATACACAAAAATGCATGCACACATATATCCCTCTAAAAGTGGTGGAAGAGGTTACAAAAATGCATTTTAGTTTTCAAAGTCTAAAATATATGGATACATAAATTATATATTTATTTTTATCCTTGTAAATAGATATCAAGACATAAATAACTAGCTGGATCTGTACTTTACATTTAGCATATGGGAAAATTTATATTAACCTCCTTTAGAAAGAAGATAAATGACATTCTGCAGGCACTAGTCTCCTGCCTCTGATGTAAGTCAAGAAATGCCATTCGATCAAACCAGGTCTCCTGCCTAGTTGTCTGCCTTCTTTGAGGAAAGGAGAAACATCATTTCATAGAGTGCCACCTATTAAAGACTTTAGCTTGAAAAGGTCAAGGTCCCCCAATGCATCCTGAGTCATCTCCATTTGTCCTGACCCATATCTGTCCACTGGACCCAAATGGCACTGGAGGTGAAATAAAGCTGGTGGGTTGACACAGCCCTCCCTCACTTAAATCCAATTCACTTGTATCTCATAGCATCACCTTCCAGACTTCATGGTCCTCTTGGAGAACGAAGGGCAAACAGCAGTAACAGCAGGAACAGGAGAAAGGTCATTCCACCTAGTCTCCTTCCTTGAGGGAAAGGGAGTAACAATTTCTTCAGTAACCAGCACTTACCTTCAGGTTTGAACTGCCTAAGGCCCAGAGAGATTAATATAGTCATTCATTATTGTATATTGGTTATGTGTATTCTGATTCACCACTCCATTTCTTAGCCAATGCAAGATTGTTTTCATAATTACCACTTTGTAATCAAGTTTAAGATCTAGTTCTGCTAGGGCACCTAACTTCACTTCCCACCCCCACCCCCCAACCCCCGCAATTCCCTTTATATTGACCTTTTGTTTCTTCTTCTAAATGAATTGTATTATTTTTTCTATAAAATAATTTTTGGTATTTTCGTATGGCACTAAGTAAGCAAATTAATTTGATAGAATTGTCATTTTCACTATTTTAGCTCAGCCTATAATATAACTAATATATTATAATATAATTATATATATTAATATAATACAATATAATATAATAAATATTTATCCATTTGTTCAGATTTGTCTTTATTCATGTGAAAAGCGTTCATATAGTTCTTGGGTGTACCTTGGCAAGTAGACTTCCCAGTCTTTTATATTGTCTGCAGTTATTTTAAATGGAATTTCTCTATCTCTTCCTGTTGGACTTTGTTGGTAATATATGAGAATGCTGATGATATACATGGCTTTATTGTATATCCTGTAAATTTGCTAACGGGGTTCATTGTTTGAACTACTTTTTTTAGTCGATTTTCTGGGATTCTCTAAGTATCCCATCATATTATCTACAAAAAGAGATACTTTTGTTTCCTTATTGCCTATTCTAATTCTTTTGATTTCTTTTTCCTCTTTTATTACTATAGCTAGCATTTCTAACACAATATTGATTAATAGCAGTGATAATAGGCAACCTTGCTTGACCCCCTGATCTTATGGGAAAGGCTTGCTGGTAGTTTTAGATAGATATTACTTATCAGTTTTAGGAGGCTTCTATTTATTTCTATGCTTTCTAGTGTTCTTAATAGGAATGAGTGTTGTATTTTCTCAAAAGATTTTTCTGCATCTATAGAGATAATCATACAATTTTTGTTGTCTTTGTTATTGATATGGTCATATATACTGAGAGTTTTTTTCCTAATACTGAACCAGGCCTAAATTCCAGATATAAATCCCACCTGGTCATCATGTATAATTTTAGTGATATATTGCTGTAATTTCCTTGCTGATATTTTATTTAAATTCTTTGCATCAATATTCAATAGTGAAATTGGTTTATAGTTTTCTTTATGTGTTTTGGCTCTCTATGTGGTTTATGTATCAGCACCATATTCATGTCATAAAAGGAATCTGGTGGGACTCCTGCTTTGTCTATCTTTCCAAATAGCTTATATAGTTTTGGAAATTAATCGGTTTTTAAAAAATATTTGGTAGAATTCATTTGTTAATCCACTTGGCTCTGGAAATTTTTTCTTAGAGAGCTCATATATGACTTGTTGAATTTATTTTTCTAAGAGAGGGTTATTTAAAGATTCCATTTCCTCTTCTGTCAGTCTGAGCAATTTATATTTTGTAAATATTCATTCTTTTCACTTAGCTTGTCATATTTGCTGGCATATAATTGGGCAAAATAGTTCCTAATAATCACTTTACTTTCACCTCCCTTACTGGTACATTCACCCTTTTTATTTTTGATTCTGGTAATTTGACTTTCTTCTTTTTTAATATCAAAGTAACCAGTGTTTTATCTAATTTCTTGTTTTTTCATAAAACCAGCTGCTAGTTTTATTTATTAGGTTGATTTTTTTAGGGGTAGATTCATAAAATCAGTAATAATCTGCTTTTGTTGTTTATTCATTTCCATATCTGACTCTTTGTGACCCTTTTAGGATTTCCTTGACAGAGATGCTGGTGTGGTTTGCTATCTCCTTCTCAAGAAGGAAATACAGATGGGAAAACTGAGGCAAACAGGGTTAAATGAGTTGACCAGGGTCACAACGGCTAGCATTTGAGGCTAGATTTAAATTCACAAAGATGAGTAATGAGTCTTCCTGACTTCAAGCCTGCTCTTCTTATCCATCATACCACCTGGCTACACCACCTTAAAGAGGAGATATTTCCCTCATAACAAGGATGACTTTTTTTTTAATCCCAATGTCCAGTTCAGTGTCTGGAACATAGCACGCTTGTGAATTCCTAGTTGATTTGAGCACTCACCAGCCTTGCAACGTAGGCAGTGCAATTCTTCTTCTTCTTAATTTTACAAATGAGGAAACTGAATCTCAGAGGGTTAAGGAATGTTCCAAGGGTCCAACAAGCAAGTTAATATCACAACTAGGGAAAGAACCCAGGCCTCCTGACTCATTAATGCTCTTTCCGCTATATCATTCCCAGATGGAAGTGTTGATTTTGGCAGCCTTGACAGAGATACTTCTGTTGTGTTTTCTGGATCATTTTTTTTAAGTCATTCATCCATCTGGATTTGGAGTCTGTATTTGTATACAAGCCTGTATTTGAATACAGATTCCAGTCTTTACTAGTTGTGCTACCCTAGTCAAATCACTTAACCTCTAGGAGCCTGTTTCCTCATCTGTAAAGGAGGGATAATAGTATTTGCACTACCTACTTCATAAGGATATTGGAAGGAAACATCTTTGTAAACCTTAAAGTATTATCTAAAAGGAGGCAGCCTCGCGAACACAAGGCAGAGAAGATAGTCTGTGCTTAAAATGCATCTAATTGATAAGATAAATAGATAATTCAAGGTAGAAAAAATGGTGAAAAGAGTCAGAGGACCTGGATTCAAATCTTGTCTCTGGAATTAGCTATAGGATCTCAGGTTGGTCACTTAAACTTAACTTCCTGCTTATCTATAAAATAAAGGGTTGAACTATGTAGCCTCTGGAATGAAATGAGAGGGTCTCAGACAACATGCCATGGGGAGATACTTCCATGAAGTCTTTTGAATCTATCATCCATTAGGTATGGGCTAAAAAAACTAATAACTTTATTTCCTGAGGAAAATGAAAACTACTTTTAATGTGAAGAATGTGAAAAGGAAATTTTCATTTTCATGTTTTCAATTAGAGGAGCATGATGAGATGGATTTCCTGAAATCAACAGAAATGAGCAGCTCAGGAAGTCACCCAGCTGCAGTGGCCTTCTTTCAAGTGTCAGACAGCAGCAGCAGAAGCATCACACAGGTCTTTAATTCTAAGAATATATGTCAGTATTCAGGACTGTGTAGAGGAGTACTTTACCAGTGGACTAAATGTCTCCATAAGGGGAATTCTGTCTGATTAATCTATTGTAGCTCTCTGTGGTCTGTCGGTGATGAGGAAATAGCACCCATACCACAGCCAGGCTTTCAAATAGTCTTGGACATGGTTCCCAAGCAGGATGGGTGGTACAACTTCCTTGTCAACAGGAACCTAGATTAGCTAACTGTGAGATGGAACAAAAGGCCAAGCTACACAGACACTCTCCCCAGAAAGATGGAGAGACTATAGCATTTTTGTCAAATGGGGTCTTACTTAAAATCTTTATGAATAATATGAAGGAAGGGCTACTTGGTAAAAACTCCAGATGTACAGATTGCACTGACCTCTTTTTTTCTAGATGGTGAATAAGTAATGCAGTAAAATGAAAAGGGGACTGGTTTTGGAGTCCAGATGTAACAGTTGAAATAAGGTAAACTGAGGGACAAAGTTCCTGGGATGATTAATTAATTAGTAAAGCATGAATTTACCAATAAATAGGATCTCAGCTTTCTCAACAAAGTAAAGACAACGAATGAGGAAGATAGTTCTCTTTGAGGATTACAGAACAAAGAACAGGATTTTGTTGGTGGGGAATAAGTTATGATTGGTTACAAGAGCTCAATCAATATCATGAATGGTGAAATTAATATAGTTGGTTCCAGAGCTGAGATGTAAGCGACAGTCATAATTGATTGGAAATTGGGAATGAAGGGCTCTCAACATCCCCTCCTTCCCTCCTGTGTCTAAGAAATATTCCTTGTTTGAGTTCATCTGAAATGTCAGAGATAGTGACCCAGACATCCTTGATGTCCACCTTTCTCCATCAAGGATAGCAGACATTATGTCTGTGACAAAAGGCAACCAACCAGTCTCCATATGTCTTTAGTCTAATCTATCTGCATCCTGGAGAAGTTTACAAGTTGTGCAGGTCTGTATTAGGTGAAACAAGTTCACATGTAAGTGAATTTTTTCCATTGTTATTTTATCCTTTGGATCTAAGATATCGGCAATTTTTCTTGATAACTTTTTGAAATATGCTATCTGGACTCTTTCTCTGATCATGTATTAAGAATCCGGTAATTCTTAAATTATCTTTCCTCAATCTCTTTTCCTGGTAAGTTGTTTTTTCTGACATCTGTATTTCACATTTTCTTCCATTTTTCTCATTCTTTTGACTCTTTTTTAGTTTCTTGATATCTCCTGGAGTCATTAGCTTCCATTTGCCCAATTTTAATTTTTAAGAAACTGTTTTCTTTAGTGAGATTTTGTACCTCTTTTTCCATTTGGCCAATTCTGCTTCTTAAGGAGTTCTCTTTAGTGCTCGTTTATTATTTGGCCAGCTTTGCTTTTTTTACTTTCTTATGTATTTTTTAAGCCTCTTTTACCAAACTGTTAGTTCTCTTTTCATGATATTCTTGCATCATTCTAAATTCTTTTCCCTAATTTTTCTTTTACTACTCATCTCTGTTTTTGACTCTTCTAAGAATTCTTAATGAGTTTGGATCCAATTGGCATTTTTCTTTGAGTTTTTTTTTATTGTGGTTTTCACATTTTTTGTCTTCTTCTGAGTTTACATTTTGGTCTTCCCTGCTATCATAATAGCTTTTTATGGGTTAAATTATTTTTGTTGTTGTTTGATCATTTTCCAACCTATTTCTTGACTTTTGAATTTTATGTTAAAGTTGGGCTCTTTTTACATAGGAGTAGGAAGACATTGTCCCAAACTTCAGGCTTTTTCATGCTGTTTTCAGACCTAGTTCTGAGAATCTGCAAATTTTTGGTGCTTTGATGTGATCCTGGAAAAAATGTGGTCATTTCTCTCTTGGTCTGTGTTCTCAAGACTCAGGACTCAAAAAGGGTCCCTGGACCCTGGCAGTCGTAAGTACAAGTTCTCCTCTTTGCTTTCAAATTGTGACCAGGATCCTGCTTCCTTGTAATCAGCCACCATTACTCCTCTGCAACCTAGAAGTGAGTATGGACAATAGAGTTTGCCAATCAGTGCCAGCTATACCCAGTGCCAGCAAAGGGTTCTTCCTGATCATTTGTCTAACCTCCTTACTGTCTCTGGGTTGGGAGCTCCCAAAATTTCTGCTGTTGTGGGTTGGTACCATAGCTGCATGTATGGGCTCTGGACAGGCTTCTATCTCCAAAATACAAACTTCTCCTGACCTCTGAAGTTTTCTTAGACAAAGAAAATATCTCACACCAACTTTTTGTTCGTTCTGCTGCTCCAAAATTTTATTTGAGAAATTATTTTAAAGTTGTTTGGAGGGGAATATTGGGAAAGTTCAACCGGCTGGATGCCCCTAGTCCACCATCTTGAGTCCAATCCCCACTCCACCCCAGCCCCCCACTCCCACAATTTTAAGTCAAATCAGCAACATTGATCTTTTCCCTCATCACTTTCTTAAGTCTAAACAATCAACAGAATAAATCAAGCCCTGATTGCTAGAGGTTGCCAATTTCTGACAATGTAACAATTGGTGGTCCAGAAGGGGTTCTAGCACACCCCCAACATGCCGAGACTTTAGGGTCACATAACCAACTAAGCATCATAGAGATTTTCTCCAGTCCCTACTAAATCTAAAAGAAAAAACAAAATCCCCAAAGTAGAAAATATGTTTCAGGTGTAGAGCAACTGTGACCGAATCCATAGAACAAGAGAAAACTCCACTCAAATAAAAGTCTTATGAATTAACACTGAAGAAGGTTAATCTTTAAAGTACTTACCTACTTCATTCACCCACAGAACAGCTAAGTGGCTTGGAATCAAAAAGATCTGAGTTCAAATACTGACTAGCTGAGTGACCCCGGGCAAGTGACTTAATCTCCATTTGCCTCAGTTTTCTCATATACAACCTACCTCGTAGGGTTATTGTGAGGACAAAAGGAAATGATATTTGTAAGGCACTGAGCACAGTGTCTAACACGGTAGAAAGGGGGAATGTAGATATGGAGGGTTGAACTGCTGTCAGATGCAGTTACTCTGTTTACATTTGCTCAATTTTTTATTGTTATAAGAAAGAATTGTATAATTAATGTATAATGTGTAATTGTGTATGTGAGAAAATGACTATGGTAATGGAATCGATTAGACTTTTAAAAATAATTAATAATAATTAAATTAATAATATTAATTAAAAATAATTGTTTAAAGCACATAACTTTCCTAGAAGGAAAGGATCAGGGTTTAGAAAGCTAGTCAGACAGACTTTTACAACTGTTCACTGCTTATGGGTAAATTGTTTACACTATACATGAAAACAGGTTCAATGTCTCCCTAACCACGTGATTTGGGGATTACTGTCCTACCGCTGGTACCTGAAATTCACCGTCAGAGTGCCATTTGTCCTTTAAATATTTAAATACTAACAATGCACCAGCTAATTCTAATGTTAATACTGATCAGCATCCAGCACTAGCACTGCAGGAATTTTTCAGGTCCGTTCCAATAAACAAACCCATTTAGAACACTAAACAATGAAATGAAATGGTTCCAATAATAGTCATTCATTTTTATTAACATTTTGAAGTTTTTAAGGCCCTTTCCTTACAACAATTTTATGAAGTACAAACATTATTATTCACATCTAATCTTAGGGAAACTGAAGCACAGAGTTGTTAAAAATTACTTATTCGAGTCACAGAATTAGTCACTGGCAGAACTCAGATTTGAACTTGGGTCTCCTGAGTTTAAGACAAGTCCAGGATATTTTTCCTATACCACACTTAATGCTCTTTAAGTTGTGTTGCTATAAATTCCACATATTTCACAAATTGTGTCTGCTGCTGCATCCTATTTCTTAGGAACAACGAACAGCTATAGCAGCAGCCACACCTAGTTGGGGCAAATGATTCATTCCAGTTCTGCAAGTTTTGACATAAGCTCTTAGCATGGAGTGAGGGAGTAGGGAAACCAAAATGGGAACCATAGTCAGAATCAAATACCATAACATTGAGCCAGAGTGAAAGTCAGGAACCGGTTTGGAGGGTTCCAAGTTAAGGGAGCGGTCAGAAATTGAAATATTATAAATGTCAGAAGTACATTGAAAGATTGGATTTGAGGAATATTAATGCATTGTTGATAGGGCTATGAATTGAGATAGCCATTCTGAAAAGAAACTTGAAACTATGCCCCAAAAGTTTCTGAGCTGTCCATACTCTTTTCCATGACAGGGCTTATACCCACAAAGAGATTGTTTTTTTCTGAAATTGAGGATTCACATGTGCAACAATATTTGTAACTGGTTCTTTTCGTAGTGGCAAACAAACAAACTTAGAAGCTAAGAAAGTTTCCAGCAAATGGGTAATGGCTAAAATTTGCCATATGAATGTCATGAAATACATATACAAAATGGCAAAAGATAGTTTCAGAGAAACTTGGGAAAACTTGTACAAACTGACACAGAGTAAGGAGGGCAGAACCAGGAGAACCGTTTACACAACTGTAAACACGAACAATTTTAAGGGACTTAAGAATGTAGTGACCAGCCATGATTCCAAAGGATGGAGGATAGTAAGCGCTACCCAGTGCCTAACAGAGAGGTGTTGGCCTCAAGATGCAGAATGAGATATTCCTTTTTGGATATGGTCAATATGTAAATTTGTTTTGCTTGGCTATACATATTTGTTACAAAGGTTTTGTTTTTCTTTTTCTTTTGCAATGGACAGTGGGAGGGAGAGAAAATAAGTGCTTGTTCATTATTAGAAAAATTTAATAAGCATGCATTAACATAAATTTAAAGCATGAAAAAAAAAGGAACATTGAAATAACCACTAGGAGTGGAACCAAGACAAGAAGGTGAGGCAAGAATAATCCAAGGTTAAGGACCAGAGGAGGAAATTTGGGTGGTAAATTTCGGGAAGAAATTGGAAAATGAGACAGGCCAGGACAAGTATTAACCACATTCCTTTTTGCTCCTTAAAGGAATCAGGTTTATTGGAAGCTGAAACTTAGACACATTCAGCAGGCCCTGAGTATGGCACAAGACCTGCAGTATGTTTATTATGCTACTTACCTTGATTCCACAGAAATCCACCCATAGTTTAAAAGTGCTCTTTAAAAAAGCAGATGCCTTCTCGTTCTTTCTCTAAACAACCCTCCCCTCCCTCTGGCCCTTTTCTTTTGTTTTTCTTTCCTTCCTTTTATCTCTCTGGCTAACCTTTCTTACATCCTTCCTTCGGTCTCTCTGTCTCTGTCTCAGTCTCTGTCTCTGTCTTCCTGTATCTCTGTCTCTGTCTGTCTCTCCCTCTCTCTCTCTCTCTCTCTTACACACACACACACACACACACACACACACACACACACACACACACACACACACACAATTGTAAGCTCTTGGAATTCTGCCAGTCTTCATAACCTCATCCCCAGCACGGTGTTCCATACACAATAATAGGCACTTAATACATTTTGTTAAACTGAATTGAAAATCTCTTTTATTGTAGTGGAAAACGGAAGTGAGAACAAGGACCAGGAGGGACTATAGCAGCAGACAGAAATGGTGACTAATACCCTATGAAAATATAAGCTATCATTCTGTGAGGAATAACAAATTATGTTTTGAAGACCAAATTCTATTTTACTCCAGTCCGTGTTACTTGTAAATGCTCTTATTCCATGTTGGTTTATTTAGGCTTCTCAAACAGACTGTAAGTTTCTCAGAGACAGAGCCTTTTTTATTTCTTTGGTGTTTTCCTTACACTGTCTAGTACAGTGCTACCTAGGTAGGACCAAGCTCCTGCAATCAGTAGATGAGTCGCTAGTAAGCAGAGCAGGGATCCTCTTAGATTTCCCACTCTGTCCCCACCCCATCCTGCCTCTCTGTCTGTTGAAATTCTACCCATTCATTGAGGTTCAAATCAAGTATAACTTCCATCCTGACTGTCTTGATTCACCCTCATATCCCCTACCAGGAGTAATCATTGCCAAAAGGAAGGATGGAAACAAGCATTTATTCAGCACGATGTGCCAGGCAGTACCCCAAGCACTGGTAACACAAAGGGAAGCAAAAAGATAATCCCTGCACTCAAGGAACTGAAAAGGGGGTAAAGAGAGAAGACGCCCAGTGTAGGGGCATGGTTTTAAAATCCAGAAAGTGAGGAAACAGGACAGGGAGAAGACTGAAGGTAGACAGGCCAGGGTAGGTCCTTCCACAAAAAGGAGACTCCAGGAGGAAACTCACCGAAGAGAGAAGGGGGAGGAGAGACAGGTAAGGGAAAGGGGTATTCCAAAGTGAGTAAGTCACAGAGATGTTGGATTAATTATTCTCAGAAAAGGAGACGTCAAGTACTGAGTGAGGGAAGTTCCAGGATGAGTCAGCAGAAGAAAAGGCATGGTTGTGGAGCCTAGAAAAATAGAAAGGAGAATGAAGGTAGGTTGGCCTTGACCCTTCTATAAAATGAACCCTGATTTCGTCTCCTGTGTATTTCTCTTAGGTCCTATTCATATTCTACTTTGGATTACAGTTATTGTTGAACATACTTTATCTTTTTGAATGGATTGTGATATAAAAATATTTAAGGATTTGTTAAGTACTCTGCCAATCATACTTATCAATGTGCAGAGACATTTTAATGAATGGTTTATTATTTGCTCTGAGCACAGTTCCGTGATAGACAAAAACCAACAGGCCCAAGTAGCATTTCCAAAAACGTTAGTCTTTACTTACATCAGCAGGAAGGATACAGCTAGAATTTTACAGAGGGGAAAGGGGAAAGTTAATATTTACACCTCAAAGAACAAAGAGCAGAAAGAGAAGATCTATGAAGTAAAAATAGTAGTTGGATCAGCAAATACAAGGAGATTTTAATTGAAATTTGCCAATAGAGCAGGAACTAACCAGAATGCATCAGTTCTAAAAGATGACTCAGCTAAAGTAAATAGGGGGTAATAAAGCTGAGCTAGAAATTTTTCTATCATTAACCAGAGCTAAATTTTTAAGGTCTCAGCTAACTTCAAAAATGCTTGAGCTAATTAAATGGTGATACTGAAGCCAGTAAAGAAAATATTTAAAATTCTCTTATGATATTGTATACCGAGGACCTAGTCAATGACTGCTCCATCTAGTCTACTAACCACGTGGTGAAGAGACATAACCAGTTATAGAAAGTCTTCAGAGGCTCCAAAATGGTGAATGGGGTCCTTTGATTACAAGAAAACAGATTTCTGGAAACAGATTTCCCAACCTCTTCCATTTGGGCTAGCAAGAAGCCAGTTCCTCAGAACATGCTCTGGAGATGGAATTCACATTGGCTAGGGCCCTGTAACATGCAAGCTTTTGGAGAGCCAGTATTGTGTCTTATTTATCATCATACCTCCCAGTGACTACCACAAGTACCTTGCGCATAGTATGTATTTAATAAATGTTGGATTGAATTTTGGTATAATATGATTCTATTCCCCCTATCTTGTCACCAGTGCCTAAAATTTTGCTATTAGAGACCCATTCCTTTGGATAGTCAGGACCTTTCATCCTGAAGAATCCCTGGTTAACTTGCAAACATCACTGAGAGAATTAACACTATAATCCATTATTAGTTAGTTCTCTGATGCTTAGATGGGAAAGTAAGAGGAAATAAGATCCTACTCCACAAAACATAGGATAGGCACTCTAAGGGAAGGAGAGGATAAAGGAAAAGAAGGAACCAAGTAGAAGTATTAGGGGGAAGGAAAGAGATTGAAAAGGGAGGCAGGAAGACAACAAAACCTACTTTCTAGTTTTGTTCAAGAGTTGGCTCTGGGTGCAGATGATTCTGCAAATGCCTGGTGCATTAAACAGTGCCTTAAACAGAGACCATGAGGCTGAGAGATAGTTAACCTGTTTAGCAGGTCTAACTAAGATCCCTTCCACAGATTAACAGGAATGCAGAAAGGAAACCCATATCATGCAGATCCAGAGTCAAATGAGTGGCAGAATGGGTGACTCCCATTAAAATAGTACATTTGATATGGTAACCAATCTCAACTTGCCAATCTCTGATAGCAAAATGCACCTTCCTTCTTTCAGCAGAGAAGTGAGGGACTGTGGGTGCAGTATGATGCATACACTGTCAGATATGGACAATTTGTTCTTTTGTTTTACTGAACTATACTTTGTCACTAGGAAGGGGGCTCTAATTGATGGGACATGATGGAGATTTAAGAAGGAAAAGAAAGGTCCTTATAAAATTAAAAGTCCTTATAAAGTATGTGTGTATATGTATACATATATTTACACACATATCATATATATGCATATATTTTTAAAGCATATATTTGAGAACCAATCTTTTAGCAAACAACCCTCAGGTGAAAATGAAACTAAAGCTGGAGAAAACATTTTCTTGTCTCATATGAAACACAGCATTCTTTTAAACACTGTCTATTTCACCAGTAGTGACCCTCCCTTGTCTCCTTGGCACAGTGGGACTGCATAATTAAACAGGAGATTCAAGGATAAGGCTGTTGGAAAATTGGAAAGAATGACAACAGCAGACCAGATGCTTCAGCCTTATAAATTAGAAGAAGATTATGCATAGCCAGCTGTACCATATAAATGCCCAGTTTTTATACCATACCATGATCCTCTGTGTTCATCATATGGTCCAGCATCTGGTCTAGTCCTGTCCCCAACTCCCACATATATATTTTAATCAAACATAGACTGGGAGCTATTTATATGGGTGGGTATACTTCAGCCACAGCCAGAAACTCCTGCTGTGGTCTCATTTTACCCTTGGTAGGGGATATTCAAGAGATCCCTTTGTATTTCATTGCAATCAGCTTTGTCACTAGTCAAGAACTCACTGAGTTTAGATAAAGGTTGGGTGGTGAGACTAGATGGTCATCAAGGGTGAAGGGAATGGGTAGGGGGAATCTTGTCATTATGATGAATCCCTCATTGGATTGTTAGAGTGTGATGTTAATACTAATAGGACTGGTGTTATTATAGAATGACAAACCAGAAAAGAAAGGGAGGGAAGAGAGAAGGAAGGAATAAGCATTTTTTAAATAGTGTCTATGATGTGCTGAGCACTGTGCTAAGTGCTTTAAAAAAATTTTTTTTAAAACAGATATTCTCTCATTTGATCCTCACAACAACCTGGGAATAGGTGTTATAATTCCCCCATTTTAACAGTTGAGGAAACAGGCTTACATGTGAAGTGACTTGCCCAGGGTCATACAACCCTTAAGTGTCTGAAGCTAAATTTAAACACAGGTCTTCCTGAATCCAGGCTAGCTGTTCTATCCAGTATAGCACCAGTTACCTCTGTTTTCTATGCCTAAGACACAAATAAAAAGAAAAGAGTTCTTCAAGATCTTTTCAGAAGTATGTACCAACTTCAGATATAATCTGAGGTTTTTATCACTTCCCTTTCTTTGCTGCAAGATATCAAGAATCTCCCATTAGGGAAATCATGGCATGGCTTTGGGGATTTTGCTCATGGTTGGTTTGGCTTGGGTCTTTTTCTGTGGTAGAATATTAGAGGTATATTTGCAATGGAATATAGACGTGGAGACCTGCAACTACCCAGGGATATTTCTGATAACCTCAAATGATCTGTAATGTTATCGTTATGGACACTACAACCACAACCAAAGCAGATTGAATTTAGAGTAGAAAAGGACCTTAAAAATCATCTGCTCCTATTAATTCATTTTACAGAGAGCAGCTGGGTACCTCCTCACACATGGTACTCCCTGAAAACTAGCGCAGGCGCCAGATATTTTGTGGTTCCATGTTCGTTTACAGCCGTAACTATTGAGCCCCTACTGCTTTATCTACTTTGACAAGTTAACCATAGAATACAATTAGTTTAAAGTAAAAGCACTTAATGAAATAACACAGTAAGACTGTGAAGGGACGGAAATACCAGAGAGTGTGTATTTTATACTAAAGGTAATTGGGAGTCATTGTTGTTGTTTGTCATTCCTTCTTGAAGAGGATCACAACATCAGGAAGGTGATGCATGACTTGCAAGTGAATTGAATTTAAGTGAGGGAGGGCTGTGCAAAGTCACCAGCCTCACTTTTCTCCTCTGGAGCCATCTGGGTCCAGTGGCAAGATATGACTTCTTGAGCAAGGAAGTGGCAAGGAAACTTTAGGAATGTCACTTTAACAGCTAGGTGTAGACTGGATTAGAAGGGTAGAGACTGGCGTTCTAACTAGCTTCTGAATTTACAAAAATGGAGTTACTGAAGATACTTGTAGACTGGATCCATTCATGATTTACAGACTTTGACACTGAATTTTAGATCATGCCTAGAACTATGTACAAATGACAAAGTAAAATTACTCTCGATTTTTGACCATCATTTAAACTTTCTGATTTGTCCAGTCCCTGAAATGGCTAATGCTCTCTGGTTATACACTGGGATACAATTGATTATATTTCAATTCATCTGCTGGGTGTTCAGGTATGTGTTCTATTGCTCAGTTTGAGATGATTTTCACAAAAATGGTTAGATTGCTATTTTTTCCAGTTAGGACATAAGATTTCATCAGTATAAGAAACTGCTATCTTTAATTTATAATCTCAAAGAGTTCTCTTGGGTAACCGATAGGTTAAGTGGCCTGCCAATATCATATAGCTAATATGAGTCAGACTGGACTTGAACTCAGGTCTTTTTCATTCAAAGGTCAATCATCTATTAGTTTTATTACCTTACCTCCTTTAGACTGACCAAACTCTGATCCAAAGCAATCTGTAAAATATCCCAAAGCTCCAAGTAAACCATCTAGCTACTGGTTTGAATATGTCATCAAAGTAAGAGGCTAAGGACCTTTGGCTGTGCTTAAACAGGTGAAGAGATTGAATATTTGAATAAAAAGAAAGCCAAGATGGTTGAGAGATTGCCAAATGACATTTTTTTCATGAATAGAGATTTAAGAGTCATAATTGTACTTGACCCCTTTCTTGCCTTACCTTTTAATTAATTTAAAACATTTTTATTGATATCTTTTGTTTTTAATTTTCTTTTATTTTCAATCATATTGCTTCCCATATCGCATCACATACCTTAAAACAAAAAATAGAAAAGATAAAAGAAGTTTCACAAACACCAATCAATGAATAAATGCATCATCTGTGTCTGACAGCGTTATGCAATATTTCATTCCCAGAGGTACTCAGTTCTGCGAAGAAGAGATTTACATTTTCTCAGTTCTCGAAGACAAAGTTTCATCATGTTCATTACAATGCTCAGTTTCTTTTGAAAAATTCTTTTTGTTTACAATGTTGCATTCATTGTGTAAATTCTTCCCCTGATTTTGCTTACTTCACTCTGAGTCAGTTCATATATCTGTTACCATGTTTCTCTTAATTCTGCATATTCATAATTTCTCATGCTGCAATATTCCACTTTGGTTATTTCCCACATCATGTGTATCTACTTTGTGTCTAGATCTTTTTATACACACACATACACACACACACACACACACACATGCACACATACTGCAGCCTAGAATATTCTGGTGTATATGGGTCATTGGCCTCTTTGAAGTACATGCTTAGCCGTGGAATCTCTGAATTGAAAGATAGAGACATTTTAGTGATGGTTTTTTAAAGCATAATTTCAAATTGCTTCCCAGGGTTAATTAATTCCCAGAATTAATTCACAGCTCTAGCAAAAGTATTTTACGTTCCTGGCTTTCCACAGTCCCTCCAACCTTGAATACTTCCACCTTTTGTTATTTTTACATGTTTGTTTCATTTTGAAAGAGAATTTTTATCACATCCTGCTTAAGTAGGAACTTTTTTCTTAGGTATGGAAAGAAAACTGAGAAATATTTTGACAGTTAGTACATAAAACTTTTCCTAATTTCCTCAAGTTCGAATGCCCTCTTGTACTCCCTAACGACTAATACCTAAAATGTGTTTTTAATACATATTTATACAATAGAAATTGGAGAACCAATTGGCATCATTCTGAGATTTGTCATTCAGCATTCCCTCTCGTATCTGAGAGTGACTTAAGACTATGACAGCCTCTGAACCAGAAAGTAAGTTTGAATCATCACTGGGAGATATTTAAAGGACACACACACACACACACACACACACACACACACACGTATTATCTATAAGAGACAGGAACTATAAGAACTGAACACCAGTCAAATGAGTTAGCATCAGCATTGAGGGGGACAAGATTTCCAGCTCTAACCAGGAGCAACAACCAAAAGGAGAAAATTACATAAATGAGAAATTGAAAGGAGGGTAGACCTATGGCAGAGAAGGGAAAATCTGAGGTGGTTCCTTGCTCCTTGCACCCTGCAAGCCTCTCAGAAGAGAGGACTACTATAGAAGCCATTAGTTCTACACGGGCAGGTAGGTGGCACAGTGGATAGAGCACTGGACCTGGAATCAGGAAGATCAGAGTTCAGGTCTGACCTAAAGACACTTACTAGCTATGTGACCCTGGACAAGTCACTTACCCCTGCTGGCCTCAGTTTCATCATCTATAAAATGATCTGAAGAAGAAAATGGTAAAGCACTCCACTATCTTTGCCAAGAAAATCCCAAATGGGATCACTAAGAGTCAGGCATGACGAGAAGTGATTTGACAACAGGATTTGAGGGAAGTTCCCCAAAAAATGTGTATTCATTCTGTACATCCTTCCAGTAATAGTTGTCAGTATTATTTTTGTTTCATTCTTGAAGAGGACCCTGACATCAGGGAGGTGAGTTGATGCCATGACATGAAAGTGAACTGGATTTAAGTGAGGCAAGGCTGTGCAAAGTCACCAGCCTCACATTCTCCCCCGGGGCCATCTGGGTCCAGTGGCCAGATATAGATGAGGATACCTGGAAATGGCCCAGGATGCAACAGGAGACCTTGGCCTTTTCAAGCTGTCTTTAATAGGTCTCATTTGAACTAAGGCAATGTCCATTCTGTGATTAAGATTTAATAAGAATTAAAGCAGAGAATGACTTCTTTACCTTGTCAAAATTATAGATAAATAAATGATTTGAAAAATAAATCTATCTGAAAAGTGAAGACCCTCAGGGATCCTGGAAAAAAAACAGAAACAATTGTTATTTACAAGCAGGGCTCAAAAAATGACCAAGTAGGGCTCAGCCTGGGATCTATTGGCCAATCAATGAGAACCAGAGGGATTTGGATTAAGGCTGTAATACACTTTGCTCATTTCTTTTACTGATGTGTTTCTTGAATCCTAATCTCTGCTTCAACTATAAAGAGCTCATGTTTAGTTAAAGATATATCAATTAAATTTTTAAAAATAAATTTTAATTGATGTCTTTTTTTATATCACCAAAATTCTCCAGAATATCCTTTTTCCTTTTCCAGAGAACTATGCCATATAATAAATAATATTTTTTACGACAAAGAAAAATGAGCAAAACTGATCAATAGATCACAAAATTTTGAAACAATGTGCAGTGTAGAACTCACCTCCACAAAGGGGTTGGGATGGGAATGTCTTTTTGGTCTGTTCTTTGGAGTCATGCATGTTCTTTGTAATTTCGCAGCATTCACTTTTTTTGTGACTGTTCTTTTATATTGCTGTGGTCATTGTGTATATGTTTGCTACTTCATACACATCTTTCCATGCATCTCTGTATTTATCACAATCAGCATTTCTTACAGCACAGTGATACTCTATTACATTCACATACCGGTATTTATTTAGTCATTCCTTAATTTATGGGCATCCACTTTGTTTCCATTACATCATTATCATAAAAAATACTTGGAACTACACCAAACTTTTCATCAGGACAGAAAGTCAAACCTGTCTGAAAGATAGGAATTTTCCTTACTGAGCTCTAAGCTATCTTGATTATATTAATAACACTTTAATATAAATTTCATAAAATGGCAGAGAAAGGGGCCACAAGCACCTAAGGGCCATTAAATTGTAAAAGTGAGCTGGATGCTGTTAACAATGTGTGGCTAATGATATCTGCAGGCTTCAGAGATGAGGAAGGAAAGGGGGGGAGATGGTGGAAACAGGTGAGGCCTCGTTTAGATTCAATTTCAGCGTTTCCAGAAGGGAGGAGGGAGCAGAAAAGATTGATTACCTTCAGCAGTCAACCCTTCTCTTCCCCTAGGAGTTATAATTGTACATGTACACGTCTCCAAGTATAGAATGTTTGATGTTATTTTTGTTTTTGTATCACTTATCTTAGCACAGCATATAGTGTGTACTTTTGGCACAAAGTAGGTACTTTAAAAAAATACTGCTAAAACCAATTTACCATATTATGGTAAAACAGGATTTAGGACTTTAGTGAATTATAAAAAAATAAAGGAATAAAGCAGAAGACAGAGAGGGCATACAGTAGTTTACTGGTAAAGCAGGATTCCTGTAGTAGAAAGGATTTTAAAGAGTTGAAAAGAGTAAGAATTTTTAAAAAAATTTTTGCACAATTTTAATCTATTTTGATTTTTTTCCAGGTACTTTGGGACTGAACCTGCCTATAAAGGTTAAAAATGTGAAATTTCATGCCATGAATCTGAAGCATGTCCTTCAACAGGATTCTATAAATGTGACCACAGCTGTTTACTTTGTGTGATAGACAATAGAAATATCCTAAGCTGCCTTACCAAGAGACTTTTAAATATCAATGGTGCAAGAAAAATTAACTTCTTTTCCCCCTGCATGCTTTTTAAACCAACTGTAAATAAACAAGTGTTGAGATGTGTAGGGCTTCTAATTTTACCTGTGTTGAAATCCATGGGGGTCTTGCTTTACCATCAGAATCCTCATCACTATGCAGGAAAAACTACTTAGTCCATATAACAAGCAATTGAACTCTAGCATAGATGGACAGTTTTATAATGTTTTTTCCTATCCCCATACTGGAGCTCCAAATCTCTTAAATCACAAAATGTCCAATTCAAGTTCACTAAGAAATCACAAAGAACCAACATTCAGCATCCAGTCACCTGAGTTCTACAGAGCAACTAAGAGAGGTAGAAATATTTTAAATCCAAGCAGTTGGTAAAGCTATTTTCTAAAATTATGGTATAACAAGAGCCAGGGACCTGAATGAAAGAAGTCTAAGAACCCTTAAGCTAACCATAACATGGCTTTCTATGCTCATGTTAAGTCAACAGTGCCAGCTTCCACACAGTACTATCATAGATCTGAAGTAGGCTTCAGAGGTCATCTCAGCACTCTCATTTTACCAATGAGGAAACTGAGACATTGAATAGCCCATACAGATAATAACTTCTAGAAGTGGGATTTGAAGCCAGGATTTTGCTACTGTAGGTCCCATGCTCTTGTCACATAATGACTCCTTCAAAGGGCAAAACAAAGAAATGCAGACTAATCTCTCCCCTGAGAAAATAGTTTTCCCCAAACTAAATTACAGTGCCTGTGGATATGATGTCAGGCATCATCAAGTTTGTTTTTGACAAACTGATGAAGCTCTTTATTTTTTTTCAAGACAGCAAGATGTTAAGCCCACAAAAGCCTTTCATCAAAAGATGACTTTTGCCCATAAATGAAGTTGTCAGTGATCTCAGACATCATTTGCAAAGTCAGTATGCTCTACTGATACTTGAAAATGGCTAATTAGTTTATGAAATGATGCAATGGGGCAGACATGCCCCTGTTCTTTGGGTACTCACTGGGAAAGACCACAAAGACAAAGGGAAGTGAGATTGTAACGATGCTTTAATAAGGCATGGAGGGTAAAGAGGCAAACAGTACAGAAAGTAAGAGACAAGCAGAGAAAAAATGGGAGGGATCCAGAGGTAGAAAATATGGGGATGAGGAGGGATGGTTTGGAAGGCAGGCAACATGGTGAAAAGGAGGGGGTCAAGAGAGGAGGTACAGAGAATCTCTCATACAATCACAGATTAGAGTTGGAAGCACTCAGGAGCATGGACCTGGTCAAGAGGAAAGAGAGTTGGTGGGATGATGAAGAGGGAAGAAGTCTTATTTTTATGGTGGGGAACAGATGTCTTGTCTGTGCCACCTTGGAGTTAGTTCATTAACATATCCTCATGATTTTAACAGGGCATCTAGGTAGAGCAATGGATAGAGAGCAGTGCCTAGAGTTAGAAAGGCTGGAGTTCAAACCTGGCCTCAGACACTTAACTAGCTGAGTGACCTTGGGCAAGTCACTTAACCCTGTTTACCTCAGTTTCCTCATCTGTCAAATGAACTAGAGAAGGAAATGGCAAACCACTCCAGTATCTTTGCAAGAAAACCCCAAATAGGGTCACAAAGAGACTGAAGCTGAAAACATCTCAAAGTTATCAGTAACACTCGATGTTCTTTACCTAGTCTTACTGCAGATGTCTGGAACTCATCTGAGATTTACATATCATAGGACTGAAAGACCCCTGCAGCAAAACTTAGGTGACTTCCCCTGATTCAAAATATATTACCAGGATGTGATTTTTAGTTAATCACGATATGGTTTGCAAATTATGTTCCTGTGTTCTTTGAAATGGTCTGTTTGTGCCTTCTAGGTTCCCCTTTGCAATCTCACTTCCTTCTACTGACACTCTATACTGGTTAGTCATAAATTTACTCATTATACTGACTAGAGAGGGGATGGTCAGGGGGACCTGAACAAAGTACAATTTTAACCCAACTTGCTAACAGTTATATCCTATATGGTGTCTATTACCTCTATAATCAAAAATAAACTCTTCTCTTTGGCCTTCAAAGACTCTCCTAACTTCACCCCAATCTCCCTTCCTAGTTTGATTACATAGATGTTATTGCTAATTGCTAATGATGAACTTTGATTCATTCAGATAATAACAGCTAGCATGTATATAGTAGTACTTGAAGGTTCACAAAATGCTTTACAAATGTTATCTCATTTGACCCTCACAGTCATTTTAGGAGGTTGGTACTATTATTGTTCTTATTTTACAGATGAGAAAACTGAGGCAGACAAAGGTTAAGTGATTTGCCCAGGGTCACACAATTTATAAGTGTCTGACCCTGGATTTGAACTCCAGCCTTCCATCCACTGAGCCACCTAGACACCTTAAACTGGCCAACTTACTCTTCCTCCTGAATGGTAATCTCTTTCTTCTCTATGTGTCTTTGCATTGACTGTCCATGCACCTGGAATGAACTCCCTCCTTCCTTCTACCTCTGAGAAATCCTAGTTGGGTTTTTTTGTTGTTTTTTTTTTAATTTATTTATTTAACTTTTAACATTCATTTTCACAAAATTTTGAGTTCCAAATTTTCTCCCCATTTCTCCCCTCCCCTACCCCAAAACGTCAAGCATTCTAATTGCCCCTATCACCAACCTGCCTTCTCTTCTAACACCCCTTCCTCCTTTTGTCCCCATCTTCTCTTTTGTCCTGTAAGGCCAGATAACTTTCTATTCCCCATTACCTGTATTTCTTATTTCCTAGTAGTAAGAACGATACTCGACAGTTGTTCCTAAAACTTTGACTTCCAACTTCTTTTCCTCCATCTCTCCCTCCCCACCCATCCCCATTGGGAAGGCAAGCAATTCAATATAGACCATATCTGTGTAGTTTTGCAAATGACTTCCATAATAGTCATGTTGTGTAGGACTAACTATATTTCCCTCCATCCTATCCTGCCCCCCATTGCTTCTGTTCTCTCTTTGGATCCTGTCCCTCCCCAAAAGTGTTGACTTCA